>OU452302.1:19830000-20392500 GCA_911728475.2 Pterostichus madidus
ACAAATGCCTCAAATACTTGCGCATGTTCCAAAAGGTGAATAACATGACATGTATCTTAAAGACGCAATCTAATCAATAATTTTGCAAGCGATTTTTCTTACACATCCTGTCTGTTACAACTACATAGATAATTTTTCGAATTTATGCCTATTTATTTAAAAAATTATATTCACATAATAATAAAAAAATTAGAGTTTTATGAAGAATTATACATACCTTAATTAAAATCCCAAAATAACTAACAATTTTCCTAAATATTTCTTAACAAAAGTATTACTAAAATAGGTATATAATTATAACTTTGATATCATAATTATGAAGGATTGATTATAATTTCTAAATCCAACTAAATGTTGCATGATATGACATAATTTTCTGGGAAGTAATAATTATAGTAAAAAAGCTCGTTAACTAAGGATTTGAAAAAGCATTAATACAATATGGAACAAAAACTGAGTTGAACGAACTACAGAAAAATAGACATTTACTTACTTAAAAACAAGGGAATGTATTTATATCCAACAAAAGCCTAATGTACTTACGAGAAAAATATTTCATTTCATATTTGAAAAACAAATTGGCTTGTATATACATATTCGTCGTCGAAATAATTTTTTGTACAATATTATTTGATAATATGTTGCTATTAGCGACGGTAGTTAATGTGTATTTTTTTTATTTCTGCTGCTATTAGCAGATCAAGTTACGTTTATCTATTCTTGACAATAACACAATTAACTTGCTGCATGTATTTCTAAAACCTCCGAAATTGTTGTCAATAATAGAGTAATATGACGACAATAATAAAAGTTATCTGTTTATTATTACATAATATTAGTTCAAGTCAACATTGTTTATTTGCAATTATATATAAACCAAAATGATTATTTCATCTACTCCTCTTGCCTTCTCGTTATTTCTCCTGTCACAAAACGCCATGTATTCTTTTTCATATAGAGATTTAGATTTCATTGGAATCATCTTCCTCGTCGCTTCATTGGCGTCATTTAAAATAATTTCAGGAAGGAAATCATCGCTTTCATCACAATCTTCATCTAACATTTTTATTTTTCACCCAAATGGAAAAAATACAGTTAAACAATTTGTTGCTTAGCAATTATTTTGTCAAAATTAAATTTCATAAGACCTGATAATTATTATTATTTCGTTAAAATTGAATAAAATATTGTGTAAACAAAGTGAATTAAACATGTTTATAAATAAATGTTTAATTCACTTGGTGTATAAATATCTATTAATTGTTTTATGAAAAATGTTATTATTTATGTAGGTACTTTATACATTATATTTATGAATCATTTAAGTTATTGATCTTCTGCTATTATAAAGTGATCTATATGCAATTTTTTAGTAAATTGTATTTTATAATTTTTCTTTTAGAAGATACCATTTTTAAAATAAAATAAAATAATAACTTATTTAAGATTCAAGCTAAACTATTTTCGAATTTCGAAAAAAATATTAGTATAAAGTTGCGTCAGTACACAAACGAAGCCAGACAGAATAATTGATGCTCTAGTGCAGGGGTCGGCAAACTTTAGAGGCAAACGAGCCAAACGTGTCCATTACAAAGATTTTAAAAATTTACAAGAGCCATAAATATATTTTTAACAATAAGGTTCTATTATGTTTTTTATTTTCGCAGCTGTGAAAAGCAACTTAAACAATAGCTAAAAAGACTGATATTATTTTTATATGAAATTAAAATAATTATATCAATACTTGGGATATAAAATGTTACCGCACAAACTACTTTTTTGTTCAAAAAAAAGGTGACTTTTCAAATTTCGCCGGCTACGTATATTAGATTCTAGATTTTTTTTTGTTTCTTACGTTGGTACATAATAATAATAATAATAATGATATATTTTGCTAAGAGAAATATTACATCTCCATACAAAAGGTAGTTAGTAACAATATAAACAAAATAAATAAAATTGTTTTGTATTACAAGATATATATTAGTTGTTTACAATAAATGCTCGAAGTCGTAGGGCGTTTCTGACGTAGTTGTATATAACGTATGCATTTTCTTTCGATATTTCCGTCATTAGACTAGGGAAGTTAAGATCGTCATTAGGGCCGTATTTCTTTAAGAATGTAATCCTGTATGGTGAAAATATAGGACACTGAAATAGAAAATGTATTATGTTGTTGGATTCATGTGTATTGCAAATGGTACAGATTTCATCCCCATTGAATTTTTACGTTGGTACATATGTTCCTAACATATGTTGACATGATCAGCCATGTTGCATTTGTAGTTTGTTTTTGACAGATATAAAGGTTAGACGTATTTTGGTATGCCTGGCCATTTTTTGCAATCTAAAAAATGGATCAAAGAATCTGTATTAAAATCGTGTGAAAAATAAAATTAAGTGCTCCAACGCACTTGAAATATCGACTGTGGCATTTGGCGAGTCTACTTTGAGTAAAAAAAACTGTTTATAAATGGTATAAGTTTTTCACAGAAGGTCGAGAAGATGTTAATAACGATGTCCGCCCTGGACGCCCCAGCATGTCAACAACCGATGAAAACGTTGAAGCGGTTAAGAAAATTGTTATGGAGAATCGTCGAATCACTATTAGAGAAGTTGCTGAGGATGTCGGCATATCGGTTGAATCATGCCATGCAATTTTGTGGCAATGCAATTCATGGCTTTTGCATCACGATAATGCATCTGCTTACACATCGTTGCTTGCTCGTGATTTTTTGGCCAAAAACAACACCGTAATCACTTTTTCCTGTTTCCAAAACTGAAAAGACCCATGAAAGGACGGCGTTTTGCCACGATTGAGTAGATAAAGACCGCATCGCTGGAAGAGCTTAAGGTCATACCAAATAGCACATATCAGAAGTGCTTCGAGGATTGGAAAAAGCGCTGGCACAAGTGTATTATATCTGACGGGAATTACTTTGGACAAAATAGATATTGATGAATAAATAAATATTTTTCTAGATATATAAAAAGTCACCTTTTTTTTTTAACAAACCTCGTATGTTCGCATTTCGACTCTAGCGCAGGCTTACCGCGCATCGCGTTCTGCTTTGTAGGTACTGCAGACTCGATGCACGAAAACGTATTTTATAATATTAAAATAAATTAAATAAATTATTCTGTGAATATATTTTTTTATAAATGAAAATATAGTATTTTTATCTCCATGTTCGACTTAATGGTTATGAATATATATATATATATATATATATATATATATATATATATATATATATATATATATATATATATATATAAGGATATAAACTATACTCGTATATAAATATTATTTATGCACAACCGGTCCAAAATTCATGTTTTTGTCCTAGAGCTATAGTAAAATAATTTCCTATGGATATATAAACAAAATGACAATTTTTGTTTATTGTGAATGCTGCAACTGTGTGGAATTCACTTCTAAAAATAAGCGTAGAGCGACACTCCCTTCTTTTCTTATCTTTTAATTGGTTTTCATTTCTTTCATAGAATGTTCAACTGCAATTGTGTGGAATTCACTTCCAAAAACAAACGTAGGGCGTTACTCTCTTCCTTTCTAATCTTTTTGTTTCATTTTCAATTACTGCATTGTGTAGAATTTTCTTCTCTTTCTTCTTTTCTAATCTTTGTAGATTCGTTATTAGCTTCGTTGTTAGGAGTACGTGTGAGTAATTTGAGATGATTTGCGCATACGTTATGTACGTCAAAGAAAGAAGATGAATAGGAGTGATTTAATGTTTGTTGTGTAATAAATGATTTTGTAATAAATAAATGAGTTTATATGGAGTGATCTATGAATGTTGTTAAGTGAGGGCAGTGTGTTTATAAGAGAATGTTTGACGAGGATTTATTATTTGATTAATTTAAATAGTGAATGTTTTATGAATTATTTTAGGGTTCGTGCTACCCCATTTAATGGGATATAGCGTGATTATATATATGTATGTGAATACTTGGCTTTATAAATTGTCATATTGACATACAAATATATATGTTTAATTTTTTTTAATATAAAATTAAATGTTCTTTTGTTGTGTATAAAATATTGTATACCACGGATAAAATTAGCGTTTCTGGCCCTGGCACGAAGCAGGCTAGAAACGCCTGTTTTCATCCTTGATTCATAAATAACTATTTATGCATAATTTAAGATTTGATCACTGCATTCTCGCTTTCTCTTTCTCTCTCTCTATATATATTGAACAGTACAAGCAGTAAGCTTATAGGGAATAAGTCATGACATGTAGGTATGTAAAATATTCCTTTTGTTTTGATATATGTTTGACAAATGCAATATTCCAATAATTCCAATATAAGATAAATGTATTATTGATGTGAGGAATATTGTCAACAATTATTAATAGTTAATTTGAAGAGAAACAAAATTGGATAATTGGATAAGTCTTATTCACAATGTTCTACCATTTTTATTATTTAAATCGGGACACTAACAAAGAAATTACAAGAGATCATTCAAAGTTGTCCAAAAGTATTTAAATATTATTATCAAATATAAAAACTACAGTTTAAATACTTTTCGTCAATTTTATGTAACCTTAGTTTAATCGAAACCGTTAATCTGATTTAGATAATAAAAAACTTTAGAATAGTGTGAATAAGACTTTATGAAAAGGTTATCCTAATTTTTATCCTTTTCAAATCAATAATTCTTCACATTTACGTCAAACTAATATTTAAAATTATTGACAAAATAATCGACATAAAGATAAAAATCGTGAATTTAGTTTAATATTGGAAGTAACGACTTTTTGAAATAAATATTGTCCATATGTTTCAGGAATCATTGAAATATTATTTGATATTTAATTTTTAATAGTTATACATTTAATATTATTCCACAATTTATCTGCATTATTGATGTTATTGTTAACTTTGCATTATAAGAAATCGTGCCTCTATATTATTTACTTAGAGTCCGTCTTTTTTTTGTGCTTTTGTATAATTCTGATTTTCAAAATGATCCAATAACAATAATTCTTATTATTTTTAACAGTTTTTGTGGGAGCGTGTGGATAAAATAATTTTAATATTGTGATTTAAATAAATCTCCATTTATTATTAATACTATTGGAATAGTAACTTCTGGTAAATCCAAAATATAGAATACAGGGAATACTTAGTTGTGAAGTAAAAATTAATACATTCTATATCAGCATTCAGTATGTGTACACCGAGAATAATCCAATATTACTATTATATCAAAAAAGTTATTTAGAATCTTGTCTTGTGTAATTTTATAAACAAATCTCATCTCATATGCATTTAATAAATTTGTAAAAACGGTTTAACGAGTATAATATAATTATAAGTTAACAATAATGTCACCGGTACAAATTAAATACTCCGATCGTGGTGAAAATATAGAAAATATTGAATCCAAAACTCTTAGTTTCTATATAAATCGAAGTTAGGATTAGAAACTGATATGAAATAGATGAGATTGGGTAGTATCATAAAATCATGCCTCGGTAACTGCTGAAGTATCAAAATTGTGTTCATATACAAAATCATTAAATTAAAAAAAATTTACAAAAAACCATTAATTTAGCGATCTAACATTTACCGCATGTAAACCAAGTGCTATCAAGTTTATTGATCGTCGTATGAGAAACAGGTGTTTTAGACATTTAAAACAAAAGGTTACTAAATAAAATAATATGATTACAAAGTGCACTGACACTGGATACCTTTTGGCTCAGTGGTCGAGGTAATTTAATGCACATAAATTTTCATAAACTGATGAAAAAAATTGTAGAATATTTAGATTAGTTCCATAAATCAAGATCACTGAATTTTTTATGATCAGCTTTATGTCTCTACCATTTTGATCGATTTTCGCAAATATACGACCATAAGTCCACACGTTTTTAAAATTACATTTATCTGCTGCTGCCTTGAGCAAAGATTTCCCTAAACGATGATAGTGGTCTACATTATGCTTATAAATTTCAACTTCCAGTTTGTCGCGATATAAATACATAATACATTCATCAATTATTGATTCATTATGTGATTCAGGAAGTACAAGTGTGCCGATGCTATTACAGCGCATGTATTATTCTAGATCGTCCCTAGATTTTTCATTTTATATGTCGCTATTTTCTGGTTTTTGCTTATTTCACCTTACAGCTTTTTAAAATTGTAATCGAATATTTTTTGCACAGGGATGGCAGCTCGGTTAATTGACCGGTCAAAAGTTGTAAATTGACGGTCATTTGGACCGATGTTAGAATATTTGACCTAACAAATATGACCAATTAAAAAAAAATAACTGCAAAATACAACAGTTTATTGTGAAAAAAATAAAATCTTTCTCGAACAAATAAATAAACAATACTTCTTTGGTAAAAAGAAGCAAAAGCTAATGCTAATGTAAATAGATAAATAATAAATATTAACACACCAACCCTCAAAAAAAGCGAACTGCGTACTGCAATTACTGCATCTCACCGAACACGGTACACGCGTCTTTCTATCCACAGAGGCTGCACAAAGAATTATGTTACCGGCACACTCCTCACTACTTAAGTATTTGACGCGAGCAATTTGATAAATGACCAGTCAAATACTAGGTCAATTTTGACGAAGAGTATTTGACCAGACAATTGCTATCCCTAGCTGTAGTCACTTCATTCACAATGTGAACTCATTACTAAAGTTTAGTTTGTTTGTCGTGGTCGTTACGAGTAAGCTTCTTAACTAGTAAAAGTAATCACATACGTGGAGAAATGAAATTATAAAATGGAATAAAAATTTTATTTAAAAAAATATGTTTCCAAAGATCCATCCAGTTGCACGCTTTCATTTAAATTTTAAAGATTATTTAAATGAAAAATTTCAAATCGTATGTTTTGACAGGAATGTTAACTTATTTGATAGTTCATCTCGACAAGATCTTGTTCATGCAAGGAAAATTTATTATAAATATTTAAGTGTCAGCTGCGCAACCGGCCATCAAACAATTTATTTTAAGGTGGATAGTAACAAACAATTATTTCTTAAATTTATTATACCAATATATTAAAGTTCCTAGATAAATATACTGCAGTTCTTAATGATAAAATTTCTTTTACTATTTTCTAAAATCGTGGTTCTATATTTCTAATGTCTATGATTAAATCAGGCTTTTACCAACTGCAATTTTTATCACATAAAAATAAGGGCGTCACGAAAGATTTTTGCCTCTAACGAGGTCATGGTTCCGAAATATGATGTAAAATATTTCCATGTCTTTTTTATACATACAAATTGTTTCAATAATTCAGGAAAAAATAATAATAATAGTCTTGTTGGCATATGAATCCAATAATAACACTTGTCAGAAAATATGTGAAAAATATATTTATCAACAACATAGACGTTTCGATGAACTATGTCATCATCCCCAGAAAAATACGAATATGCGTATAAAAAGTAAAAAAAATAAGTATAACAAAATAAACACTGAAAAGTACAGAAGTTTTACAAATGTATAAACACACATGGTCAGGAAGTAAAACAATATACTTCCTAACCACGTGTATTTATATATATTGAGGGTGATTTATGCCTTCGTGTATGAATTTTAAGGCATGTAGTATTCAATGTAATGATCACGAAACTGATATTAAAAGCGAACAGGTTTGTGCCACTGTTTTCAAATGAAACATCACAAAATTTTGTAATCGTTACCGACAAAATTGACTAATTCAATTAAGTATGCGTTTGTGCGTTTCACCGATATTTTGTTATGTAATGTTAACTTCAGTGTATTATTTTTGAAAACTAACCACGTTTTTGCGATTTTCCAAAAAAAGAACATATTTGATTCGTTATCAGTACATTGATACTACATGCCCTTAAAATTAATACAACAAAAAACCAACCGCAACAGTTTGGTATTACATATACTTACACCATTTGAGGCCAGCATCGCTAAAACCAACTCCTGCTCCGCCAATGCTCGCCCTCAATCTCAGTATATTTTTATATTGTTTTCCAAAACAGTGAAGACAATGATAATGAGCTATTATTATTCCAATGATGAATCCTAAATATAGGTGTAAACTAATTTAATCTTCCCTTGTTAACCAAAAATGAAACCACAAAGGTGATCAGCCCTACAAGTAATGATTCAACTTGTATGTAAGATAAATACAATTTTATAAATAATGCAGTTATATAATACTTATTTATTTTATGTTAAATATCGTGATGAAAATTTTATTCAACTCATATGTTGTTTAAATAAAATTATAATAATTTACATTTGCATGTTTTTATCAAATTCTCTTATTAGTTATATATCATGAGTTTCATTTATAAGAATGTTTCCTCGCGCGTGATTATTGCGAGTGTATCTAGTGAACTTAAATTTCTTACATCTTATACGTCACCAAGGAGCGTAGCCCAACGGCTAGAATTGAGCCAGCCTCCTTGCTACCCGCCACCACACACCGCTGGGAGCGATTGACTTTTCAGTTGGGTACATTACGCTCTTAAACGCACTTTTTGATACAGCACAGAATCGTATTAACGAGGCATCTGGATATGCATTAGTAGAATCAAGAACAAGGGTGCTACTCCTGATGACATCATAGAACATCTGAAGGCACAGGATTATTTTATTGAAACATTTGAGAGAAAATAATGCACAGTGGCGAAAACAGTTCATTTAAACTAAGCATGCCCTATGTAACATTTTCCATTCATGCCCAAATTTTATTTTAAATAAATTTTGCTATAAATTTATGCCAATGTATGTATATTTAAAGAAAAAAAATATTAAAAAAAAATGATTCCATTTATTATAGAGAAATTTTGGAATTTATTTTTTAAAATTGAGCTAACCTAAAAGCTTATTAAAAAATGGTTAAACAGTTTTGTATGCATCTGTTAAATTCTGAACAACTTAATTTTCTACAGTTTTTGCCGTAATGAACAAGAGGGCAGGAAATTGCATCCTATTATCCCTATATTCACCCGTAACCGCCACCACCTTGTATATTTTACTTATTTAAAATTAATGTACGTGGAAAACAATTACATGATACCCAATTGGAGATCATGGGCATAAATGATATAATTATTTCCAAACTTTGGTCTGAAGTTATACTTGTCAAGCGATTCGGGTTCCCTTGAAAGAAAACTAATCAATTTTTTTTGTAGAAAATGCCTTGCATACAAATTAACGCATATAACTTGATACTATCAGAATGTTCACAGTCTTAAAAATAATCTTAACCAGTTCTCATTGTCCATTAGTAATTGGGAATTTCATAAAATATTAATAACAGAAATATGACTCATTAACAGTGCTGGATTATAGCATAAGCTGACTAAGCTATAGCTGAGGGCCCATTGGACGCACCGCGGAAATTGTAAAAAAATAAAAACTAATAATGAAAATATTCCTGGATAAAAAATAACGAAGTGAAAAAACATACATACATACATACATACATACATACATACATACATACATACATACATACATACATATCTTCACGCTATATCCCAACAAATGGGGTAGCACGAACCCTAAAATCACTCATAAAACATTCAGTCATCACACCCATCAAACAACCAGTCATCGTCGAACATTTTCATCCAAACATACCACCCTCACTTCAACCACTTTCAAAGATCACTCCATATAAACTCATTCATTTATACCCTCGAAATTATTATCACACAACAAACCTTCAATCACATCATTCCTTTTCACTTACCATTCATTTTCTTTCTTCAACGTACATAACGTATGCATAAAAAATCTCAAATTACTCACGTTTACTCCTAACAACGAATCTAATAACGAAACTAACAACGAATCTACAAGATTAGAAAAGATGAAAGCGATAGTCTGCACTTATACATGAAAGAAAAGACCACACAAAGCAGTAACTGTAAATAAAACAAAAAGAAAAGAAAGGGAGGGAGCGTCGCCCTGCGTTTGTTTTTGAAAGTGAATTTCACACAATTGCAGTTAAACACTACGTAATAACTGAAACCGAATTAAAAGATAAGAAAGGAAGGGAGTGTCGCTCTACGCTTGTTTTTGGAAGTGAATTCCACACAATTGCAGTTAAACACTCAATGTAAGATCAGAAAAGAATAAAAAAGATAAGAAACGAAGGGAGTGTCGTCCCTGCGCTTGTTTTTGAAAGTGAATTTCACACAATTACAGGTAAACACTCTAATGAAATTACTAAACAACGAAACTAAAATTTAAAACCCTGCGCTTTTCTGAAATCATCAGATTCATTCCGCAATTAATCTTCGCCAAACGTTCCTATAGTGACAAACCACTTTTGCTTCATCCACATTCATAATTCCTTTCATACAAGCACGTTTGTTCCTCGTACTCGGAAACTTTCGTTCACGCAACAATCCTTCTATCATATTCATCCATTTATTCATAGGTCGCCCACGCAATCTTTCACCCTCAATTTCACCAACATATACCTGTTTCACTAATCTCTCATTCGACATACGAAAAAAACTACTGGAATATATAAGTTTGCGCATGCCTATATGAGGCGCCGTTTGAGACATAATTAAATTTATCCATATAAAACTATTTTGTAGTAATATATATATTTTCGTTGTATATATATATATTTTTTATTTTGCGTAGATATATTTATTATTTTGTGGAAATATATATACTTTTTCAATATATAAAGTTTAAAAATATTTCAAGTTTTAATATATATTTAATTTCTCAATATACATATTACAAATAAATAAAATAGTTTTATATGGATAAATTTAATTATGTCTCAAACGGCGCCTCATATGCCTAACTGCTGGTTATTTATAAAGGTCGTCAAGAATTAGTTGATTTTGTAATAAAGGCGAAAAATCCGCGCTTATAACACTTCATCTTCGAAATGTAGTGCAGTGTCTAGTATCCCATTCATCTATCGGCGACACCGTACCCTCTCCACTCAGATAAGTTTTGTGCGTTCGACATAGGAGGTTATACGTCATTGCCGTACTCACAGAATTGATTCTGGCCAAATCAAAGTATATACAATTCATGGTATGTCATAAAATATATTACATACGCTATATTCTGAGTATACAATGGTACTATTAGTGTCAATATTCATTTACTTATTTTCCTGTCAATAACTTTCTCCTCTTTTCAATTGTACCGTTTAAAAACAATGGTACATACAATTATAAATGATTTACAAACGAGATTACTTTATTCTATGATAAAGACTAATTTTCTTGAAACGTTGAAGGGGGGCCCAAAATCTGTTGTGCTTAAGGCCACTTATAGTGTTAATACGGCCCTGCTTCTAATGATTTCTTAATTATGGAAACAGTTTCTTTGAATATATATTATGTACGTATACTGACAAGATGGTAATATTAAGTTAACTAACATATTGTGCGGTGGTGATATAATGTTTATAAAAAATATTATGAAATTAGAAAAAATAGATCTAAGCAAAATTAAATACGATACCGTCGTTTAATATATTTGGATGTAAATGCACAATTCTGTATGTTAGGTTGTAAATATTTCTTATGTGTGAGTTTTATTTAAGATGAAACATGGGATTTACAATTTCCATAGTAAATAAATGACAACAATGTATAAGATCGTTTCATTTCAAATGGAAAATAGGCTGCCATTATCAAGTAAATTTACTTGCCATTTAATATTGTATTCTTGACAATTTTGAAATTGATGTGATTTAAAATGTTCTTTCCTTAGCAAACCTTGTACAGTTATTTTGCTTACATTCTTAACTTGTCCTGTCGTTTTTTTAGATAATCTATTATTATTACTTAAAATTTCCAACATTTTCTCCGACGTTAAAATATTATTTTATCTTATTTTCTTTTCACGTGTTTAATTAACGCAACCATGCCTCTTAAAACATCAACAGTTACTAATACTTTTAAAGCATTTGTTGTTGATCGATACGGAAATTATGACAGAAATATATCAGACACCTGTCTGCATCTGCATTATATCATTGTATTAGTTGCAGTTTTTCTTGAAGTATATAAATTATTTTTAACTTAAAAGTAACAGTACAACTCTATAGACCATTTCACTTTAGAAAATAGCAGCTGGAATTGCGAGCACAGCCCGTTTTAGACGGGGCAATTCTTTTAATTGAAAATTGAAAATCTCGACCAATCAGATAGAAGAAAGTCATCGCCCTATCTTACTCATCGTTTTTTCGGAGGTGAAATGGAGTATAATAGATAGTTAAATTTACTTGATAATTATAGCCTATGTTCTATTTTAATTGTGAGGCTCTTATACATTGCTGCTATTTTGCTACTAAAGAAATTTCAGATTCCATGTTTAACGTTAAATAATGTCTAATACCTAATTTTCCAACTATGCAAAATTTGCTAACTTTGTTAGAATTTCTAGAAGATTTCTTATGTTTTCCCATAATGTTATAATCTTCGGTGACTTCTACATCCTTACATTTACAAATAGTATAATGAAAATAACAATTTATTAACAAATATTTTATGATTGAAGGATTGTTGCGTGAACGAAAGTTTCCGAGTACAAGAAACAAACTTGCTTGTATGAAAGGAATTATGAATGTGGATGAAGCTAAAGTGGTGTGTCAGGATAGAAACGTTTGGCGAAGATTAATTGCGGAATGAATCTGATGATTTAAGAAATGCAGGAATTTTGATTCTAGTTTTGTTGTTTAGTAATTTCATTAGAGTGTTTATCTACAATTGTGTGAAATTAACTTTCAAAAACAAGCGCAGGGACGATACTCTCTTCGTTTCTGATCTTTTTTATACGTTTTCTGATCTTACATTGAGTGTTTAACTGCAATTGTGTAGAATTCACTTTCAAAAACAAGCGTAGAGCGACACTCCCTTTCTTTCTTATCTTTTAATTCGTTTTCAGTTCTTACGTAGAGTGTTTAACTGCAATTTTGTGGAATTCACTTCCATAAACAAGCGTAGGGCGACACTTCCTTCCTTTCTTATCTTTTTGTTTCATTTTCAGTGAATGCATTGTGTGGACTTTTCTTTCATATACAAGTGCAGGCTATCACTTTCATCTTTTCTAATCTTTGTAGATTCGTTGTTAGATTCGTTGTTAGGAGTAAGCGCGGGTAATTTGAGATGTTTTATGCATGTGTTATGTACGTTGAAGAAAGAAGATGAATGAAAAGTGAACAGGAGTGATTGGATGGATGTGATTGAGGTTTTGTTTTGTATGAATAATTTCGAATGTGATAAATAAATGAGTTTATATGGAGGGATCTATGAATGTGGTAAAGTGAGGGTGATGTGTTTGGATAATAATGTTTGACGGGGGCTGATTATTTGATGAATGTTATGAGTGAATGTTTTATGAGTGATTTTAGGGTTCGTGCTACCCCATTTGATGGGATATAGCGTGAAGATATGTATGTATGTATGTATGTATGTATGTATGTATGTATATTTTACAATTTTTCAGTGATTTTTAAACTTACTCAAATCAATAATGTACTCTCAGATTTAATATTTTCTAAACAAAAATGCACTATATCCCAAGACAGCTTTTCATTTATCTTCGAGGACAAACACCATCCATCATTAACAGTTGAAATTAATTTGTTCCAACTTTCGCAACCAAATTTTCTCAAGCCTACTTAAACACGCAATATAATTTCTAAAAAAAGCTAACTTTCAAGGTCTTTATTCTGCACTATGAAATGTATCTTGATCAGAAATTGTAATCTTTAATCATATAATTGATATGTTCAAATGTTTTTATACATAATATTCTAGCAAAGCATACAAATTATAAAATTATATAAAATATTAAATTAAAACAGGAATTCTATTTAAGATTGTAACGAAATAACTTGGAGATGAACTCTCAAATTAAAATAACATACAATATTTATGTTGTGCCTGTTGAGCAATCTATTGTAGTGAATTCAAAAAGTATTGATCTTTTATACAATCAAAGAAGAATAAAAGCAAGATTCTAGGCGTCACGCGTTTTATTAATATATCCATAGATTCATCACAATAATTTCTTAATTTGTACAAAGATTACTTTAGCAGTGTTTACTAGACCTTTCATTAAACGAACGTTGTAGAACTCGTAATCAGGGTCCGCTCTAGAAGCGGACAACCAGGACAGTTCTCCAGGGCGACAAATCTAAAGAGCGCCATTTTGACTGTGAATGTGACGAAATATTGATAATGAAATACCCAATTGATTGAAATTTATATTTATAGATTTTCATTCTTTGGCTAAAATCACCTTGCAATTTAGATTTCGTATTGTTTCTGTGTAAAAGCTGAAAAAATATTTGTAATCCTTAATTCTGAAGAAAACAACCATAAAAGAGCGGCAAGTTTAATAACAAAAAAGGCTATGTATCTTATGTATGCTACACACAGCATAGAACAGCACGCAGGGCTTTGCGTAAATTTGTTTAAACAGTAATAGGAAGGAATATCATGCACTGATTTGTTTATTATCTCTAAATATAAAAGAGCGATTTTGTTACACAATAGTATTATGTAGGTGGCGATAAATAGTGGCAATTTTATAGTTCAGTGTGATTTGTTAATTTTTAAAGGTAAGTTCCACTAATATTATAAATCTGAATGTACCAATGTTTGCTCAATCAACGCTTTACAAAACGACGAGCGGTTTATTTTAGGCGGGATTCCTCGTATATAATGTGAATTTAGGGCTTAAGAAATTATGTGTATCTTTAAATGTAAAATAAAATTAATAACTGCTATTTGTTAATTACTTGTTACTTCTGTAAATAATTTATTCTTTTATTTTGTTAACACTTCATGTTATCAAATAAAAATTCCTATATTGTGTAATATTTACGGTTTCACCTTTTTTTTAGGGAGGGTAAACTTTATGTTGCAGCAGTTTTTATTAAAACTTAAAAACATTCTATATATACTTTTAAAAAGTATATGTTTAACGGAGCGGCAATTTGACTGATGGTATAAGATTGATACATACATACATATATATCTTCACGCTATATCCCATCAAATGGAGTAGCAAGAACTCTAAAATTACACATAAAATATTCACTCATTACATTCATCAAATAATCAGCCCTTGTCAAACATTCTCATCCAAACACACCACCCTCACTTAAACCACATTCATAGATCACCCCCATATGAACTCATTAATTTATTACACTCGAAATCATTTATCACACAACAAACCTTCAATCACATATATCCAATCATTCCTATTCACTTATCATTCATATTCTTTCTTCAATCAAATATAGCGCTAATATATTCTTACACCACTGTTGCACATTTTCAATTAATGCTTAAGTCCCTCTACATTACCGGAATACTGCAAAATTACAATAGTTATTTTTATAACAAGTGCCGAAAAAGGATTGTTACATGCAAGGGCAGAGATTAACGCACTTTCGGCACTAGTGCTTTTTAATTTACAGAAACATACTTGGTCTGCATTTGTCTCCTTTTCACCCATAACTAAGGCAATAGTAGTTACGTAATAACAAATAAATCGCACAGTTGTAGCAAAATATATGTCTAGCACTCAAGTCGTAACTACTACTATTCAATATTAAAAAATCAACACTAGGTAGGTTTCAAAAAAGTAAATAAGTTTATTCACTATACGTATTTCGGTCGACTAGACCATCATCAGGTAATGATTACAGAAGAATAAAATTATTCTTCTGTAATCATTACCTGATGATGGTCTAGTCGACCGAAATACGTATAGTGAATAAACTTATTTACTTTTTTGAAACCTACCTAGTGCTGATTTTTTAATTTTAATATAAAAATGGTTCAACGAGAACCGACAGTGAAATCTATTGAATTTACTATTCAATATGTTACTTTCGCAAGTAAAAAACCTTATTACTCCTTTCCAACATGGTTTTATTCCTAAGCGTTCTACAGTCAGAAATTTAAGTTTATTTATTTAGTTTGTTTCGACAGTATTAGAAAATAGGAACAACTGGACGTAATCTATTCTGATTTCGCAAAAGTTTTCGATCGCTTAGATTACGGCATCATCACTTACAAGTTTTAACACCTAGGATCTCGTCAATCTATTTTATAAACTTCAAATATTGACGTTTATAAATAATTCATGAAAAACAAAAGTTATAGCTATTGCTACAATTTAACAAATATTTGGAAAGTTGCGGCTAAACCAGAAACAATAAAAAATCTAAAAACAGTCTTGTATGCATCTTTTAATTCGTAAAATTAACAAGAGGGCGCAAAATTTCATAAAACTAATATCCCATCTTAAAGCACTATATTCGCCCTTACCAAGCACCACCCGGTATATTTCAAGGTCTTACATTGTTATACAAATTTCTTCATAAGCAAACAGATTGTAATTGTTTATTATCAAGGATATATTTTTCAATGTCAAGAATTTGTTCCCGGAATATCAGTATGTTTTCCAATATAAGAGCTAACACCAATTTGTTATTAATATCGCCCATTTTCGCTTTTACCTCGAACTTTAATAGTATTCGTATATGTAATTTATGTGATATTTTCGAATGCTCAGTAGAATAATAAAGTGAAACAATTCAGAATTTGGTTTATTTATAATTACGATTTTTCACTATCAACTCAGATCCGAGAGATATAGATTAATAAAATGTTATCTTAAGTAACTTTCTAAAAGTTGATTTGAAAGAGTTTATTTTGTTTAAAAAATTTATTAGTGCATATGTTATAACTTCAATATTCCTTAGATCATTATTTATCGAGTTTATGGAATTTTTGAATTAAGCGTTGGTCCGGGATAGATTTGATCTTTGTATCTCATCTCTCACAAGCATCTGGGGTTTTTAAATGTAAACTCGTACATATGAACGGTTATCTTGAACCAATTCGATGATATCACCCTGTTACCACTTGTCAGTACATCCCATGGAAAACAACAATTTGAATTTGAAGTTGTCTCTCGTTGATGATGATGTAGCCTTGGCGTGTAATTTAGTATCGTTTGTTCTTACGTTGTCGTTGTTGTTTGCCATTTTCGGATAATTTGTTTAACTTTAATATTCTTTTGTAAAAGAAAATAACTATTTCATTTGTATGTTTCAATATATTTATTTCTTCGACTTATTTATCTGCTGTCATGGGGTACGTGGCTGAGCGGTATCGAGTCGGCCTGAGAACCCTGGTTCGATTCCTACAGCCGATCAACATTTTCACCACATTAATACCACCCTGTGGCTTCCCCTCTACTAACATATTTGGGGGCCGTACTTAGACGGCTCGTAACAGCACTGCACGCGCAACAATATGTCGCTTATCGAGATATGCTTCAGCAGAGTGCCACACCAAGTAATGGGTATAATGCATCATATATTATTATTATATTTATCTGTTGTTGTGATTGAATTGATTTAATAATAATAGTGGGATCATCTCTACCGGGTGATATTAGAAGAATTATGTAATATTAGTATAATCCGTGTTGAAAGTACCGTACCGGTAAGAGGTAATAGAGCCGGTACGGAGTACCGGAAAGAAAATTTTACAAATAAGTTTATAATAAACGATACTTATAATTAATAATGCTGCATTTAAAATTACATCGTTTTTATATTTTAAAAAGTTCAAATTTCAAATTGCGCTCTACGACTTCTGTGCGACGAAACCATTTTTAAAATCATGGTAATGGTAGCATGAACACCGAGCGAGCTCAATTCCGAGGTTAGCATAATTATGTTCTGTTACTTTTACGGATTTTGCATATTTTACAATTAATATTTATTTCAACTACTGCTCCTCCGACTACATTATTTAATTCCCAGGCATATATTAAACCGTGAGAAGGAATTACAAGAAAAGAAAAAAAGTTGATAATTATTACAGTGCAGAAATAGAAAATATTATAATATTAAAAGTATTGTATTGTATGGGATGGCTAGCACAGTGGTATGAAGTCGGCCTGTGGATCCTGAGGTCCCTGGTTCGATTCCCACAGGCGAAAAATTTTCATAATTTGAAAAAGCTATCCCTGTGGCTCCTCCACCACTAACATGTTTGGAGGCCGTGATTTGACGACTGGTAACCGCACTTCACGCGCAAAATATATCACTTACCGAGATCTGCTGTAGCAGAGTGCCACACCCAGTAATGGGTAGAAGGCGTGATGATATATATATATATTTTTTTTTTTTAAAGTATTGTACCTGAACCTATTAGAAATATAATATTTTTTTAGTATTATTAAAATAAGTATGCATATGGAATGCGACAAACCAAAGTAAAACCGTGGCTGGAATGCGCTATAACTCCACCCATTCAGATATATAACGAATGATATGGCTCTACTTTGGCGCGAAAGTGAAAACACTTGGCCGCCGCACATGTACAATATATGCATTTATTCAAATGTATAAATGATATATTTATTTATTATTAAGCCAACATAATTATTATTCTTTTGACATACTTTTTTTTATAAATGGAAAGAATTACACACAGTCTTATTATTTCATAAATTCAACACACATACATACATACTTGACTGTAAAAAAATGGCGATTTGTTTTAAAAATGGATTACGCGAACGGATTTAGCAATAATGAATTAGTGGACATAGTGCTAGCATATGGAGAGGCGGGACAAAATGCGAGCCCAGCAAAGCGTGTTTATGCAGAAGGTTTTCCTTGCAGTGTCTTTAATACACCGTGCTGCATTATGTGTGGCATAGAATGCGAACAATTTTGAGCAATTTTTATAATAATTATCATAAATCCGAATTGTATGTGATACACTTATTTTTACATATCAATATCTTTAAAACATAAATAACTGTAATTATTGTAAATTCGTTTAATTAATAGTTATAAACAACATTTTTCCTACAACTATGCGATTTTGGTAAATCACTAAAATATTATCAAAATTTATAAAATTTTAATGATATGACACGAGAACGATGTTTTACGGCGTTGCTATGGTTTGTTTGTTGATTGCTTGCACATTGTTCTACGTTGTTTAAAAATATTTTACTAATTTCAAGATAATTTCTTCAAAATCGTCTAGATTGGAATACTATACTAAGTGACTCTTCTTTATCATAAGCACCTCCAAAGATAATTGAAGCCTCCAGATCATGCTATGTTGGATCTATTGTCGACAATTACAATCAACCTTCTGCTGGTACTTCTAAAACCTCCGAAATTGTTGCCAATAATATTACTGTTATTAACAGGTACGGAAGAAATCAGTGTTTCTTTAGACAGTACAAAAGTTTCCACTACACTTTATGTCAATATAAGCAACCGTAACAACTTTTTATTAATATACACAAACAATAAATATTATGTATTTCACTTACTCTTTAAATAAAACCATTTATCGATATATTTTACTTTGTTCGGTTCTTTTCATTAATTATGTACAGATTAGATATACTGCAATTTAAGGTTATGTTTATAAACGTCAAAATACACTAGTGCATATTTACTAGCGC
This sequence comes from Pterostichus madidus, assembly GCA_911728475.2. Lineage (NCBI taxonomy): Eukaryota > Metazoa > Arthropoda > Insecta > Coleoptera > Carabidae > Pterostichus > Pterostichus madidus. The sequence goes on from OU452302.1 coordinate 19,849,511, forward strand.
TGCCTCACCACATCTTCTGCTTCCATAAGCGTCTGTGGCTAAAATATGAAATTCCACGCTCGGCGCGAAATTTAAATCGCGCTCAATTAAACTTTCTTTTGACAGTTGCGTAAAACATAAATTACTTTCCGCACTAGTGTTTCTTCGCTTACAGAAACGCACTTGGTCTGCATTTGTCTCCTTTCCACCCATAACCAAGGCAATAATAGTTACGTAATAACAAAGAAATCGTACAGTTGTAGGAAAAATAATAAAATTTTGTTTTTTTATTTTACTAGTATTATGTAATTTAGATTATTGTACTTGTATTGTTTGTTTTTAATAGAAAAGCGAATTCAATGCAGTACTAAAAAAAAACGCTGTAGGTAAACTACACTTAATTTCTCGAATTTTTAAAAAATTATTTTTGATTCGTAATCTTCATATCAAACAATATATACCCTTAACGTATGTACCCAAAGTTATGAAATACCCTGGAAATATAAGGTGAAATGAACAAGAAATTTGTAGTTATTGCGACCTCTTGCGTCAAGAGGTATTGTATAGTTGTAGTCGTTATTTACTTCAATAGCTAAACGCCCTGTTTATAAATTTGTTTTTAGACATACCTTGTACTTGTTTGTTCTACCATTTATAACGGCAAATATTTTATGTAAAAAATTATCGTCACAAACAAAAGTAAAATTGTTTCCTCAGCAAGTACTATTTTCTAAATTACTTTACGAACTGTTTAAAAGTCAGCCCTCTTTCTGTTATTTTCCATATAGAATCTCCATTTCAAATTGTTCTTTCCATTCGTTTATACAAAATCCCACGTCAAGGAGGATGAAACAAGAAAATACGTGCGAACCCTTCGTTCTGCGTTTAATTTACGTCTTCAAGGGTTTGCCTCATGAAGACAGAACATCGCCAAGCTGCCACGCAGTTGTCGTAAAGTGTTTATTCGTTACAATTTACAATTTGTGAGGCTAAAGATATCAAATTTGCCGACGAAGCCTTTTTCGATGTGCCTTGCATATTTATATTGCGTTAGTTTCCTATTTTTTCTACAAATAAAATTCGACAAAGTTTCGTGAAGTATTTATTCGTTTCAATTTACATTTTGTGTAGAAAAAATATCGACTCCGACCTTTTCAATGTGTCTTGAATATTTATATTGCGTTAGTTTGGTTTTTTATTTTACAAACTTTGTACGTAGGTAGTTCTGTTTCCAGGCAAATAAAGTAGGTATTTATATTTGTTTTCATAAATAATAAAAAAAATATTGTTTGTACATGTTCTTTGATTTAGCGAGCAATGAATATAGAATCTTTTACACATCGTCAATTCGCAGAATTTATCTTTAGTAAAAAGTTTTTATAGCGGTCTGGTTTTTTAAAGAAAAAATACAGGCAGTCACTTTAAAAGAATGAAAAGAATTCTTCTTCAACATCCAGAAGTTCGAATTTTTAGAACTATAATAGCACCTCCGTACGTATTTCTTATCTACGCCATTCACAAATCATGTTTGTAATCTACGATTCTACAGTAATATATACAAGATGTGCATAGAAACGACGAACATAATAATTTAACACAGGGTTTTAAAAATTTCGGAAATTTGTTCTCCTGTACATTTTAAAGCAAAAGGTAAAGAACAACAAAAATTGTATAAAATTAAATTTTGCGTTTAAAAAGTTTACATTTGTTATATTAGTATGTCTGTAGTACTAGATATTTGAAAAATTTAATGCTACATTTTGTCAAAAATCAGTGCCATGAAAATAAAAAAGCAAATTAAACAAAATGTCTTTCTGCAAAGTTAATAATCGATGTTGGCTTAAGTTGTAGTTAATTTAATGAAGATTATATTGGCAACGTTTCAGCCAAGGTTATGGCCATATTCAGGTCTATACGAGTACAATAAAGAATAACAAATTTTAACAATCAAGAAATTGTTAGTCAAAATAAAACAATTAACTCACCAAACGTTAAAATTAAACGTATAATAACACTAATAAGTTTAAAGTTGCTAATTGAATATTTGGGGCAAACATCTATCAAAGTGAAAAAGTTCATATGATTCTAAAAACTGCAAAAAAGAATGACTCTAAATTTATATGTTTGCTCCATGTGCCACAATTTGTTGCCAGTCGCAGACTCGACTCTTTGGGGCACAACTAAATTCAACATCCTGTAAGTGTATATATATATATATATATATATATATATATAAATATAAATGGTTGGTATCAATGTATTGACAAGTAAGCAAGTGAAATTTTTTCGTTCTGTCCGAATATCATTTAAAAGGTAGTTAAAACGATTTTTAAACAAAGTTTCTGCTACATTTACATAGGCGATTAGTGAAAATATACGCACAATTGATATCTGTCAAATATCTCGTCCAGGAGCAGTGAAATATTTATTTAAATTTTGTGAGAGTCCGTCAAGGTTAAACCCACAACGTGGTCTGTATTCACAAGTATACACACAGGTGGCAACATTGCGTGACTGAAGAAACTTAAATAAATTGTTAAACGTCAATGTCAATAATGGAAGTAAAAATTGACAAAATATTAAATAAAATCGACAAATTAGACACAATAGAGAAGGAAATCATAGCAATAACAACAAGTATTGCCAAAATCAATGGAGATTGGAATAAAATTCAAGGTGACATGACCGCACTTAATAATGTTGTAGCACAACAACAAAAAGTTATCAACAACCTAGAAAAGCAAGTAAAGAAGAAAAACATTATAATCAAGGGGCTACATAACACTATTAACCCCGAAGAAAACTTAACACAGGAAATAGTAAAGTTTTTAAATACTTACTTTCACTTGAACTGTTCTAATCAAGACATTGAAGAAGTTAGAATACTTGGCGCTGAAAATAAATCAAACACGCCAATAATGGTATCATTTTATTCTTTTCAAATGAAGACTACAATAATGACAAATCGCCATAAACTGAGGTGTACAAAGATCTACATAGAATTAGATCTCAGCACGCAGCAACAAGAAGAAAAAGCAAATCTTTTAAGAATCAGGAAAGAGCTCAAGAGTCAAGGGAACCTGGTGAGACTAAAGGGCAACAAACTTCTCGTAAATGGCGCACCGTTTAAAACCAGGCAACCGACCGCGAAAAGGAACAGAGACAGCAATTCCTCCGAAGACACCCCATCTAAACCACCAGCAAAGCAGCAGCAGCTACTACCACAGTTTTTTCCGGCAGCACCCGACCTACAAACACAAACATAACACCACACCAAACACCTAATACAAACGGCAAGTATTTACAGAATATTCAACATAATTCATATTTAGGTATCAATAATTCTAATCTCGAATCTGTAACCAGTGTTAGTATTATATTTTGGAATATTCATGGTTTAAATACAATATTTAATCTAGATCCTGAAACAAAATCAATTTTACTAAAGGCGGACATAATCTGTTTATGCGAAACTTGGACCATGTATGATAGTATTAACCTTCCGATATTTTTACATAATTATGATAAAATCAGTTTCATTGCAGCTGTAAAAGAGCGGGACAAGGGTAGGGCTAGTGGAGGCATGCTAGTACTTCTGAAAAGAGATAAGGATATTCATGTGCAGAAAATAGATGAAAATTACTTTTGGGTATTTTTTTGTTTGGTAACTCAGTTAGAAAAATATATTATAGGAGCAGTATACCTAAAACCAAGTCTGAATGATGAAATATTTTTGACTATGCTTTATGATTCTCTGACTGTAATTTTAGATCCTGGGATAAACAAGAAATCAATGCAAGTACAATCAAAGAAATTATCTCCAAATACACAAACACACTTAGACAGAATGTTTTAGACAGATGCAGTGAGTCCACTTTCAACGAGCATTTCAAACATATTAAACAATCATATCGACTTGAAGATTACTTGAGCACTAGCTTAACTTTAACAAAACAACAAATTATCAGTCAAATAAGATTTGCTTACAAAAAAGGCCTAAAAGTATATTATAAAGGAATGAAATACGAGCTAGACTCTGAGAATTTATGTTCAATCTGTAACCTTAACAAGCCCGAAACTTTGTCTCATTTTTTTATTGAATGCCCTCTGTATAAAGCGATACGAAGTTATTACCTCAATAGATATAGAATTTTAGATTTAAATGATCAAAATTTTCACATTTTGTTTCAGGATCTATCAATAGAAAAAATAAATAACTTGTTTTATTACACCATTAATGCGCTAAAAATTCGTAGTTTTTGCCTCAACGAATAGGAGAGTTGAGATACTACCACTGCGTCAGCCTCAATTGATTGCGTTCGCTATGAACTTTACACACTTTTTTTTGTTTTTTTTTTCTTTCCAGTTAATTTGAAGTTGAATATTCTGGAACTACTTCAACCACACTATTTATGCATTACTAAAAGTGTAAACATTTTACTCACGCAATACGGTTTATACAACTTGGGACATTTAATTTTAATTTTTCCTCTTGTACTATTAATTAATTTGTTATATATTATGGATAACCTGGTACCAACTCCTGGTATAAGATGTACTCTTTGTAACCAGTAATCAAATAAATAAATAAAATAAAAATATAAATATAAATAAATATATCATAAATTTTTAAAGGGCATGAAGAAATGGGAAAAAGTATCTAGTTTTCAACTATGAGTGGCGAAATTGATAATTTTCATGATTTTTTAGTGTTTTGGCCACTTTTTGGCCAGAGATTTAAGAATCAAGGTTTTAAAGTTGAAAAAAATGCTTAAGTTTGGTTTGTAAACGTTCTCAATGTAATCTTCATTAAATTAACTACAACTTAAGCCTACATCCATTATTACCTACCTTATTACATATGGCTTATTAAAACATTCTACTAAAATGTTTTTCTGACAGCCCAATCAAGAATTCCTTATGTTAATTGTTGAGCAGAATTGTCAGAATGGGATTTAGTTTTTTTATTTTCATGGCTATCTTTATTTTGTCAAAAATATCACATTTTATTTTTCAAATATCTGGAACTACCGACATTCTAGTATAACAAATTTACATTTTTTAACGTAAAATTTCCGCACATTTTAAAAATCCTGTGTTAAACTTCTGTTCCGCATTTCAGCGCAGACCTGTATAAAAAAGTATATGAAATGATACATTTATATCATAACGTTATGGGATGGCTAGCACAGTGGTATGAAGTCGGCCTGTGGATCCTGAGGTCCCTGGTTCGATTCCCACAGGCAACAAATTTTCTTAATTTGAAAAAGCTATCCCTGTGGCTCCTCCACCACTAACATGTTTGGGGGCCGTGATTTGACGACTGGTAATCGCACTTCACGCGCAAAATATATCACTTACCGAGATCTGCTTTAGCAGAGTGCCACACCCAGTAATGGGTAGAAGGCGTGATGATATATTTATTTATTTTTTTATATCATAACGTTATATAATATTGTCTATTAGGAAACAGAATCAATTATTTATGTATCAGTATAATTTCGCAAACAACTTTCGACAAACATTATGTTCATGATGCATCACTTTCGCCTCATACATACTCGCACAGGATTCTATTCATGTAATGATTTATTTTTGACACTGGGAACCAAGCTGGTCAATTTTAGTCCTCCATCATTGTGCGCTGATCGAGTGGAATTATACGGTCTGAATTAAACACAATGACGACATACGATATATGTCATTATTTTTTAAACTAAATTAATTATGGACGATATATGAATTTTCACTATATTTACTTGCTTAATTATGTTCAAAATGAAGAAATATTACTAAAAAAATTAAATAAATTGTAATATTTATAATATCGCTAATTTAAAGTGTGTTAAATTTATAGGGTAGCTAGCTCAGTGGTATCAAGGCTGTATTCCATTTGCCACTTGGTTCAGATAAATTAGACAACATGACTAAATGAACTGTATTAAACAAACTGATGCACTTATTGGAATGAATTACTTTAAAGTAAATTAGCATCAGTAATTCCAGTACTAAAAATAATGTCAGCGAAGTAATCCTGCGAATTAAATAAGTGATCTGGTTCAGTAAATGTAAGTTAGATCTGATCCAAATGGCAAATGGAATACGCCTCAAGTCGGTCTGTGGATCCTGAGAACCTTGGTTCGATTCTCACAGGCGACAAACAATTTTCACTATTTTAAAACTACTCCTGTGGTTCCCCACCACTAACATCTTCCTTGATTTGACGACTGGTAACCGCACTTCACGTACAAAATATATTACCGAGATCTACTTTGGCAGTGTGCCACACCCAGTAATGGGTAGGAGGCATATATTTATTTATTTTTTATTTCAATTTAGTAAACACATGGCGACGTACATCATATGTTGCCAATGTGTTTTATTCGTTATCTGTAAGAAAAATTATACGGTAGTAAACCTATAGTCCATTTGGTGAGAGAATACAATGTAGTTTTATAGGACGTATTTTATTTTGATTCTGATTGGCTCCCCAAAAAGACAAACTGAAGACAAATTTGTGACAGTGATATAGCACTGTACCTACCAGTTTTATTGAATCACATTTTTATAAATGTTGATGGATAATATTTAAATAAATTAATCGGGCATTTTAAACACGTAACTATATTGTAAATAATGTTTATCCACAACTCATATATAATAAAGACATTATTACACCGATTTCAGTTGAATTATATGGCTCATAAAACACTAGTTTTTTATATTCCATAAAACACTGCAAACTATTTGTTACTTAGCAACCACTTCATGATTTACCGTATTTTGAGAAACTATATATAACTGAATCAATGTTAAACGTTACGACAAATCTTCTTCGATACCTATAATTATGAGTTGTGGATAAAACTTTGTATTACACTTGTGTTTTATTGGTATATAAAACACTTGTATAATAAATAACTATTATTTATCCAAATAAATATGTTTTCATTTTGACGTTTTGATCAACCAATCGGAATCAGAATAGAATACTTTCTATCTTTGGTGTCTGTGGTTTAACAGCTAGTAACCGCCACACTGCCACACCCAGTAATGGGTAAAATGCGTGATGGTATATTTTATCTTTTCTTGATAAGTCTTATGTGTGGAAAGACCTATTAGCACATAAACAACCAAAGTGCTAGTATATATAAACAAATTTGTAAAAAATCAGTTTGATATTATTAGCGTGTAATGAGTAAAATTTTGATGTTGAATGTTTTGCTGAAGAAAGTTAAAATCGCCAGTTGTACCGCCAAAAGTTAAATTTTAAACTTGGAAAAGTAAAGCGAAGTAATATGTCATGTGGCATAACTGACATTATTGTCAAACACTCGAGTTGCATTTATTTATTAAAACCAAATTTAAAATTTCACTTCTGGTGGTGCGTGCAACTGGTTCTAAATTACCTAATCACATTTTAACATCTTTTAAGCATTAAAGCTCACTGAGATTACACGTCCAATCATTCATTTCGAATACTTCACATGTTAAATTGACCAAGTCACATAACATTCGATATTATTTCGTTTGTAACTTGATTAGGGTTACTATTGCACGCAACAACATCATTAGTTGCCTCGCTAGAGTACCACTATTGCCCAAATTGCCAGCTAGTCACGGTCCATACAGCTGGAAGTTGGTCGCTGTGCCATCATCGACATCCATAATACACACACCTACGCCGTCTCAACAACACCATAATCCAACTCAACTCACAATATTCTTCGAAACTCGATTAAGCATTATCACAATCATTTACTATCTCTCCGCTACCTTACTCATCAAACGAATAATCAATCATTACATAAGTAATTAAATTTGTTATAACAAGAAATGATGATATAGTAAAGATGAGGTTAATTAAGAAAATTAATCAGTTGAAATAAAAATGACACTAAAAGGCGTAAACCTGACTGGTCCATCTTCAAAATTGAACAATTGATAATTGTTTTTATAAGGGCTAATATTTCAATCGCATAACTTAATTGCTAATAAAATTTTCCATCTGTTAAATAAATAGGATCGTTGATTTCCACCGAAGTTTGAATTTCTGAACGTTCGAACATTCGCATGTTTTGAACTTCGTCAGAAAAACTTCAAAGCTTCGAATTTTCTAATTTTTTTAAGCGTCGAATTTACGAATTTTCTAATTTTTCAAAGCTTCGAATTCTCGAATTTTTTTCCACTGAATTAACGCCATCTGTCATCTCCAAACACGCTAACGTATAATTCGCAAAAAGTCGGCCACGAATTAAATAATAAACTCGGCGAAGTATCCTGCAAAAACTCTGCAAGTTTAGGCGCCTTAATTAAGCCATCTACTCTCTTACCGCCCATCTAAATGCTATGAACTTTTAATAAACGTTTTAAAATGACAATAGAAAGGATACAAGAACGTCTTAATTAAACAATTTTTGACAGTGTAGCGAAATTTTAAGTCTAAATTGAATTAATTTGGCAAATAATAATAATTAATATTAATTACTTACGAATTAATACAAAACTCGGCAAATGAGTTTATTCTGAAAATAATTCATATCAACATGCGGTGTTCACGTTAGGATCCAGATTCGCAATTCGAATAATCCGAAAATTCGTAAATTCGGAATATTCCAAAATTAGAAAATTCGGAATATTCAAAAATACAAATCTAAATTCGAATGTTCAATAAATCCGAACAATCGAAGTCTCGAATATTCTAAAAATTAACAACCCTATAAATAAATAATATCGCTTTAAAATATGACAATTTGTTTATTTTTCATATTTGAAATACGATTTCCAATATAATATTTCCAATTTAATAGAAATTTGTTAGGTCATTGAAATATTAATCCTAAATATTATTGAACTCCAATGAGTTAGAATAAGATATAAACTGGGGTGACTGATATCACATTGAAATGAAATCTGCCAAAATTATGCAACCCTCACGTCTGCTTTATTAGTTTCTCTGTTTAATGTATTTCTTCTCTCTTTGAATAAAGAGAGAGACAGTGAGAGATTCCGTAATTAGAATTAGATACTAATACTCCGAGAAAATGACATTTTACGGTTCACGAGTACAATTAATTTCTATAGAAACATAATGGGCAATAGCCACTCCAGTATATATCCTATTCTAATTCACTGTTCAAACCCTATTGTATTAATATATAATCTGCACTGAGGAAATTTTGGAACCTTTCCAATATTTACAGCTCAATTTTATGAAAGTATGAATGAGAAAAGGTAGTCTGCAAAAGATGGCTTAATTGCAATATAACCCATCATATGTCAATATCAGTCAATAATTACCCCCACTATTATGACATACAGATATACGTAAACCAGTCGCTGAGATCCTTTTTATATATTTAAAATGAAGTTCCACTAAAAATCTAGTATAACAGCTTGAATTTGTGGCGCTTGAGTTTAGTATTTTCTATAAATATGAGTTTTGTTTTTTTTATATAATGTTAATCATAACATCGTTACATACTTTGAACATAATCAAATACTAGCCATTACCCCAGTAAATTAATAAATATAAATAAATAATTGTAATACAGACAAACTATAGGTGGGGAACTTTTTTACCATTGGATGGCATATTTAAATTAGGCAGTACCTAATAAAGGAATTTTTGGAGATCATATTTTCAACCCTACATTGACTTGACGATGAAGAAAAATATTCAAAATCATAGAGTAATCATAATTCGTAGTAATCGAATAGTAAACTTATGAAGTAAACAAGTTTTTTTTTACAACTAAAACTAAATATAAAAAATGCCGCCCCAAAATATGTACCGCCCGGTGCGGACCGCACCCGCCGCCCCCCTCTAGGTACGCCACTGCCAGTGTGTTTTATTCGTTATCTGTAAGAAAAATTATACGGTAGTAAACCTAAAGTCCGTTCGGTGAGAAAATACAATGTGGTTTTATAGGACGTATTTTATTTTGATTCTGATTGGCTCCCCAAAAAGACAAACTGTAGACAAATTTGTGACAATGATAGCACTATACCTACCAGTTTTATTGAATCACATTTTTATAAATGTTGATGGATAATATTTAAACAAATTAACCGGGCATTTTAAACACGTAACTATATTGTATTTATAATGTTAATCATAACATCGTTACATACTTTGAACATAATCAAATACTAGCCATTACCCCAGTAAATTAATAAATATAAATAAATAATTGTAATAGAGACAAACTATAGGTGGCGAACTTTTTTACCATTGGATGGCATATTTAAATTAGGCAGTACCTAATAAAGGAATTTTTGGAGATCATATTTTCAACCCTACATTGACTTGACGATGAAGACAAATATTCAAAATCATAGAGTAATTCATAATTCGTAGAAATCGAATAGTAAACTTATGAAGTAAACAAGTTGTTTTTTACAACTAAAACTAAATATAAAAAATGCCGCCCCAAAATATGTGCCGCCCGGTGCGGACCGCACCCACCGCCCCCCTCTTGGCACGCCACTGCCAGTGTGTTTTATTCGTTATCTGTAAGAAAAATTATACGGTAGTAAACCTAAAGTCCGTTCAGTGAGAGAATACAATGTGGTTTTATAGGACGTATTTTATTTAGATTCTGATTGGCTCCCCAAAAAGGCAAACTAAAGACAAATTTGTGACAGTGATAGCACTATACCTACCAGTTTTATTGTATCACGTTTTTATAAATGTTGATGGATAATATTTAAACAAATTAACCGGGCATTTTAAACACGTAACTATATTGTATTTATAATGTTAATCATAACATCGTTACATACTTTGAACATAATCAAATAGTAGCAACATGCCACATTATCCAGCACACTCTGGGATCCTATTAAGTCCATCCAGTCTATTTTACAGTATTGCCACATATTACCTTTTCGTTCGTATATCACATACCGATACGTATAACAATACAAAAATAAAGTAAATATATGCATTCAAATATCACTAAAAATTAGTTACACATTTTGAAGCAAGTGGTTGAATTGTTAGTTTTTACCAATTTTTCAAATTAATGAGGACTTATACAATCAAATTTTTCGGTTGCTATCTAGTGAGTAAAATATAATTTAATAATTTGTGATGTAGCGAACATGGTATAGTTTTACAGTTTGACGTGTATCACGTGATCCAGACAATAAACGTCAAACATCCTATGTTGACAGAACAACAAATGAGAGGATCTGCGGTGAGAAGTGTTGAAAGGAGAAAGCAGTTTATCGACTCAGTATGCTGTCACCTTGCTCTTTCTACAAATTTGTTGTATCACACAAAATTGCGTGGGGAAGCTCTGCATCGGCTCTGCTGCATATGACGTCAAAATTATAAGTCACCATCCATTTTTGCCAACTTCAAAACATTTTTGTGGAGTATGATGTAATTTTCCCTGAAGAGATACAATATCCAAATATTACATTTTAAAGAACACTCAAATAGTTCGTTATATTCCTTCATTCATTTTACGGAATATAGTATTTATGTCTACTTCAAATGTACTACTAATTATTTCCATAAAAAATGTTCAAGCATTTATGCATAAAATTACCAAAGATATCTATCTAATGATCCGCATCTACAAATCCGCAATTTATTTTCTTTTTCTTTCCATCGAGCATTAAATTATCTTAGAGATCAAACCATGTCTGACAGCCGACATCCGAGCAGACGAAGAAGTTAAGTTGGGAGTGGATTACGAAAGTTAATTTCCAGACACGTTGTAGCGTTGCAAGTTCCGAGTTTTTCACTGAGACAAACCGAAAGCCGAAAGCTAAGAGCTGCTCCAGCTTCGAGCTTGACGCATCGACGGACACGGATGAGAAAAGAAGAGCGATCTGAAGGAAGTTGAATTATGAAACCGGGATGCATTGGTAGAAACCATAGTTACATAAATATAAAAACAAAAATTGCACTCTTTACAGTTTAGTGATATTCACATTAGAATGTTCATGAATATGAATTCAAGTTACTATATTCTATATAATAATTCTAATGGATCATATGCTACTAATTTTATAGAGAATTATGGCCACGTAAAGTCAAACTTTCTATTATTTTTTTAAGGTAAAAAAAGCTTTAAATATAAGTTTTAGTGCATAAAATTCATTGTTAATGTTTTGCGACGGCAGAAATTAGATATAAAAATACAAATATAGCAATTGCCATTGTTTTGATAAAATAAAGCATAAGTCTCATTCAGTATACTCGTATATTATAAATTTAACACTGATAAAATATTGTGAATAAACAAAACCAATCACGTTTTTTTTTTTAATGTTCTATATATGCTAGCCGTACTAAACTCAGTTCATTGAAAAATATTTATCTTGGTTAATAAATAATAACTAGACTGTTTCAGCTTTAAAATCAAAATCTAAATAAGCATTATAATTTTTTTGACACAAAACGTAAAATATTTTTATTCTTCAGTACAGTGAATCTTTTATTTTTAAGACAGTTATCATATTAGTGATGAACCTATAATAAATCGTCATTGCACAGGTTTTTAATTCATTATTGCTGTATAATAGTGAAGTCCAAGGAGGTAGAAGGAGTTTTCACTTAAGGTACGGATACATAGCTCATGTTGTGTTATGTCTGTGTTATAATATGTTTGTTTATTTTGGCAGCCATGCACTTATTTTTTTAAATAAGTAGGAATTTGGCTTGACGTTTCTATAATCCTGATGATTTTTATTATATAATTACTGATTACTTTCAACAAATTTTCATCAAAAACTCATCTTTTTGTTAATAAACATAAAACACTGACAGGACTCACAGGCACTACTATGCCGGCGTAAAAATATGACAAAACATAAAAAGTTGAACTCCAATCAACTGTTATGTTATGTCAAAAGAAATAACATACGCTACATAACCTGCGTGAACCATTTTATAAGTTTACCGTGTATTCAACATTCTGTTAAGACACAGATATAACATAACTTAAGCTATGTGTTACCTTTATAGTAGTTTTGGTGATCTGTTATACGCCATACATCAACCAAAAATTAAAATACAAATTTGAACATCAAGCGCGCGAAATTTCAAATTTAATTTAATTAATGTCATTGTACCGAGTAATCAGATATAAGTATTTCAGTTGGCAATAAAAAAAAAATATATTTGAAATTGGTAAAACTGATACATAAATTTATTTCCTGTTGTTGATAGTAACATTTGAAAATTCAAATTAATAGTACTTAATCGTTGTTTCCCTTACTCACACACTTTTATTTATTAATATTACTCATAGAGCAAAGTATTTCTGTCACTAAACCTATTTGTATTTATTATAACAATGACATGTCAAATAGTATTTCCGCATTTACCTGGCGTTTTACCAACTTTGGAATAAAAAGATCCCCAGAATTATATTGCCAACTAAAACATTTACTTCTGATCACTCTATATTTCGTTAGATAAAGAATAAAAATTGTGTATTATTTTAAAATTAGATCTTTTTAAAAATTAACATCTATTTAATATTTACAAATATAAGCGATACCTTTGATTTTATAGTTATTATTAGTATTACTATATTTTACTATTCAGTAGTAAATATTTAATTGTAGTGCACGTGAAATCAATTACATTCGCCAGGAGAGTGCCAAAAGACTGATACACGGACACGTGAGACTCGTAGCAGACTTTACTTTCGACTGAAACATTATCAGCACGGCCTGACACAACAAAAAGAACTATCATGAATGGACTGGTATGACCTGGTATACGACCCATATATGGCGTAAAATAGACTATAAAAATGATACTCCCTTTATTACTAAACAGAGGCCACCAGAAGAACTTGAAAAATATTATTTTAAAATATTCAGGCAATCAATAAAAAACATTTCAAACACATTTTTGTAAATGGATTCCCGAAAGCACAATCTATACTTTTTTTAAATTAAATTAATGACAGAAAAATTCGAGTGACGCCCGGATTCTAAACGGGAATCTTCTGCTTGTCGAGCAGATGTACTAATCACTACACCACGGCACTAATTTTCGAGGTAAGGTGTCAACCGAATTCTTTTGTCATATGACATAAATTGAAATATACTTTTCTTTATGCTTCAAAATTTATGTGATCTTCATATTCACTTGCATTCCAGAAAATGTGACTAGTACTTTTACTTGAAGATTTTCTAATTTCCATGTTCATTTGCAGTCCGGATAACCGAACAATATTTTCGCTTGAAAATTAGAACTTTTAATAATAATGGATAAATTTATTGTATATATTATTTAATTTATGTTTGTTAAAGACACAATTAAATTGCGTTTTATCTATTTATGTTATACTGAGAGTTTATTTGAACGTGAAACGTAGGATTTTCATAACCATGGTTATTTTACAGCAATGTATTGGAGCGTCTTTTTTAAAATGAAACATAGGGAATACATATAATTGAATTTATTATATTTACATACTATAAAAAAATAACAAAACAGCAAACAAATAAATGTAGAAATAAACAATAATTATAATAAATTTTCTAAAATTCCTCCATTAACAGCTAAAAAATTAACTATTTGGACAATTATAATAGTTCCAGAGACGTTTTCAATGTCAACTTTTAATTGTTCTAAATTTAGTTAGTTTCCCGTGTAAACTGTTGATTTTAAAAATCCTCAATCAAAAAAAATCTAATGGTGTAAGATCGGAAGACCTAGTAGACCATTCTACTCCTCCAATGCGTCCAATTTAATGATGTGGAAATGTGAGATTTACATTTTTTTTACATTTAGAATTGACAATTGTGCGCAGTGGCGCCATCATGTTCAAACCATACGTTTTCAATATTTAAAGCTGTAGATATATTTATTACAACATTTTGTAATATGTACAAATAATTTTGAGCCGTAATTTTGCGATTATAAAAAAATGTCATATAAAGTGGGTGCCTATTATACCAGCCCAAATATTAACCTTCCCGGATCGTTGAATTCTTGAACTATTTTTTTATTGGGGATTTTTAAAATCAAAAGTTTACACAGGAAACCTACTAAATGTAGAACAATTAAAAGTTCATATTGAAAACATCTCTGGAACTATTAAAGTTGCCCAAATAGCTAATGTTGATCACGAGTTTTATAACCGATTGGACTATTGTGTAGCTGTTAATGGAGAAATTTTTGACAATTTATTATATTTATTATTTATTTCTACGTTATTTTGTTGCTATATTGTTACTTTCTTATAATATTTAAATATAATAAATTCAATTATATGTATTCTCTATGTTTTATTTTTAAAAGGACGCTCTAATACATTGCTGTCAAATTCGTAACCATGGTTATGAAGAATCCTATGTTTCACGTTAAAATAAACTCACAGTATAATTGAAGTAACTCTGTTATTTTTCCTTACTTACTACTTGGAATAATACAATAAACAATAAAATTTAAATTTGAAAACTACAGGACGGTCTCTAGCGTCTGTAGTGGATTAGGCATTAATTAATAAATGCGAAACCATAATAACGATACGATTATTTATACACTAAGTGGTAACACTATTAATAACGCTCTTGGTGATGTCAATGTCAATGTCGACCAAGGAGCACCAGGATAATGCACTTAAATACCCCAACTCTGTCATTGACAATAGAACCATCTCTCGGTGTGGCCGCAAATGAGCTATCATTTACATTATTTCTATGGTGCAACCACCGTCAACTGTGAATTCCATTTATGAAACAATGGTGGGAATTAAAAAAATACGAGAATATGTCATATATCTTCAAGAGTTTTAATATATTGACATACTCTCAATATGCTATCATGAGTACCTTACAGGCAGATTCATAAAACGGATTTGCGCTAACACCGTTTTTAATATTATCTATAACTATGTTTCAAATTAAAACAGATTCAAGAAATGAACTAAATTTGATGCTAATTAACTCTCTTTTTAACTCGAGTTAAAATAAACTTGTTTCGTACATTGAAACGAGAGTTAAAAACGAAATAAAAAATGGTGTTAGCGCTAATCTGCTTTATGAATCTGCCTGTTAGTATATTACACGTGGTACTATATTAATAAGAGACATAGATGTCGGAATTAATTACAATCTTTATAGTTCGATTCTACGAGCCCAACTCCATAATAGTTCGGCCGGTATAAATTTCAAACTTTATGCTTTACAAAAATGTAAAAATATACTAAAAAATGTTTTATTCTTACAACAAAACTATATCTACGTTATTATATGAATCTTTAGTTGTCTATTACTGAAAAGATATTTTAAATAATACAAACTTTACAAAACTATCATCAAATAAGTATTATGGCAACAGATTCATAAAAGTTCGGCCAACAAAAAATTTATGTCTTAGAAGGCATTTATTTGCGGGTTTTAAATTAAATAGTTGTTAAAACAAAACACAAATGAAAAAAAATCAATACAAAACTGTCATTGCCGTTTGCCGATATATTTTTTTTCAAATAAAATGGCTTGTGGTAAAGCTTTGAGCAGAGATTTACGGTGGTCTATAATAAATGTTCATAAAAATGGTATTTCTGAAAGAAAATATCTATTTCTCATTCTATTGCGAGATCTATGATACAAAATATTAAAACTTATATAAAAATATTGGTAGAATATCTGAAAGTTTGAAAAATGGCCGTTCTTCAGCCATTCCCTGTGCTGATCTACGAGGTTTAAGAAGAATTTTGAAAGTAAATCGTCCAGTGAAAGCTCGAGATATTAAAATTTTGTGGCGGGAAATGATAGGTAACAACCACATGTCTTGACTACAAGAAGAGAAATGAAAAAACTGGGTTACGAGTTTTATAAAGTATTTTTTTAAATGTTATTTCATTTAACAACTAATGTTACTATGCCCTATTTGTCATTAGGTGAAAGAAAAGCTTTTACTAAAAAATTTACAAAAGCGTAACCGGTTAAAATGGGTAAAAGAACATAAGAACTGGACTAATCGACAATGGCATACTATAATTTGAAGTGATAAGTCCAAGTTCGATGCTTGCGTTGGCAAATAGAGCATAGTAACATTAATTGTTAAATGAAATAACATTAAAAAAATACCTTATAAAACTTGAAATCCAGTTTTTTCATTTCTCTTCTTGTAGTCGAGACATGTGGTTGTTTACCTATCATTTCCCGCCATAAAGTTTTAATATCTCGAGCTTTCGCTGGACGATTTACTTTCAAAATTCTTCTTAAACCTCGTAGATCAGCAC
Source organism: Pterostichus madidus (assembly GCA_911728475.2). Taxonomy (NCBI): domain Eukaryota; kingdom Metazoa; phylum Arthropoda; class Insecta; order Coleoptera; family Carabidae; genus Pterostichus; species Pterostichus madidus. The sequence continues at coordinate 19,866,715 of OU452302.1, forward strand.
AGGGAATGGCTGAAGAACGGCCATTTTTCAAACTTTCAGATATTCTACCAATATTTTTATACAAGTTTTTAATATTTTGTATCATAGATCTCGCAATAGAATGAGAAATAGATATTTTTCTTCAAGAAATACCATTTTTATGAGCATTTATATAGACCACCGTAAATCTCTGCTCAAAGCTTTACCACGATCCATTTTATTTGAAAAAAAATAATACCCTCAAACCGCAATGACAGTTTTGTATTATTTTTTTCATTTGTGTTTTGTTTTAACGACTATTTAATTTAAAACACGCAAATAAATCCCTTCTAAGACATACATTTTTTGTTGGCCGAACTATTATGAATCAGTTGCCATAATACTTATGTGATAATAGTTTTGTAAACGTTTGTATTATTTAAAATATCTTTTCATTAATAGACAACCAAAGATTCATATAATAACGTAGATATAGTTTTGTTGTAAGAATAAAACATATTTTAGTATATTTTTACATTTTTGTAAAGCATAAAGTTTGAAATTTGTACCGGCCGAACTATTATGGAGATGGGCTCGTAAAAATATCACTTTTTTCATATGGTGATAAAATTATATAGATGAGTGAGAGATTGTTATATTATAATTTCAGTATATATATATATATATATATATATATATATATATATATATATATATATATATATATATATATGTATATTAGGGTGGTCCTTAATATGGATGTATCCGAATTTCTTTGCTGCCTGGGGCTCAAATGCTTCCAAATGAATAAAAAAAAATTGCCTGAATATATTGTGCAGATAAACGCCAAAAAACAATGCTACTACGTACCTCCTATTACACAATCATGTCACTTACTCAATATACTTATTATACGGCCCTGACTTAACGATATAGGTTTAATTAATTTCCAGAAGAATCCAAAGTAGAGCCCACCGCGGAACTCATATTTATTTTTTTTATAGCACTAAATTTATTACAACTTTTGTACTGAAATTACTATAGGTAATTATGATTTTCAACGACATACGAATTTGCCATCAATTATTGTCAATAGACGATTTAAAAAAATATATATATTTAAAATATTTTTTATTTAACAGCTATAATTTCTTTGACACTATAAAATGTAAAATACAGAGTGGAATTTTGCACACATCATATTTTCAAAATAACAAGCTGAAATTGTAAAATTCTATGTCGTGAGCTGACGTTTGCTATATGAATATAAGGCTAGCGAAGTTCCTGCAAAGGAACAGCAGCAGCAGCACTGTGCTTGGTCGACGGTATTCTAATAAAGTGCCAGTTGTGTGAGTTCGTCGAGAGAGGCGCTCGCAACAAGACACCAAATGCGCAATCGTAGCTTGGACGCGTTATTACGAATTACAATATAACTAAAACATGCACTGTTATTTACTCACAGAAAAATAACAATGAATGTTTTAATTATATTCTAAGTCTTAATAGGGCATCCAGATACGATTGCGCAATTGGTGTCTTGTTACGAGCGCCTCTCCCGACGAACACACACAACTCGCACTTTATTAGAATTCCGTCGGCCAAGCACAAAGCTACTGCAGTTGGTCCTTTGTCGCCACTTCGCTAACCTTATATTCATATAGCAAAACGTCAACTCACAATATAGAAATTTTACAACTTTAGCTTGTTATTTTGAAAATGTGATGTGTGGAAAATTCCATTCAGTATTTTGCATCTTATAGTTTATAAGAAACAGTAGCTGTTAAATAAAAAATATTTTAAATATATTTTTTTTCAAAATCGTCAATTGACAATTATTAATGGCAAATTCGTATGTCGTTGGAAATCATACAAAAAAAATATATCATCATTACTGGGTGTGGTGGCACTCTGCCGAAGCAGATCTCGGTAAGTGATATATTTATGCGCGTGAAGTGCGGCTACCAGTCGTCAAACCACGGCTCCCAAAGATATTAGTGGTGGGGGAGTTACAGGGGTAATTTTAATGTGATGAAAATGTTTGTCGGCTGTGGGAATTGAAGCAGGGTTCTCAGGATCCACAAGCCGAGTCGATACCACTGAGCCACCTACCCCATAATACTTTTAATAATTTTATTACAAAACTTGAAGTAACCATTTACCGTGCTACTAGAAAAATACGGTCATGTAATTACACCTCTATTGTTAATTCAGGGCCGTATAATAAGTATATTGAGTAAGTGAGATGATTGTAGACTACCGTTTGTTTCTTATATAATTTTTCAATGAAAATATATGGATGGTTAGCGAAAGCAATGAAAAATATCTAAAATTATTACTAATACCATTATAAAATATATTAAAGAAATTTTCAAAATTTATATCCTAAAGCAAGTTTTCAGTTCAGATGCGAAAACTGTAGGATAATGTGAAATGCCATTCAATATTTGGAACATAACCGACAACATTACGAGTAAGTATGAACAGATAAAGGTAACTGTTTCCAATAATAGTTGTAAATTCTAAAGCCATATTTACAATACAGAATTAAGATACTTTTTCAGTCGCCCATTTATGAGATATGATATAAAGTTTTTTTTTTCCCCAAATGGTATAAATAATTGAAAATTACATATATAAAAAGCTAATTTTTTTCTCTATTAATGATGCTAAGTTTGCTTAATTTAATTTACGTGGACAATCAATTTTAAATTATTAAACGTTAATCAAATATCCAATTAAGTTCTTTTTTTTTGCCGAAGTAAATAAAGTATAATGAATTCATGTATACTGAAAACGTTATAAACGTCGACTGACGTCATAAAAAAATATAACTAGACGAATGGCACGGTGCTGCTACGTTTACATATTATCGGTTTTAAATTTTATTGTGCGTTGCTTTTTTGGAGATGAGAAGATATCATTTTTCTTTGAATTCGCAGATATTTAAGAGAACGTGGATTTACTAACTTTTAGTGCGTCCACTATTCTCTAATAAATTTTAAATTAATACTGAATATTAATGACATATATACTAATTAACCCCTCGTACAGCACCACTATTTGCATATTCTTGCTCAAAATTAATTATTAAATGAAGAATCAGCAATTTACATTCCTTTGACAAATTACTTTCCCTCGGCATTACTATAAAATTGCGTTTAAAAACTACTAAATAATATATAAATTAAAAAAATTATTGAACGAATATTTGTTAGTCTCCTTATTCGTATCCAAATAGTTCGGATATTCGTTAGTTTTCATATTTGTATGCGAATATTTCGGATATTCGAATAATTTTGGTAATTATAGAGCACGATATTGTATTCCATATTTTATAATAAAATTAAAACAACAGTATGTAATTCTACACTGCACTAATACTAATAATCGTATCAATAATTATTTGATTTGGCCAACTGTTTGCATTTACCTAAAATAAGAATATGTTACATGATACTATAATATCCGCATTATTTTCATGTTTACGGTGTTTACTGTTTTAATACATTTGTTTATTAGTAAACTTTTACAGCTAAACTAAATTACTGAAGTATTTACTAAAAACAAGAATTCGACAATCCGAACATTTAATTTATTATTATTTTGACTATTCGCCTCATTAACTATATGAATATTCGAACTATTCGGGCTGTTCGATTATTAGAATATTCGATCAGTTCAGATATCCGAGCTATTCGGATACTCGAACTAGCCGGATGGCAGAACTATCCGAATAGCTGAACTGTACGGATAACCGAACTATTTGGATAGCTAAAACCGAATATCCGTTATGCAAATATTTGAATATTTAAATATCGGGATAAAATCAACAACTCTAGTGTTCCAATTAATTTAAAAATTTTGGAATATTCATATTATATATTAAATTTGTATTATGTATGCATCACCTTGGTCTACTCGTAGTTACTAGATATTGAGTCGAGGTATATTTTGTAATAATTTCAAATGCTATTAATGATAGCCACTAAAGAAAAAATTAATTAAAAGATATTGTTAATTAAAAGTTTTAACAGGCAGACAAAAATTATCCAGTTTGCTATAAAACTCCTACTGTCCCATATACGATATTTTATTTCATTTATAAATACATGTAAACAAAGATACTGGAATTCTTGTGTTTGCAAAATAAATGATAACATTATATAAGTTTGTAAATGTAAGGATTCTTTAATAAACTCATTTTGACTCAAAAATTTCATTTTAAAAGTTGTAAAAAGTAAACTTATTGAATTAAAAAGTTTTTTTTTTCTTTTTATTTAGATTACTAGAGAATCGGAGCAGAGATACTCCTGGAAAGTTTAAAATTTCCAAACACATTTCAACAGATGCATACAAAATTATATATTTGACTAAAATATTGGGACAGATATTCAATATTATAAACCGTGCAAAATAATTTATTTTAAAAATTAGTTAATCAAAATATATATTTAATTTTCCTTTGAATTTTCAGCATGTAAAAAAAGGAAGAAACAATAGTTATTTTTTTAACTCAATAGCAGGATTAATCTGCTTTTTTACCGTATAGAACACATCATTTTTTTGCCAATTGTTGAATATTAATATTATTTTTCTTTGATTATTTTCAATTCTTTTAATGTTATCGACATCATTGTAGTTTTGCAGTTACTATATAAACACAAATTTGACATTTATAACTTTATAAATATCATTCCACTTTTTGAGAATGTTGTTAATTAGGGGAAAGGTGTCTAAAATGATCCCTCGAGGTCAAATGATCCTCTGCTGTTTCTGCTGGAAACAGCCCTCCACCTAGTAGTGCTACTTAGAATCATTTTTTCCACCATGTACCTAGTCGCTAGTTAAAGTGTCAAGCGAGAGTCAGCGCTATTGTTACTTTCAAAAAGAAAAAGAAAAAATCGCTGTGTTTGATGCAAGGTAAGGTCTTTTTCAATGTTGTATAACTTTTGTCTGAACAAGATGTATGTGAAAGGAGTTATATTAACGAATTTAATGACAATTCAAAATTATGCTAGTCAATGTTTCGTTTCTGCATGTGAAATAAATGAGGTTATTTTCAACATTCGTACGCAAATTGGGTGTTTGGGGTGAAACGATCCCTCTTTAACGGTACAAAATGATCCCAGGAAAAGGAAAGGAAAAGGGCAGTCCAGGCAAGAAGAAAACTTAAAAAAGAAAGAAAATAAGAACCAAATATCAGAATCGTCATCGGAAGAAGACGCCACGGATTGTATGTACTGCAACGAGAAATATTCGAAGGACTACAGAAGTGAAGGGTGGATAAGGTGCTGCGTCTATTTAAAATTGGGGCATGAAAATTGCGCTGGGGTAGACAGCGATGACGCTGATGAATTCACCTGCGACATGTGCCTGCAGGATCTCTTTACTAATGCACGAAGAAATTTGATGATGTGACATAATTCATTTTGACGATATGAAATAAATATTTAGAAAAACTAAAATTTTTTATACGACTAGAAGGGATAATTAAGGGTACCTATATTTTTATATAATCATTATGTTGAATAAAAGTTTATATCTTAACCTGCTATTTAGTATTTTTTATTGGGATCATTTTGTACATACCCTAGGGATCATTTTATACACATAGGTGTACAAAATGATCCTTTACTATGTTTGTAAAAAAATATAAATTAAAAGTATAGTATATGAGGTAGCTAATTTTAATTCGAGCCAATCTGAAGGTAGAGGAACTAGCTTACGAAATCTAGTTAAAATTTATCGAAATAAATGGGGATGTACGTTTTATATCAATTCCCCCTTAAAGGGATCGTTTTAGACACCTTTCCCCTACTATATATTTATCAAATTTACAATATATAATGAAAAGTGACGAAGGAACGTTAACCCCATCCGATATTAAAGAAGCCGGCATTCGGTTGTAATTATGTTGATTAAATAAAAACATAAATATCAAATTTATTGTTTTTCCATGAATTTTTAGAGCCTAGGTTATAAAAGTAGCACTTCACAGTCCATCAATTGATAACAAAAGACCAGTTTTAATGGCAATCGGAAAAATAAACAATATTTCTCCTGAATTTTAGAATTACGTTCTTCTGATTCATAATTCTGAAATTAAAGTATTTAAATAATTTATCATTTGTGTAAAGTTCTGTATATATGTATGTTTATTATAATAATGATATTTCGACAACTAAGTGCTTTCGTAAAGTATTGCTTAATTATTGAAAATATGAGTTTTGAATCTTTAAATTATTTAAGTTTTATTTTGCTCTGGTGGTAACAAAAGAAGTATAAAATTCTTAGTTTTATATTTTATACAAGTTTGAGGTCACATGTTATTTTCCAATAAATCCATCCCAGTACGAGTTTAGAAAGTACAAATTAAAGCCTGCGACTTGAAATGCAAAAAGTTCTATCTCTAAGCTGGAAATCCTTTGGCGACCGCCTGGCTTAGAGCTTGCATATGTAAATAGTGAATATTTATGTACGAGTAAAAATGGTAAATGTTAAATAGGACTGATAATGTGAATTACCGTGGTTCTAACCATACCAGTAGTTACAGGTATTTGAATTCTAGTCAACAGAACAGACTTTTTCTGTAGTTGATTCGAGTATTATGTTCGCATGTTCTTTATTTAAGATATCGTAATTAACAATTAATTAGTATAACTTAAAAGTAAATCTTAGTTGTGTTTCCACGTCATATAGTTTATTTGTAACATCTTGAGCTTTATTTAATTTCTTTTGTAATGTTTTGTATTTATTTAAATTGGTTTGTTTTGTCAAGTGCTTTAATTTTCATTAAATATTATCAATTAATTTTATTTGTGTTACGACTTGCTATATTATATTTTTCAAATATAAGCAGAATATAATACTTATATATATAAATATATTTATTGTCATTAATTAATGACAGAAAATAAAATATTTTATGAAGTTGAAAAGTTAAATTAAAATATTTATCACATTTAATTACTAAAAGTTTATATTTCAATTTAAAATGAATAATTATGACATTAAATTAATTTTAATGTCGCAAGTGTCTTCTTCTCTGTTTTGATGTATTTTCGTTGAAACTTTTGGGAACTTCTTACAGTTTGTCAACTTTCCCGAAATTATGATTTATGTACTTCATAATACAAACTGCTTTTTGGGTTAAAGATGAGATACAATATAAATTAGAAATAGAAATAAATTAGACAAGAAATGTTTACGTAAGTTAATTAACAACGGCATAAAATAATTTTAAATTATTTTGACTAGCAAACATTTTCGTTCAAATAATAAAAATTGAACAATTATTACTTATTTTTAATCTAATTTCAGTGTCGAGTAATAAATATTACATTATTTTTATTTCATTTATTCTAGACATGCGGTTGTAAATAAATGTTTAATACTAATTTCTATACGTATACTTTCGTAATAATTAAAAATTGTTCTTCTACAACCATATGAAAAGTACTATTTTACACATACATGTTAATATGTAAAGCTAAGCATTATGACGTTAGTGCGATAATCCATACGCAGTGCGTTAAATAATTACTTTCGCACTGCTTACAATGGTTTTCCTTTTTAACTTAATAAAATAAAAATGAACTTTTCAGTATTCAAGGACGACGGATGACATTTATGTCATTAATTTGGGTATTTTTGCTGATAATTTCGGTCCTAGAAAATATAGCGTTACAACTCATGTATTATGTGTTTTCATGAAAATGGTAGAAATTCAATACTTTTCAGAGGCTAGTGCTGAAATCCTTCTAGTAGTTACAAAACGTATTACTATAAACACCAGTAACGTAATACACTGTTCATACTATTTCAACGCAAATTAAGTTAATAACATCTACAAGTGGGTATAAACTAGTGGTGGGATCCGGATCCGGATAGTTTCGGTTTCGGATCCAAAAATATCCGGATATCCGGATAATTGAATGTTGAACTATCCGGATCTCGGATTCAAATCTCAGTATCGGATTTTGGATCCGGATCTGAGTATCGGATTTTGAATCCGGATCTGAGTATCGGATTTTGGATCCGAATCTGAGTATTGAATTTTGGATCCGAATCTCAGTATTACATCTCGAATCCGGATCCAAATGTCGAATCTTGGAAACGGATTTGAGCATTTGATCTTAGATTCGAATGTGAGTATGAATATGGAATTTTAGATATGGAATTTCAGTATCCGGATCGGTAAAATCAAATAAATGTGATTATGAAATAATCCACTAAGCATTTTCGTTTCATGTAGTTAACAGTCGGCATATTTCTGATGTTTAAATTTCTGTTGAACAACTTTTAGTATCTGCTAACAAGGAAATTTCACAGAACTAGTAGGTAACAAAAACTATTCCTTTTATGTGAAACACGTGCTCGATGTAAATAAATATGTATTCGCTACCTGCAATGGTCATTATTTCTCAAATTTCACCTTAATCCCTTTTTACTTTGAAGTTTTTTCTTCTAATGAATGTTATAAAATCTTAGAACTGCAGAATTTTCAATATTTAAAGAAGTATCACCTTTCTTTTCTTTACATGCGAAATTTTGTGTTAGTTTTATTGTACTCGTATGTTTAAGAGTATGACAATATATATTTTTCTAAATGAGCAATAATAAATCTTATCATGCAAGTACTTTTTACATATCGCATATACTAACTCCCATAGAATTATACGGTAAGTAAAAAGAAATTGGAATCTTTTCTTAAAAAGCATTCAATGAGTTTTGATACAAACTTCATACTCATAGTATGACAAAATAAATTAATGAAATTAATGTCATATAAATATGTTACTGTATATGTGAAATAATACAAATTTGTATTTTTTATTCATCATTTAAATAAATATGAATCTGTTAAAGTAAATTCCTTTATTCTTTATATATGTACAAATTACCTGGCTATTTTAGAGGGGTATTATAAAATTTATTACTGTTTACAGACCGCTGTAAAGATAAACAGGCCCACTTCAATAGTTTCAATTTGAACTCAGTTTCAAATGTTTGCCTTTACATTCGAAATGAAGATCAGATCTAGAATAAAAATTTGGATCCGGATCCATAAGCAAAACAACGAATCCGGATCCGGATACAAATCCAAATTAAATTTACGGATATCCGCTTCAAGATCCGAACACCGGATATCCGAGGATATGGATATTTTGATATCCGGGTACTCGGATTCAAGTTTTGTCGGATCCTCACATCACTAGTATAAACCGGAGAAATAAAGTAATGAACCAAACAAACCTGTTACTAAACTAATTTATTTTAAATCAATATTCAAATAAATATGTACTAAACCAATATAACAAATATTAAAAAATATTTTCAACGAATAGGTTTACTCAGATTGGTCAAAACTGTTTATACAAAAGTATAACCATTTGCTTAAAGCTGTTTTAAATTTTTGTAAAATTAAACTTTTTGTTTGTGTTTCATAATATTTGCTATACATTTTGTGTTGTGATTTTTAACTAATCCTCATTGATATAACTATATTGTGAATGATTTTTAAACTAATGTGTGAGCATAGGATATTATTCTTTATTTACATTGTTTCTCTGCACAACAAGACCTTAATCCATTATATATTGAAGAGGCCCTAAAGTTTAAAGTGGAATCCGAAGCATACGGAGACAATCGTATTTGCTTTTACTTAGGTTGAAGTCAGCAAGATTTGAATATACGACCTTTTACTTATTATTTAGTAAACACAATTTGAACTAAGTTTTATCCACTGTGCTAAGATAATCAATATCAAATAAAAACTTTTTTGTTACACAGTTTTATTACAGACAGATTCATAAAGTCGATTTAAATAACTAAATTTTTATTCCTGACTAATATTATTGGTACGCAAGAGATTAAACATTATTACTATTTTTTATTTCATTTTTAACTTTTTTCAATTTCATAAAAGTGAATAAAAAGTAACTCTTGTTACGGCTAATACCATTTTTAGTTTTCATTCCGTGAAATGTCAATTAAATTCCAATACGGATTTACAAAACAGGAATAATTAAATTATTTGTATTAGTAAAAAAACTAGTATTTAGGTATTGTTCTACCAGAGTATGAAAGTTGACTTCTATATTATTTTATGGTTGTGGTTTCTTTTCTTAGGAACCAGGGGTTTGTTTCCAGGTACTCAACCAAATGTTGTATTTGAAAGATCCCGAAAATTTAATTTTCAAACTTAATGCTTGGCTAGGTATGTTGTATATTATACCTACGAAAGAACAGACACTACTTAGACTCTTAGGGTTTCTTTTAATTCTAGCTCTTCATGGCAAAATACATAAAAAATAATAATTTAAACGTCACCTTTCATACTCAAATTAAAAAAAACTGTACATTTTACTTCTGTTTTAATTTGCAAGCATGTTCCAGAAAAAAACATTTTAAAAGTGTACTGTAAATGATACGTATACAATTTCTACTACTATTTATGTACTATAAAGATAATAAAGTAATGCTGCCATTGACACATAGTGAAGATAAAGAAAAGAATTGGAAAAACGACAGATTTGAATCACATGACGACTGTTGGTTGCCTTCGAGTATATGGCCGGAGTTCATAGATCCCAGGTATCCCAAATTTTCTATGTACGATATAATTTAGATTGAAGTTTAATTATATTTCAAACTATAGTTTTGAATTTCACAAAAATAATCTATAATTTTATTTCACACTGTGGCCGTGAAATACAAATTTCACAAATTTTCGCGCAAAATGTTTCGTTTTTAACTAATTTACTACAAACGAAAGTCAAGACCATTATACTAATCTTCCTAGATTTATATCTAAAGTGTTTTAATGACAAAAATACCTACTATGTGATGTGACTTTTATAGAAATAGCAAGAACTCTAAATTTAAGTCCAACCTTTTCTGTTTTGTTTTATTTCATAAAAATGAAGCTAGTTAACTCAAAATTATACATATCTTTGGGAAATATTTTCATTTTTACTTGCAAATAATATGATTTTTTTAAAAATAGTTTTAATTGTTACCTCCCATCTTTTTTTGTATTGGTTTGGACGAAAGCAATATTTTAATTCTATAGAAAATATATCCACGACAATTGAACATCCACAGGTAACTTCTTATAACAAAATTTAGCAAACTCGTATTTTTAAAGTAATACTATGGGGACTTATACAATAAACTTTTTCGATTGTGATCTAGTGAGTAAAATAGAATTTAATAATTTGTTATGTAGCAAACATGGTATACCTTTACTGTTTGACGTTTGCCACGTGATCCAAACGTTAAACGTCAATCAAATGTAATGATTTGCGTGGAAAAGTGCTGAAAGGAGAAAGCACGTCGCTCTTTCTAAAAATTTGTTGTTTTACACAAAATTGTGTGAAAGGGGGGTTTGCTACATGTGACGTCAAAAGTCCCCATTAGAACATACTAGGCAACACTATACCGGGTGGTGTTTGTTTATGGTGAACAGGGATTTATAACGTATGGTAATAATTTTATGCAATTTCCTGCTCTCCTGTTCATGTTTCTGAAAAAACTGTAGAGAAAAAAATGTTTTTTTATTACGTGTGGAACATTAAAAATAAATTAATTTTTTTTTATTAAATTAGCCAGAAATTTGGATTTTTATAAACGTCAATATTTGAAGTTTATAAAAGTCAACCTAACTTATAAATTAAATAAAATCAAACAAAATATCACTTTTAATTATTAAAATAATATTAATATTTAATAATAAACCATTTTCAAAGATATCTACAGTTTTAAAAAATATTAATAAATTGGAATTACAACTAATGAAGCGTGAAAAAGATGTATGAGAACAATAATAATAATAACAGAACATAATAAATGACAAAATAATTATAACAATATGTTTTAATAAATTGCGTACAAAAATAAAGAAATTAAAACAAATATTCAAATTGGCAACCATTTTCAGCAGTCTGGCCAAGTATATTGTAAAACAAAGCACGAACATTGTCAGGTAGTATTAAAATCACATTCTTCACATATAGCTTTTCTTAATAAATCTAATTTTTCATATTGTTTAGTATAAATGTTATGACTATTTTTAAAATTGCAGATAATCCAGACACTTAAAAACATGCAAAAATGTTTTGTATGAATCATTTAATACTGAAGATCTGCCACTCTACAGTTTTTTCCGTAAAATGAACAGGTGAGCATGAAATTGCATAAAACTATGTCCCATGTTAAAAGTTTACCCTTAATAAGAACTATCCGGTATTTGTTTATCTAAACTTATCTCTTGTAGTTCTGTATATTAACAGTTAATTCAAAGAGATAAAATCAGTAATATATAACGCACGTCATGATTGCACTTTAGCGCTTAACTATTAATTTCAGTTTATACCAATATACTACCGTGTATGTACCATACCTATGGATATCTCACAGGAGCATTAAACTCAGATCTAATAGGTAAAGTTTTCAGTAATACTTATTTAAAAATATATACCGGAATAAGTACCACTAGGGAGAAAAATAAAAAAGTACTATTCAATAACTTTGTTTGTTTAGCTACGTGGCGGTTACTGTAAAACGCGACGGTGGCACAAAAAGTGACAGTAAAGTCACTTAAATAATCAATTTTGTTTTTTTCATCCACGGTAAATTATTTTTTTGTTTTGTATGCCCTGTATACTAAACGAATGTATTTAAATTGTCATTTTGACAGATGTAAATTTGACATCTGGTAATCGCACTTCACGCGCAAAAATATATCACTTGCAGCGATTTACTACAGCAGAGTGCCACAACCAGTAATGGGTAAAAGGAGTGATGATAAATATATATATATATATATATATATATATATTTATATTTTATTCATGGAAGAATTTGCTACAAATGTGTTTTTGTCATAGGAAAGTGAGGATGCAATGACAGATACAAGTTCTATTAAAAATGATGAATTTGAACTTAATAATTGTTGAAATAATTGCCTATCGTAAAATTTTAACATTGTAAATTTCGTAGTTCTTCTAAAGCCTTTTCATATGACACCAAAAATGGTAGAATTATTCATACTTTATGTTATAAACAATTGAAAGTCGTAAATTTACAATTTTTTCAAGTTTGTCTGAATGCGCTTTTTATGCCCTTTCGTATGATACCAAACACGGTATGATTAGTAAAAAATGGAACCCACCACTGGGCTCCATTTTACAGTAAAATGTGTTATTTGAATTTTATATGAAAATAATTTAACAGATATAAATTTTCCTATATAATAAGATGATGGATGCTTCCCTAAATCAGCGTGGGGCCCCACATTATACGGTAAGACATTTCCCCATACCAATGCCCAATACCACATGCGACACGTTACACTTAGCTCCGCGTGAAGATTTAAATAATATTTTTTGGGGCCCAACGAGCTATATTGAACCCTATAGAATAGAGCCCCAAAATTATTCATGTAGACATGAACGTATCAAACAAAATAAATATTTTACTTTTTTCTGCTCACTGCTGCTACATTCGTTATTAATTTTCCCTGATGTCAAAAATTTGTCAAAATTAACTTCTACCGCTATTCAGCGACGCCTAGAATGTTATAAAAAAATTTGCCGCCAGGTACCGCAGCGTTTTACCGCGAGATGTCAAAAAGTGCAACGAACAAAATCTAGTAACTTATTATTTTACCGCCAACTCAATCGAACACGAAATCCTATTAGTAGTTAAGAAATTGTAATTCATATTCCCACGACATACAATACAACAGAGTGAGGCATAATTTTGTAGGAAAGTTTGTATTTGCTTTAATTTTTAAGTGTTTTTAGACGCATTGGCGCATCCATATATTTTTCCTAAAATTGTAATGTAATCCCCTAATTCTCTGCCGCAAAATCAGCAGGGAAATAGAATTTTCCTGCCTAGTGATAAAATGCTACATTATCAAAACAATTTTCACAAATACGTTTTAGGTTTCAATACAAAATACGATTATTTATCTGTTATTTTTAAAATTATTAATATATAAAAATATGTAAAATATATAATAATAATATATAATATAATATACACTGCTCCACAAAATTAACGCACCACATAAATTTTTGGATTTAATTTTTAAGTTAGTGAAAAAAAAAAACAAAATCTTACAGTTTTACATTAAATAGATAAAAGGGAAATTATATTGCAAAAATATAACTCTATTTACCTAAAAATATTAAAATTAATCTTATATATTAAAAAATAGAAAACTTAACACTTAAATTAATTTATCAATATTAGTTATTTTCTCCTCTATTTCTTAGGACTACTTCACATGGACGTATCATACTTGAAATTAAACTTCGAATTTGCTCTTGGTTTATTTCATTCCAGTTTTCTGTTAAACGTTATTGTACCTCATGAGGACTTACTGGAGGAGTTTGAAGTTGTTGTAAGCCGTCCAAGGTATTCCAGAGGTGTTCTATGGGATTAAAGTCTGGGTTGCATGGTGGCCATGTCTTAGTTGCAATACCGACCTCATTTAAATAGTCCATGACAATGTGAGCAGTGTGAGGCCTTGCGTTATCATGCATTAACAAAAAATTATTGCCAATATAAGGTGCGAAAGGGACAACATGTTGATTTAAAACTTCTGTAATGTACATCACACTATTTAGCGTACCTTAATTTATTGGACAGAGATCTGTCTCTCCATTCAATTATAGACCCACCACCAAATAAAATTGTTTGGCGTATGTTGCACTGAGCGTAGCGCTCATTTGGACGTCTGAAAATTGTCAGGCGTGAATCAGAGCTATGTAGAAAAAATTTGATTCATCTGTAAACAAAACTCTCTCCTAATCATTCATATTCCAATTTACATGTTCCCGAGAAAATTGTAATCGGGTTCTATGATGCTCTACTGTTAATTTTGGGCCCGTTGCGGGTATTCTAGGAAATATGTCATGTTCTGAGAGACGTCTGTGGATTGTATCCATACTTATTTGAATATTATGTACAGCTCAAAGTTGGATTTGTAAGCTTCTTGTTGTTGTGAATCGTTTTCGCAGAGCACGCATTCTAATAAAGCGGTCTTGATTTGGTGTTGTTACTCGATGCCTACCTTGCCCAGGATATCGGTTATGACTATTAGTTTCTTGAAAACGTAAAATCATTCTAGAAATGGTCGTATGTGGCACTTTCAGTCTTTCAGCAATAGCACGGTAACTCCACCCTTCTTCTTGCAACGTAGATGCTTCAACACACACAGCTACACTCAAATTTCTTCTATTGCATACCATTTTATTGTAAAAAACAAATACTGCCAGGATTTAAACAAAGAAATTGTGTAAACAATTAAAATCTCAAGAAAACACTTGTATCCAATTGTGAGATTTTACCTGTTTACGTTTTAATTTTGACTTAAAAACAAATTAATAAAAAATATTAACATAATGATTAAAAAATATTACACAAACATATAATCTATTATTATATGCCAAAAACAAGCAAATAAATACGTGCAATGAAAAAAATATTTTAATATTTGTTCGTGGTGCGTTAATTTTGCGGAGCAGTGTATTTACAAAAAATTTATACCCTATATAAAATACGGGGTAGGTGGCTCTGTGGTATCGAGTCGGCCTGTGGATCCTGAGCATTCTGGTTCGATCCCCACAACCGACAAACATTTTCACCACATTAAAATTACCCCTGTGGCTCTCTCACCTCTAACATCTTGGGGGGGGCGTGATTTGACGGCTGGTAACCTCAATTTACGCGCATTAATATATCACTTAACGAGATCTGCTTCGGCAGAATGCCACACTCAGTAATGGGTAAAAGGCGAGATGATATATTTATTTATTTTATTTATATTAAATCAATTGTACAAAAATGTATATAAATAATAATGATACGAGTGCAGGGTGAAAAGTTCTAGAAAAATGAAACAAGAAATAATTTATTTGGTCAAAACATATTTTATTTCTCAAAATAATCTCCTTGTAGCTCGATACATTTCGTCCAACGTTTTTCTAATTTTTCGATCCCTTCCAAATAATACGATTTTGGCAATCCTTCAAAATAGGCGTTTGTCTCAGTGATGACCTCATCGTTGGAGCCAAATCTCTTTCCGCCGAGCCATTTCATCAAGTTTGGAAATAGATAAAAATCGCAGGGGGCCAAATCTGGAGAATATGGTGGATGACGAACCAATTCGTAGCGCAATTCATGCAATTTTGCCATTGCGACTGCGGACCTGTGCGCCGGTGCGTTGTCCACAATGCGGCTCCCATTTGGCAGATAGCTTTCTCATATACAAAAATTTATGCAAAATGTTCCGTACCCGTTCGGTTGAGATGCTCATAGCCTCAGCAGCTCGTGCACTTTAACTCGCCGATCGTCCAATATCATACCATGGATGTTATCGACTATTTCTGGCGTTATAACCTCAATTGGACGACCAGAACGTTCGGCGTCCTTTGTGGTCATACTACCACAACGAAAATCTGTAAACCACTTGTGAATCGTTCCAATCGATGCTGAGGAGTCTCCATAATGTTTAACAAGCGATGCTTTGGTTTGCGTAATGTTTTTTCCACGCAAGAAATAATGTTTAATCAAGACGCGAAATTCACTTTTTTCCATGTTTTCAAAAGTCTTCAAGGTTGCTTGCTTTCGATGGGTGTCAAAGCAGAACTGAATGACATATCAGTCTGAAAATTTTAAAGCGTTCTAGTTAAAGATGGTACATCACAAATGTCACATGATATTTGCGATTGTGGCGCCATCTGTTTTATTTTTCAGGGACTTTTCTCCCTGCCTCGTAATTTGATCTATCACCTAAGTTTCATCTGGCAACGTTCAAACCGAGCATGTATCAAATAAAACGTCAAGAACACAACACAACATAACCTGATACACATGTTACTAAGCGAAAGTTGCACGATTTCAGAAAAAAATAACACTTATTTCAGCTGGTTATTTCAACAATCTCCATATTCGTCATGAAAAGACGAACCTCCCTGCCTTGGTAAGTAAATAAATATTTAGGTGTATCGTGAGTGTATCTATGCCTTTTACAGGTGTGACTGGTTAAAAGGAATTAAATATAATAATTAGATATACTTCTAAATTAGGATTAAAAAAAAAATTATAACAACATGCTTATTACGTTGTTTATTTCTACTAGTTTCTACAACTTCAGTAGTTAAATTAAACTACAGATTTACAATTATAATTTGAACAAACAAAAATATATGTACTTGCAAGGAAATAAAAAAATTTAACAGAGATAAAAATATGACGAACGCTATAAATAAATAATACACAAGCAATCGTTAGAAAGCTAAAACAAAACGTGAATAAAATTTGTTTGAAATAATTCAAGAAATTTATTCTTATATAACAGTATACTAAATTATAAGTTAACATGCTATTGAAATCAAATTGTCATTAAAGGAACCATGTTTCCAAAAGTTCACTAATTTAAATTGAACTTATTATAAAAGTTACGTAGATTTATTTGAGTGTCAT
This sequence comes from Pterostichus madidus, assembly GCA_911728475.2. Lineage (NCBI taxonomy): Eukaryota > Metazoa > Arthropoda > Insecta > Coleoptera > Carabidae > Pterostichus > Pterostichus madidus. The sequence goes on from OU452302.1 coordinate 19,884,172, forward strand.
TTAAAATTTACAGAAAATCTAATCGGCATGACATTTTAGAAATCAGATTTATTATGTCATTCCAAAATGCGTACCCATTCCAACTTCATTCCTGTATTTTCTGTTCTATCGTTTTATTTATACGACTCACCAATAAGTGTGAAAATAAGTTTAATTGTTTCCATGATGAATTCACGGGAAAAAGTTTTAAATCAAATAAATAAATCGTGACGCATTTTACCCATTACTGGACACTCTGCCGTAATAGATCTCGCTAAGTAATATATTTATGTACATGAAGTGCGGTTATCAGCCATCAAGTTAAAATGTGCTGAAAATTGTATGACGGTTGTAAGAAATGAACCCAGGTTCTAAAATCAAATATTGAATTTTTCTTATAATTTCAAATTATAATTGTAAATCTGTAAAAATAAAGTACGACGGTCGTTCAATAAGTCCTTAGAAAAAAGTAGAAAAAACAATTTTTTTGGGTAGATTTTTTTTTATTTTTCTACATAATCTCCTTTTAGCTCTATATACTTCTCTAATCGTTTTCCCAAATTTTTTAAGCCGTCGAAAAAGTAGGATTTCGGATGTTCCTCAAAATATGCCTCCGTTTGGGCGATGACCTCTTCATTGGTCGTAAACCTTCGTCCGCCAAGCCATTTCTTTAAGTTTGGAAATAAGAAAAAGTCACTGGGGGCCAAATCTGGTGAATACGGTGGATGTTGCAATAATTGGAATTTTAATTCCGTAATTTTGGCCATCGCAACTGCGCAGGTGTGCACACGTGCATTGTCTTGATGAAAAAGGACCTTTTTGCGTTTCAAATGAGGACTTTTTCTTTTATTTCTTCGCTCAGCCGGTCCAATAACGACGCATAATACGCTCCTGTTATCGTTTTTCCCTTTTCCAAATAGTCGATGAAGATGATTCCGCGTGCATCCCAAAAGACCGTTGCCATAACCTTGCCTGCCGATTTCGCCGTCTTCGCCTTCTTCGGAGCCCGTTCGCCTTCAAAAATACACTGTTTTGACTGTTCTTTTGTCTCTGGAGTGTAGTAATGTATCCAAGTCTCATACACAGTTATGTATCGACGCAGAAAATCTTCAGGATTACGACGGAAAAGCGCCAAAACAGCCTCAGAGTCCACCACACGATTGCGTTTATTCTCCACTGTGAGCAAACGCGACACCCATCTTGCCGAGATTTTTTTCACACCTAATTTTTCGTGCAAAATTAAAGCGACTGTGCCTTGTGATATGCCTGTAGCCTGAACTATTTCGCGCACTTTGATTCGTCGGTCACTTAAAACCATATCGTGGATTTGGTCAATCATTTCGGGGGTAGACACTTCTACAGGGCGTCCGGAACGATGTTCATCTTTTGTGGATGTACGGCCACGTTTAAACTCATTCAACCCAATTGTAAACAGTTGCAAACACAGGAGCAGATGTGCCATGAACTTCATCCAACTAAGCTTTAATTTCTTTCGGCGTTAAGCTTTTTAAATACAAATGTTTAATCACCGCTCGAAACTCACTTTTATCCATTATTGTAAACTATCAAAATTTTTTTACTACAATTGACAACAACAATGAAACTACGTGACGGCTAAAGCTAAAACTCTAACAGTTGACTAGCTAGGAGTGCTGCTTACTGGAAAAAATTCATTTTCGATACTAAGGGCACCATCTCTTGGATTTTCTAAGGACTTATTGAACGACCCTCGTATGTTATACGTGTTTGCATTTGTTTCAGTTTCATTAGGCGCATTCCATATGCCATTTGGATCAGATCTAACTTACATTTACTGAACCAGAGTACTTATTAATTTCGCTGGATTACTTCACTGGATTACTTCACTAGAATTGCAGATTCTAATTTACTTTGAAGTAATTTACTCCCAGAAGTACATCAATTTGTTTAATTCAGTTCATTTAGTCATGTGTCAAATTTATCGGAACTGATTTAAGTGAACTAAGTGACAATTGGAATACAGCCATTATTAAATATCAGTTTTTTACATTTAGTATTAATTTTACAACTAATGAAATAAGTAAAATGAAATGCATTAATTGAATTAGATACAGAACTTTATTTCCTACAGCTTTTATTTGAAACTATTTCCTGTAAAGTAATGAGGGGAGCAATGGCGAATAAAATATCTTTTCATACTCGTACCTACTTTTTTTATTGTAAGGATTTTTTAAAAATATACTTTTTAATTCAAATAATTATTCCTCCTACGCCATAAATTATATTACGAATGGTAATATGTCCATCACCTAGCAACCAAAATAAACATTAATACTTCACTGAAAAGGTTAGCCTGTATAATAAGTAATAATATATTGATTCTGTATGACATCTCATACATTAACAGCAATTTGATACCTGTACTAAGTAATCAATAATGCGTGTGTTTATAGAAGAAAAATATACATACCGGTTATTTCTTTTGGTTACCCGTATACCTTTGATGTTTTTTTTTTTAATCTCTACTAGCGAAGAATTATTCACTCTGACAGCAAAATCGATTAACTCAATAAATTTTAAAATATAAGCGGCAGAATATAAAATGAAACGTTACCAAGCGGCGGAAAAAGCATTAGATATTTAGATATTCTTTCCTGTTTCATATGTGAAAGAAAAAAAATATTTTACAATTTTATGCCATTTATTTACGTTTTGAAAAATACATATATAAACCGGTTTCTCGAGTTAATTGTCTTCTTGTCTACAGACAAAAAAATCTTGTTACAACAATACAAAATTTGATATTTTTTCACAGATAAGAGTGACTCGATTAATTCTATAACCTTATTCGTAATTCGTTCTTCAAAAACACTTTACTGATTTAGGTATTAATATTTGCTGTAACAGTGTATCACACTCTGAAATAGATTTGATGATATATTTATTTGAATTTTATTAGGTTTTTGGTGAGAAAATTATACTTCAAAACTATTAAATCAGATAAAGTCATATTTGTGAAAAGCATATTAATCATAATAAAATTGATACAAAGTAGTTCTGTCTTCAAAAAGTAACATATAAATTTAGTTGCATAATTTTATGAACTCAGACAAATTCTTATCAAATTGGCAATCTAATAGATTTATTTTCCACTAAAACTTAACCTACTCCTACGTAAACTGCAACTACTAAAACATACCAAGAGAGCCGTTTATACTTCTTCTGAAGACGGCACTTACGTAAATTTTAAACCTCAACCAGTGATAAACTCTGTAACTTTGCAGCACTGTGATAAGGAAGTTTCACTTTACTTACATCCTATAAGGGGAAGCGAGTTCAGAGAATGTAGGAGTACGTTAAGATTACTGCTAGTGCCACAACTTACGTTAGTTAGCGTCTCCGTAAGCGACGCTGATTACTTCGAAAATTGATGATTCAAGTGCTTAACTAATTCATACAACACAAAGCTGGGACTGCAACTCATACACTTGAAGCTGCTGTCAATATAGTTAGCACTTGGAGGCTTCCGGAACTCTGAATATCTCAATATTTTTGCCATTTGACTTCCGTAACTGTAGGATATTAAATGGGTATATAGCAAATTTAAAAGTTACCATAGGTACGAATAAACTAAAACAATTTTTTATTACATACAAATATAAAAAATAGTTACTAAGAATTCCACGAAAACTGTGCCGAAACAATGAAAATTAAATAAGTTCCGCTGCTACCGTTGGTTTCCACATTATATATTTTGTACAAAAATCAAAATTTTATATATACCTTAATTAGTTATAGTTAAAATAAGACTAAAGGCCGATAAATCAATTTCCTAACAAAATATTTAATAATTTTTATTTACTATAGCAACCACAGTTTTCCATACTTCAATGTTCAAATAAATTATTAGGTATACTCCATTCCCTGTATCAAAACGATGACGTCATATGTGGACGATGTTATCATAGATACGTTGAAATATAGCTATCTTTTTTTAATAATATTATTCGTACCTATGCGAATGAGACAACGTATGTCTTAATAAGTAAAGACACACGTTTCATGTTTTTTCACGTTCTATCACATTTATTATTTTAATGAAAACGTATGACAGTTCTTACTAATACAAAAATTTACATTTACTTTGTTCACATTTGTTTATAAAATAAAAATAGAGACCTATGGTCAAGATTTTGTTATTTTCTCACCTGCCATTTCTAAGTTTGTGACATTTTTGATACATAAATACAGACTGAGAAATAAGAAATGGCTAGAAAAATTTTGGGTAATCAAATGCAGAAATGCGTTTGTGATCTTCATGATTATTTTGCGCTTGAGTTAGAGAATCGAGAACCTTTAATTAATTTAATTGTAGTACAAGAGGTAATGTGCATTGTATTTTGTATTTTCAAATATTATTTATTTATATATAATAATAATACATATAAAAATGCATATTCCTTTGAGTTTTATTTTACAAAATTACATATTATAATAAGGCAGGTAATATTTTTCGTGCGTTAAGATAAATTTATATTTGATTTTTATTTAATATATGCAGAATTTGGTTTCATTATAAACTAATTAAATTTTGTACGGTAATAAATATTTTAATTTGACATTTAAATTTTAGGTTATGTTTTAAAAATGTCAATCCAATACCAATGTAAACTTTTAAGTACAAAATCTTGAACCACATGGATACCGAATGTGACGTCATCGTTTTCATACAGGGAATGGAGTATACCTTTATACTATTTATTAACTAACAGATGATAATTTGTAAGACGTATCTAACAATTTTTTTACCTACCTAATAGTATGCGTTATTATGATTTTAAATATACACAGAATAGAAATATATTTTTTTTCTACAACCGAGCAGAAAATATACTTTTCCAACTGTCAGTTGAATGGAGAAAGTTGATATTTGACGCTTGTCGAGCGGCAATGTAAGAGTGTATCACCGTATACATAGATATATGAAAACTGTCGTCCGAAATTCCAAGCAGAAAAACTGTCAAAAATTATTTTAAATTCGTTTTCAAGCGTTTCTATATGGTCGTAAAAATATTGTGTGCACTTGGAGCAGAAAGTGCCCTTATCAGTCCTGCATAGTTGTTGCTCTCGGCAACGCCTTGATTAACAATCTCCATGCGCGAGCGGCAATAGACTAGGTACTTTCTGCTCTAGGTACGCAATTATAGTATATTACATAACAAGCATCGAAAGTGTATGATAACGTGCGAGTGTACAAATTGAAAAACGAGGAGCGCAGCGCCGAGTGATTTAAGTACACGAGCACAGTTATCACACTTTAGAGCGAGTTATGTACACTATTTTTCAGACGACCACAAAATATTTCTAAAAAAAGTTCACAAGAACACTTTGACAGCTGATGTGTTTTTGTAGGTAAGCGTTGTCGTTTGACGTTTGAGGTTAGGTGTGGTGATACCAACTGTACTAACCGTAATGTCAAAATATTAAATAATGCTAAAATATTAATAAATAAGTAATTATTATTTTTAAAATTAAGATTTATCTGTGCAAATGTGTTGAAAAGTCTGTCAAAACTTCGATTTAAATAATAATACAAATTCTTTTTATTTATTCTATTATTTTTTTCATCGTAACGCCATCTGTTGTCAATCAGTGGACCTTTACCTGATATGTTAGAAGTGTACGTTATGTTAGGTTCAACTTTCCGTAGTAGTTTATGATGTTGTTATAGTTACTTTCATAAGTGGTCGTCTGAAAACTATTTTACGCCACTGGTATAACTTATTTCTATAGCAACATGAGTCATAACATTTATTTGTTATTTGGTTACCATTGTCAACGGTGTATTTAAAAAATAACAGTCCTAGTTGTAGGGCAATTATAAAATTTTCTGACAGCTTGTTTATTTTTACTTTTCAGTTATTTAGTCGTCTCGCAACGAACAAAATTAATTATAAAAAATTGCAAATAAATAAATCTGAACTGTTTAAGTGGCCCACATTTTACAAAGAACTTTTAAACTTAAGTTAAACAGAAGTTTATTAAATCAAATTAAATCGTTAACTATGTAATTGAAATGCAGAATTAAATTTTCTAAAACATACATACATACATACATACATACATACATACATACATATCTTCACGCTATATCCCAACAAATGGGGTAGCATGAACCCTAAAATCACTCATAAAACATTCACTCATCACACCCATCAAACAACCAGCCATCACCAAACATTTTCATCCAAACACACCACCCTCACTTCAACTACATTTATAGATCACTCCATATAAACTCATTCATTTATTACACTCGAAAACATTATCACACAACAAACCTTCAATCATATCATTCCTATTCACTTACCATTCATTTTCCTTCCTCAACGTACAGAACATATGCATAAAAAATCTCAAATTACTCACGTTTACTCCTAACAACGAATCTAATAACGAAACTAACAACGAATCTACAAGATTAGAAAAGATGAAAGCGATAGCCTGCACTTGTATATGAAAGAAAAGACCACACAATGCAGTCACTGAAAACTAAACAAAAAGATAAGAAAGGAAGGGAGTGTCGCCCTGCGCATGTTTTTGAAAGTGAATTTCACACAAATTGCAGTTAAGCACTCTACGTAATAACTGAAAACGAATTAAAAGATAAGAAAGGAAGGGAGTGTCGCTCTACGCTTGTTTTTGGAAGTGAATTCCACACAATTGCAGTTAAACACTCAATGTAAGATCAGAAAACGAATAAAAAAGATAAGAAACGAAGGGAGTGTCGTCCCTGAGCTTGTTTTTGAAAGTGAATTTCACACAATTACAGGTAAACACTCTAATGAAATTACTAAACAACAAAACTAAAATCTAAAACCCTGCGCTTTTCTGAAATCATCAGATTCATTCCGCAATTAATCTTCGCCAAACGTTCCTATCCTGACACACCACTTTTGCTTCATCCACATTCATAATTCCTTTCATACAAGCACGTTTGTTCCTCGTACTCGGAAACTTTCGTTCACGCAACAATTTTTCTATCATATTCATCCACTTATTCATAGGTCGCCCACGCAATCGTTCACCTTCAATTTTTTTTTCTAAAACTTTTATTTTAAATCTTTTTTTTTTGTAAATTAATCCGAGCAGCAATGATAACTGCAACTCATGGCGCGCTACGCATGAGATCATTTTATCCATACCTATATGGGGTTGAAAATTGTACTAAAGCATTTAAATTTAATCAGTTATTTAACATGCAACTTGGAACAACTAGAAGTCTAATATTACTCGTATTTTATTTTCATTATATGTGGAAGGTCGAGGACTACAAAAGAACAAATATTCTAATATTAACAATTTTATATCTTATATAGAAGTTAATGAGATTAATGGCATAGTAAAAAAAGAAAAGAATGAAAAAATATACAATAATAAACAAACTTACACTTCTCATTTTCATTATGTTATAAAATCACAAATCAGATATGACATAATCTTCAATCATGCAAATATGTACTCGTACCTACACACATACCTAACAATACTACGAGTAGCATGACGGTCCATGTAAATACAGATCTCTTATTAGCTGTATCACCACTGTATCTACAACAGATAATTAAGCAGTAATGCAAACATAATCATGGTTGCATTAAGGTTAATCCGACATGCTTAGTTCCTAATTCGGGCAGTGCACTAGTTTAATTAGTAGTCAGAATTAATCAATCATGAACCTTAAGATGAAAGATTCAGCCTGAAGTTCGTTAATCGTAATATAAGAATTTATTTATTACTAGATTTAACCAGTAACAGAAAACCGAAAAAAGTCTATAAAAAAAAATCATGATTCGAACATTGGCGCTTCTTTGATAGTAGCACCAATTTAATGGTGGACTTCAGTGCTAAATCTACATATATCGTAAGTATATAGATCCGTAAATTTGTAAATGATGAACAAAATCACATCAATATATTTTGATAAACAAAAATTATTTTGTCAAGTCATAAATTTCGTTACGATTTTGTTCATAACTTACAGATTTACGGATCTATAAAACTTCTGGTTTTAAACAGAATTCCACCATTTGTATACTAATTTATTTCGTGTGTATCTCCACAGAAATGTAATCTCAAATATTATCATTTCTGTTAGGTTCTATCAAGCTGTAAATATCCACATTTATTCTCACTAAGCACAAATCACTCGCAAAACACCCCAAATCATGACAAGTATCAATTTTGCTATTCATATTTGAAAACTAGATACTTATTGCGATTTTTTTATACCCTTAAAAAAAAGTTTGACGCTTCAAATTTTGGAGAATCTGGGGTGTCCGTTTCCCAGAGAATGGCCCATATATATATATATATATATATATATATATATATATATATATATATATATATATATATATATATATCAGTGGTATGAAGTCGGCCTGTGGATCCTGAGAACCCTGGTTCGATTCCCACAGACGACAAACAATTTTCATAATTTCAAAAACTACCCCCGTGATTTGACGACTGGTAACCGCACTTCACGCGCAAAATATATCACTTACCGAGATCTGCGTCGGCAGAGTGCCACACCCAGTAATGGGTAGAAGGCGTGATGATATATTTATTTATATATATATATATATATATATATATATATATATATATATATATATATATATATATATATATATATATATATATATATATATATATATATTAAACAGAAATCTCGAAGATAAGGGATTCCAACTTAATTTTTGAATTATTTGCTTATATCATTTGTACGTAATTTGAATGCAACAAATTTCTTACAATATTATAAAGTTTTCACTTAAAAATGATGTACAATACATAATAAGTCTCTTTTATAAAAACAATATTTTATGTTAAAGTTAGATCATCATTTTGATGCTAATGATTCACTTTAAGGCAAAGTTACTGCACATATACAGGATTAATGCATTCTTTAAGTTAGAAATAATTTATGACTTTAACGATTCTGTTTTATCTAACTATGTTGACAGGAAAATGTAAAACAATATGAGAACAAGATAGGTATCTACGAGCTAATAAATTTAAAATACCGTCTTTCATATTTTGTTGCTTGCAAACTGCAGTCCATGTTATCTTTTGATATGCTTTGTGATGTAATATGCATTATATTAATAATTAATGCGATTATATTACGTCAGTTTCCGCATGAAGAATTTCGTATTTAGTGTTAGAAGTGGAAATTGTTTATGGTTTGTTTAAAATTTTTTGATAATTATTTGAAAATATTGTTGCCAGTTCCTTCTTATACTAATACTTATATTATTAAAGTTCAATTGCACCATAAATATATGAAAACCAATATAAATATTATACCAAGTAACAAATAAATTTCTTTGCATGTAATGTAATTTGTTTTACTTGTGTGGGATTCTTTTAAGTCATGAGATATTATGAACACATTTTTACCCTTTTTTTAAATTGACAGTTTAATAATTTTATATAATATTGTTAAATAAAAGTAACAACAAACCACACTTTGAGATACAACTAAGTTTTTCACATTAAAATATTTTTCTTACAACTGTGCGATTTCTTTGTTATTACGTAACCATAATTGCCTTGGTTACGTATGGAAAGTAGATGAATGCAGACCAAGTGCGTTTCCGAAAGCAAAGAAACACTAGTGCGGAAAGTGCTTCATTACGTAACTGTCAAAAGAATATTGTTTTGACAGCGATTTAAATTTCGCGCCGAGCGCGGAATTCATATTTTGACCACAGACGCTTATGGAAGAAGAAGATACGGTGAACCAGCGCTAGTAAATATGCAGTAGTATATTTTGACGTTTATAAACGTAACCTTAATTTGCAGTATATCTAATCTGTAGACAATTAATAAAAAGAACCGAACAAAGTAAAATATATCGATAAATGGTTTTATTTAAAGAGTAAGTGAAATACTTCATATTTATTGTTTGTGTATATTATTAATACAGTTGTTACAGTTGCTTATATTGACATAATGTAAAGTGGAAACTTTTGTGTCTAAAGAAACATTGATTTCTTCCGTACCTGCTCATATTATTACCAGTAATATTATTGGTAACAATTTCGGAAGCTTCAGAAGTACCAGCAGCAGATTGATTGTCATTGTCGAAAATAGATCCAACATAGTATGATCCGGAGCTTCAATTATCTTTGGAGGTGTTAATGATAAAGAAGAATCACTCACTGTACTATTCCAATCAAGATGATTTTGAAGAAATTATTTTGACATTAGTGAAATATTTTTAAATAACGTAGAACAATGTGCAAGCAATCAACAAACAAACCATAGCAACGCCATAAAACATCGTTCTCATGTAATACGATATCATTAAAATTTTATAAATTTTATAAATTTTAATAATATTTTAGTGATTTACTAAATCGCACAGTTGTAGGACAAATGTTGTTTATAACACGTGCCGAAAAAGGTTACATGCTCGTGCAGATTTCCGCACTTGGCAAGCCTCGTGCGTTAAATTCTGCACTTGCACGTAACGAGCCTTTTTCGTCACTTGTTATAAAAATAACTATTAAGACAATAAATCTACTTCTAGGTTTTCTTCGCAACTCGTACATAATTGGACTTTATAATAATCGCCTTGTTCATCAGCATTGTTCGCTGTGCTTTCTCGACCATAAACTATGGCTCGTTCAATAAAATCCTACATTACATAATGTGCTTTTTCAAAAGATATTCAAGCAGTAGTTGATCTTCCGAACATAAACACAAAATAATTATAATTTGCTAAAGTCTAGAACAAGATTTACAAAATATTTTTAGAAATAATCTATATTCAAATGTCACTTTCATTTTCGTGCAGTATCCTACTAGCATTTTTTTTAAATCCTTGTTTATATTATATCTTATAAATATGTAGGTATTTATTATGAAGCAAAAAATAAATTCTTGATAACATTTGTATTAATGTTAGACTGATTCCTTTTATGTTCAATTACTTCACTGTAAACACATGTCTTGAACTTGCAAAAACGAAGACTAGCTTCTACTTCATTGAAGATAACAATTTTGGCCAAGTAAAAAAAAATGGAGCGTAAGATCATTGCGACAGATACAAAAAGAAAACGTATTTCGCTTAACAACCAATTCTACAATACGAGAATATATGTCACAATCTTTTGATGTTCGATATCATCACTGAAAAAAAACTGTAGGTTCCTTTCAAATTGATACAAAATGATACAGTATTAAAGATATTTCATTTTATTTATAAGAAATACAAAATTTTCCTTACCTGCTTCCACTTAAAGTAAAAACCCATATAAAATTAGGCAATTTAAAAACAAATAGAGCGGAAAGTATAAATGATGACTTACATTACAAAACTAAGTACATAATAAAATAGTCTGAATGGAACAATAGCAGGATATCAATAATCACTTATGTAACATTTTTTTGGTATTGATTCGAAACATACATACGAGTATAAGCTGGAATGCTGTGTGTTATTATTCTATGAATAAATTTCGATTTATATTTATAATTTATTTGTATTTTTTATATGTTTATAAGTTCTATAAAATGAAATAATGAATAATAAAACATATTACTGTCATATTACCTTCGAATATCTTACATTTTATTATACATCATGTGTTGGATGCCGGATTGGAGTGCTAAACCAATTAAAATACACAAGTATCCAATATATATTATTTATTAAAATCAGGCGACGTATTTGTTTCGTTGAGCTGCTCTTGTTTTATTTTTATTCTTTACAAAAATTGCAATCTGGTAATACCAGTAAGACTAAGAACAGTAAGACTCAGAACATAGATTAAGAACCCTAAGACTCAGAACTAAGAATTTAGAACACTTAATTAACTAAAACTAATATATATATATATATATATATATATATATATATATATATATATATATATATATATATAAATAAGAAAAAATAGGAAAAAAATTTCCATCACTTGTCTCGTAATTCCACAGAGGTTTTACAGCTGTAAAACCTCTGTGGAATTACGAGACAAGTGATGGAAAAATTTTTTCCTATTTTTTCTTATTTATTAAGACTCAATTCCACATCGCAATAGACATTTTGTCTTTTGTTTTATATATATATACAGTAAAACCAACAGATTACGGACAGATTAAGGTAGGGGAAGAAGATTAGTGTCCGCAATTGGACTATGGATGGTTCAACATAACAAGGAATGTGGGAAAGAAGAGACCTTGGAAATGGACTTTAGGAGATGCTGAATTTATCTTATTAACTAAATATTGAATTTCTTAATGATAAATAAAATATACAATTAATAATAACAACTTATAATAAAACTAACAAATAATTGGGTCGGTACATGACACATGTTCCATGGAACACATTTTTGACTTAATTAATCCGCAAGCAGTAAATATTATTTTAACAAAGTTGAAACAGAACCAGCAATTGTTCCAGTTGTTTAAAGTTTATGAGATAAAAATTGTTGACATACAAAAATGTATAAAATGGCAGCTTTTGCTCGCTATTTTGTTTCAAGGTGGCGATGAAACAAACCTTGATACAATTATAAATAGTCTTTGACAATATTAATGTAATTTTGACCTCCATTAAAATTTACAGTTAATATTAGTCGAGAATAAAGCAATCTTATTTCCATTGTATATTACAATATATAACTAGTATACGAATATTTCTTCTTGTATCTATTTTGCTTGTATATTTTGTATTTAAATCTAAGCGTTATTTTAAAAACATCTGTAAGGCACTGTCCAGCACTTATGGTATTTGCGTTCTTAATCTTCCCTATCCCTGCAGTCATCTCATGAGTATTCGTAAAATTTACAACTTTAACTTTAAAGAGAGATAAAATATTAGTAAAACGTTTCGCTCGTGCTGAATTTATGGTACTGTTTAGTGTCCATAATATAGCAGTTTATTAGACTATGAATCAAAATTACATTTCTATCAATGTCAAAAAATAAGAAGTCAAAAAATTTATTATATCTAACCTAATTAATCAATTAATTCTTTTGCACTTAATTCAATTTCTTATATTTCTTGGAACATTTTGCACTTTTTTAAACAAATTTGATCATTTGATGATAAAAAAAACATTGTTAAATAAAAGCTACAAGAAAGTACACTTTGAGATACAACTAAGATTTTCACAGTAATAACTTTTAAGAAAATAAATCCTTTCCACGGCAGCCGTTGTTAAAGATTTTTATTCAACTGTTACATAATCACACTTCATAGAACTCGCCTTAAAGTACGGTCCGTCCAATAAAATCTTGCATTATGTACTTGTTACATAAATAGCTATAATACTAGCGGTTGGCCTGGCTATGCCAGGCCTTCACGCTATGCTCCGCGGACACTGAAATAGGATTCACTTCTGTAAGATAATTGACACTATATAAAAAACATTTAATTGATACCAAGCACAATAGGTTACGAAGCTCTGGCACTACAAAATTACCAATAAAAAAATCCAATTCAGCACACGAACTCTTTAAACGACCTTTCATTTGATACCAAACACGATAGGTTTTGATGCATTTTTACTTAAACAATTGCCGATCGAATAATATTCAATTTTGTACGCGTGCCCTTCAAAAGACCTTTCATGTGATACCAAACACGATAGGTTTTTATGTACTTTTACTAAAACAATTGCCAATCGAATAATATTTAATTTTCTACGCAAGCCCTTCAATAGACCTTTCATTTGATACCAAACACGATAGGTTTTGATGCATTTTTACTAAAACAATTGCCGAGCGAATAATATTTAATTTTCTACACAAGCCCTTCAATAGACCTTTCATTTGATACCAAACACGATAAGTTTTGATGCATTTTTACTAAAACAATTGCCGATCAAATAATATTTAATTTTCTACGCAAGCCCTTCAATAGACCTTTCATTTGATACCAAACACGATAAGTTTTGATGTACTCTTACTAAAACAATTGCCGATCGAATAATATTTAATTTTGTACGCGAGCCCTCCAAAAGACCTTTCATTTGATGCTAAACACGATATGTTTTGAAGTACTTTAACTAAAACAATTGCCCATCGAAAAAAATTGAATTCTGCATGCGAACCCTTCAAAGGACCTTTTATTTGATACCAAACACGATAGGTTTTGAAGCACTTTCACTAAAACAATTACTGATTGAAAAAATCTTATTTCTACATGCGTTACCTTCAAAACTTTCGTATTATACGATAAATTTCGAATTTTGATAATAAATTTAAATAAATAATAATAAAATTGTATTTAATGTACATTGCCGTGAACAATATTTGCTTAGTTTTACTATATATTTTTACCGAGGACAGTTTTGGTTTGGTTTACCTGTATACTTTATATTACTTGTCAATTTGACGTTTAAACCAACTTCATAGTGAACTGTTAAAAATTTACTTTTTAAATATACATATTTGAAATGTGTAATTATAATAAAAACGTCCCCTCATTTCCCCAATATGTGTAAAATATTTCAAAACTACTCACAGATATTTCATATTTAAGTAATTTATCATTAAAAATGCGACATGTCCACTGACAAACGTCAAAGTGACAGTAGATCTTCTTCTTAAAAAAACCAAAGCCACCACAATCTTAGTTGATTTTGCCCCAAAAACGCAGGTTTTTTCAAGTTTTCTCGCACATCATGTGCACGAAAAATCTAAAGACTAACAAAAGGCACCCCCCATGATTGACCTCTATCAAATAAAAAAAGTTTTAAATTAATCGGACAAACCGTCTAGGCTGTAGAGGTGAGCAATTGAGCGTGATGAATCTATACAAATATACAAATACTAGCGGTCGCCCTGGCTTCGCCAGGCCTCACGCTAGCTCCGCGGACCCTGAAGTAGAATTCACTTTTGTAGGACAGTTGACACAATATAAATTCAATTATTACAAATCTAAAACTTTTCTGCATATCTTTCCATCCAAAGACTTTTTATTGATACTAAACACAATAGGTTTCGAAGATCTTTCACTAAAACAACTGACGATTGAAAAAAATCCAATTCTGCTTGCGAGCTCTTCAAAAGACCTTTTACTAGATACCAAACACAATAGGTTTTGAAGAACTTTCATTAAAACGATTGATGAGAGGAAAAATCCAATTATGCACGCGAGCTCTTCAAAAGACCTTTCATTTGATACTAAACACGAAGAATTTTGAAGCATTTTCACTAAAACAATTGAAGATCTAAAAGTATTAAATTTTGTACGCGAACCTTTCAAAAAATCTTTCTTTTTGATACAAACGCGATAGGTCAAATTTCAACTTTTTAATTTCATTTCAATCATCTTCCAAAGCCTTTTTATACGACACCAATACTTTAACTTTAAAACAGTTGACGGTTGTAAAATATTTTTTTTTTATTTCATTTGAACTTTCTTTGAAAACTCTTTCATATCACACCAAACTCGGCATGACTCGGCATACTTTGAATTTGAAACAATTAACAGTTGTAATATTTAATTTTTTTCTTTATTCCATCTACAAGTTCTTTCAAAACTTTTTTATATGACATTAAACACGGCATGATTCCGAATACTTTAAATTTAAAGCAATTGAAGGTCGAAATATATATATTTTTTATTTCGTCTGAAAGTTCTTCTAAATCCCTTTCATATGATATCAAACACGATATGATACGGAACACTTTAGGTTTAAAACAATTGAAGGTCGTAAAATTTCAAATACGTGTGTTATTTCCGAAAACATTTTGCTAAACTAACTTGTTATAAGAATTTGTTTATTGACACAATTGTTTATTTGTAGATATTATAAATGATTTTTGAAAAAGCAATGAGCGTTCGCCGGGATTTGAACCCAGAACCTTTCACTCGCATGGTAACTGCTCTAACATTTCTTCAACTAAACGTTACACGAAAGGCATGAGTATTTACCGAGTGTTTGTAGCTCAATTGGTTAGAGCAGTCACCATGCGAGTGAAAGGTTCTGGGTTCAAATTCATTGCTCATTGCTTTTTCAAAAACTAACTTTTTAATTACTTTATCTAAAGGTTCGTCTAAATTCGGAATACTTTAAGTTTGAAATAATTGACAGTCGTAAAATTTCAATCAAATACGTGTTTTATTTCCGAAAAGATTTTGCTTATGTATTAAAAATCCGTTGGATGCAATTTTTGGTAGTTCCACTTTTTTTATAAATTTTTTTATAGAATTTATTAAATTTGAAACAATTACCTATACTTTTTATATTTCATCTGAAAGTTCTTTTAAAGCCCTTGAATATGACACTAAACACGGTACGATTCGGAGTACTTTAAGTTTCAAACTATTGACAGTCGTAAAATTTCAACTTTGTTTTTTATTTCATATGAAAGTTCTTCTAAAGCCCTTTCATATGACACCCAATACAATATGATTCGAAATACTTTATGTTAGAAACATTTGCTTATTGTATAATTTCAACTTTTTTCATTTATCTGAAAGTTCTTCTAAAGCCCTTTAATATGACGCCAAACACGATAGGTTTTGTAGCAATTTCACTGAAATAATTGCCGATTGAAAATATTATAATTTAGCCCACATGCCCTTTAAAATAACTTTCGTATTACCTATAGAAAATTTAAGTGCTCAAATGATTACAATTCGAGTTTTCTAGTTTTTTTTTTAATTGTACTCTGCCGTGAATAAAATTTGCTTGGTTTTACTGTATTATACTGGAGACAAATTTTGTTGGGTTTACCTGTATACTTTATATAACTTGTCAATTTGACGTTTTGTTTTAGTGGATTGTCAAAAATTTTCTTTTTAAATACACATATATAAAATGCGTAATGATAATAAAAACGTTCCCTCATTCCCCCAATATGTGTAAAATATATCAAAAGTTATCTAAAAAATGTAATACTTCAATAATTGTTAATTAAAAATGCGATATGTCCACATACAAATGTCAAAATTAGAGTAGGTGTTCTTTTTTAAAATTTCAAAGCCTCCACACTCTTTGTCTGTATATTTTATAAAACTTGTCAATTTGACGTTTTGAATTAAAACCAACTTCATAGTGGACTGTTAAAAATTTTCTTTTTAAATAAACATATTTGAAATTTGTAATTATAATAAAAACGTCCCCTCAGTTCCCTAATGTGCGTAAAATATTTCAAAACTACTCTAAAACATTTAATATTTAAATAATTTATAATTAAAAATGCGACATGTCCACTGAGAAATGTCATAATGACGTTTGATGTTCTTCTTAAAAATGTCAAAGCCTCCACACTCTTAGTTGAAAATGCATGTTTTTTCAAATTTTCTCGCACATCATGTGCACGAAAAATCTGAGACTATCAAAAGGCACTCCCCATAAGTAATCCCTATCAAATAAAAAAAGTTTCAATTAAATCGGATAAACCGTCTAGGCTGTAAAAATGTCAGACTGATCGTGATGAAACTATATATAGGGAATTAAGCCGTTTAGTATATAAGACTAGCGGTCGCCCTGGCTTCGCCAGGCCTCACGCTAGCTCCGCGGACCCTGAAGAAGAACTCACTTTTGTAAGACAGTTGACACAATATAAATGCAATTATTACAAATCTAAAACATTTCTGCGTATCATTCCATCCAAAGACCTTTTATTTGATACTAAACACAATAGGTTTCGAAAATCTTTCACTAAAACAACTGACGATTAAAAAAATTCAATTATGCACGTGATGTCTTCAAAAGACCTTTCATTTGATACTAATCACGAAGAATTTTGATGTATTTTCACTAAAATAATTGAGGATCTATGAGTAATAAATTTTGTACGCGAACCCTTCAAAAAATCTTTCTTTTTGATACAAACGCGATAGGTTTTAAACACTTTCACGAAAACAATTGTACATTTTGCTAAACTATTAAAAATCTTTTGGACGTCATTTTTTATAATGTTTTACATTTATATTTTATATGTACATGATATCAATTGAAATTTTTCTCTAAACTTTTTTGAAAAATTGTTGGAAATCGCTGAAATATACTTTTTTGCATTGTAGAATGCTGCTGTCAATTTTATTTATTTTTTTAAACGTATATTATTACCGCACACAAATTTTGCTTTGTTTTATTACATACTTTTAAAAATTATTTGTCAAGTTGACGTTTTGTCTTAAAAATTTTTACGCTAGCCCTTCAAAAACCCTTCCATTTGATACCAAACACGATATGTTTTTAAGTACTTTCACTAAAACAATTGACGATCGAAAAGTAATAAATTTTGTACGCAAGTCCTTCAAAATACCTTTCATTTAATACCAAACACGATAAGTTTAGAAGGACTTTCACTAAAACAATTGCCAATCGTAAAATATTTAATTTTGTACGCGATCTCTTCAAAAGACCTTTCATTAGATACCAAACACGATAGATTGTTAAGCAGTTTCACTGACACAATTGCCGATCAAAATTAAATTAAATGCTGCACGAAAACACTTCAAAAGATATTTCAATCGATATCAAACACGATAGGTTTCAAAGCAATATCACTAAAACAATTGCGAATCGAAAAAAAAAAATATTTCACGCGATCCCTTTAAAAGACTTTTTATTTGATACCAAAAAATATTTTATGTTTAAAACAATTGACATTCTTCATTTTTTTTTATTTCATATAACATTTCTTCCAAATTTTCATATGACATTAAATACGGCATTAATCCGAATATTTGAAATTTGAAACAATTGACAACCGTAAAGTCTTATTTTTTTTATTTCGTCTGAAAGTTCTTCTAAAGCCCTGTCATATGATATTAAACACGATTTGATTCGGACCAGTTTAAGCTTAGAACAATTGACGGACATAAAATTTCAATCAAATACGTGTTTTATTTCCGAAAACATTTTGTTAAAATAACTTTTTTTTATTTCATCTAAAAGTTCTTCTAACTCTATTTCATATGCTCTAGCATTTCTTCAATTAAAGGTTGCACGAAAGTCATGAGTATTCGCCGAGTGTTTGTAGCTCAATTGGTTAGAGCCGTCACCATGCGAGTGAAAGGTTCTGGGTTCAAATTCCGGCGAACGCTCATTGCTTTTTCAAAAACTAACTTTTTAATTATTTTATCTAAAGGTTCGTCTAAAGCCCTTTCATATGATACCAAACATGGCATAATTCGGAATACTTTAAGTTTGAAATAATTGACAGTCTTAAAATTTCAATCAAATACGTGTTTTATTTCCGAAAAGATTTTGCTAATCTATTAAAAATCCGTTGGATGTAATTTTTGATAGTTCCACATTTTTTTAAAGAATTTATTAAGATTGAAACAATTACCTATCGTAAAATTTCAACTTTTTATATTTCATCTGAAAGTTCTTTTGAAGCCCTTCAATATGACACTAAATACGGTACAATTCGGAATACTTTAAGTTTGAAACTATTGACAATCGTAAAATTTCAACTTTTTTAAATTTTATATGAAAGTTCTTCTAAAGCCCTTTTATATGACACCTAACACAATATGATTCGAAATACTTTATGTTAGAAACAATTGCTTATTGTAAAATTTCAACTTTTTTCATTTATCTGAAAGTTCTTCTAAAGCCCTTTAATATGACACCAAACACGATAGGTTTTGTTGCAATTTCACTGAAATAATTGACGATTGAAAATATTATAATTTTGCTCACATGCCCTTTAAAATAACTTTCGTATTACCGAAAGAAAATTTAAGAGTGATTAAATGATTCCAATTCGAGTTATCTGGTTTTTATAAATTGTACTCTGCCGTGGATAAAATTTTAAATACACATATTTGAAATTTGTAATTATAATAGAAACGTCCCCTCAGTCCCCCAATGTGCGTAAAATATTTCAAAACTACTCTAAAACATTTAATATTTAAATAATTTATAATTAAAAATGCGACATGTCCACTGACAAATGTCAAAATGACGTTTGATGTTCTTCTTAAAAATTTCAAAGCCACCATATTCTTTATACTTTATAAAACTTGTCAATTTGACGTTTTGCTTTAAAACCAACTTCATAGTGAAGTGTCAAAAATTTACTTTTTAAATATACACATTTGAAATGTAGAATTATAATAAAAACGTCTCCTCAGTCCCCCAATGTGCGTAAAATATTTCAAAACTACTGTAAAACATTTAATATTTAAATAATTTATAATTAAAAATGCGACATGTCCACTGAGAAAGGTCAAAGTGACGTTTGATGTTCTTCTTAAAAATTTCAAAGCCTCCACACTCTTAGTTGATTTTGCCCCAAAAACGCATGTTTTTTAAAGTTTTCTCGCACATCATGTGCACGAAAAATCTGAGACTATCAAAAGGCACTCCCCGTAATTGACCTCTATCAAATAAAAAAAGTTGCAAATAAATCGAATAAACCGTCTAGGCTGTAAAATTGTCAGACTGATCGTGATGAAATATATATATATAGGGATTTATGCCGTTTAGTATATAAGACTAGCGGTCGCCCTGGCTTCGCCAGGCCTCACGCTAGCTCCGCGGACCCTGAAGTAGAATTCACTTTTGTAGGACAGTAAATAATATAAAGTCAATTATTACAAATCTAAAACATTTCTGCATATCTTTCCAACCAAAGACCTTTTAATTGATACTAAACACTACAAGATTTCGAAGATCTTTCATTAAAACAACTAATGATTGAAAAATATCCAATTCTGCTCGCGAGCTCTTCAAAAGACCTTTTACTAGATACCAAACACAATAAGTTTTGAAGAACTTTCATTAAAACGATTGATGACAGGAAAAATCCAATTTTGTACGCGAGCCCTTCAAAAGACCTTTCATTTGATACTAAACACGAAGAATTTTGAAGAATTTTCACTAAAACAATTGAGGATCTAAAAGTATTGAATTTTGTACGCGAACCCTTCAAAAAATCTTTCTTTTTGATACAAACGCGATAGGTCAAATTTCAACTTTTTTATTTCATTACAATCTTCTTCTAAAGCCTTTTTATACGACACCAATACTTTAAGTTAGAAACAGTTGACGGTTGTAAAGAATTTTTTTTATTTCATTTGAACTTTCTTTAAAAACTCTTTCATATCACACCAAACTCGGCATGACTCGGAATACTTTAAGTTTGAAACAATTAACAGTTCTTTCAAAACTTTTTTATATGACGTTAAACACGGCATGATTCCGAATACTTTAAATTTAAAACAATTGACGGTCGAAATATATATATTTTATTTCGTTTGAAAGTTCTTCTAAAGCCTTTTCATATGATATCAAACACGATATGATACGGAACACTTTAGGTTTAAAACAATTGAAGGTCGTAAAATTTCAAATACGTGTGTTATTTCCGAAAACATTTTGCTAAACTAACTTTTTATAAGAATTTGTTTATTGACACAATTGTTTGTTTGTAGATATTATAAATAATTTTTGAAAAAACAATGAGCGTTCGCCGGGATTTGAATCCAGAACCTTTCATTCGCATGATGACTGCTCTAGCATTTCTTCCACTAAACGTTGCACGAAAGGCATGAGTATTCGCCGAGTGTTTGTAGCTCAATTGGTTAGAGCAGTCACCATGCGAGTGAAAGGTTCTGGGTTAAAATTCCGGCGAACGCTCGTTGCTTTTTCAAAAACTAACTTTTTAATTATTTTATCTAAAGGTTCGTCTAAAACCCTTTCATATGATACCAAACATGGCATAATTCGGAATACTTTAAGTTTGAAATAATTGACAGTCGTAAAATTTCAATCAAATACGTGTTTTATTTCCGAAAAGATTTTGCTAATCTATTAAAAATCCGTTGGATGTAATTTTTGATAGTTCCACATTTTTTTATAGAATTTATTAAGTTTGAAACAATTACCTATCGTAAAATTTCAACTTTTTATATTTCATCTGAAAGTTCTTTTGAAGCCCTTCAATATGACACTAAATACGGTACGATTCGGAATACTTTAAGTTTGAAACTATTGACAATCGTAAAATTTCAACTTTTTTTTATTTTATATGAAAGTTCTTCTAAAGCCATTTTATATGACACCTAACACAATATGATTCGAAATACTTTATGTTAGAAACAATTGCTTATTGTAAAATTTCAACTTTTTTCATTTATCTGAAAGTTCTTCTGAAGCCCTTTAATATGACACCAAACACGATAGGTTTTGTTGCAATTTCACTGAAATAATTGACGATTGAAAATATTATAATTTTGTCCACATGCCCTTTAAAATAACTTTCGTATTACCGAAAGAAAATTTAAGAGTGATCAAATGATTCCAATTCGAGTTATCTGGTTTTTCTAAATTGTACTCTGCCGTGGATAAAATTTTAAATACACATATTTGAAATTTGTAATTATAATAGAAACGTCACCTCAGTCCCCCAATGTGCGTAAAATATTTCAAAACTACTCTAAAACATTTAATATTTAAATAATTTATAATTAAAAATACGACATGTCCACTGACAAATGTCAAAATGACAGTAGATGTTCTTCTTCAAAATTTCAAAGCCACCATATTCTTTATACTTTATAAAACTTGTCAATTTAACGTTTTGCTTTAAAACCAACTTCATAGTGAAGTGTCAAAAATTTACTTTTTAAATATACACATTTGAAATGTATAATTATAATAAAAACGTCCCCTCAGTCCCCCAATGTGCGTAAAATATTTCAAAACTACTCTAAAACATTTAATATTTAAATAATTTATAATTAAAAATGCGACATGTCCACTGACAAATGTCAAAGTGACGTTTGATGTTCTTCTTAAAAATTTCAAAGCCTCCACACTCTTAGTTGATTTTGCCCCAAAAACGCATGTTTTTTAAAGTTTTCTCGCACATCATGTGCACGAAAAATCTGAGACTATCAAAAGGCACTCCCCGTGATTGACCTCTATCAAATAAAAAAAGTTGCAAATAAATCGGATAAACCGTTTAGACTGTAAAATTGTCAGACTGATTGTGATGAATCTATATATACATAGGGAATTAAGCCGTTTAGTATATAAGACTAGCGGTCGCCCTGGCTTCGCCAGGCCTCACGCTAGCTCCGCGGACCCTGAAGTAGAATTCACTTTTGTAGGACAGTTGACACGCGAGCTCTTCAAAAGTCCTTTCATTTGATACTAAACACGAAGAATTTTGAAGCATTTTCACTAAAACAATTGAGGATCTAAAATTATTTATTTTGTACGCGAACCCTTTAAAAAATCTTTCTTTTTGATACAAACGCGATAGGTCAAATTTCAACTTTTTTATTTCATTACAATTTTCTTCTAAAGCCTTTTTATACGACACCAATACTTTAAGTTTGAAACAATTAACAGTTGTAATATTTAATTTTTTTCTTTATTCCATCTACAAGTTCTTTCAAAACTTTTTTATATGACATTAAACACGGCATGATTCCGAATACTTTAAATTTAAAACAATTGACGGTTGAAATATATATATTTTTTATTTCGTCTGAAAGTTCTTCTAAATCCCTTTCATATGATATAAAACACGATATGATACGGAACACTTTAGGTTTAAAACAATTGAAGGTCGTAAAATTTCAAATACGTGTGTTATTTCCGAAAACTAAACTAACTTGTTATAAGAATTTGTTTATTGACACAATTGTTTATTTGTAGATATTATAAATAATTTTTGAAAAAGCAATGAGCGTTCGCCGGGGTTTGAACCCAGAACCTTTCACTCGCATGGTGACTGCTCTAGCATTTCTTCAACTAAACGTTGCTCGAAAGGCATGAATACTCGCCGAGTGTTTGTAGTTCAATTGCAGTCACCATGCGAGTGAAAGGTTCTGGGTTCAAATTCCGGCGAACGCTCATTGCTTTTTCAAAAACTAACTTTTTAATTATTTTATGTAAAGGTTCGTCTAAAGCCCTTTCATATGATACCAAACATAACATAATTTGGAATACTTTAAGTTTGAAATAATTGACAGTCTTAAAATTTCAATTAAATACGTGTTTTATTTCCGAAAAGATTTTGCTAATCTATTAAAAATCCGTTGGATGTAATTTTCGATAGTTCCACATTTTTTTATAGAATTTATTAAGTTTGAAACAATTACCTATATCGTAAAATTTCTACTTTTTATATTTCATCTGAAAGTTCTTTTAAAGCCCTTCAATATGACACTAAACACGGTATGATTCGGAATACTTTAAGTTTAAGTAACATTTGCTTATTATAAAATTTCAACTTTTTTCATTTATCTGAAAGTTCTTCTAAAGCCCTTTAATATGACGCCAAACACGATAGGTTTTGTAGCAATTTCACTGAAATAATTGCCGATTGAAAATATTATAATTTTGCCCACATGCCCTTTAAAATAACTTTCGTATTACCGATAGAAAATTTAAAAGTGCTCAAATGATTCCAATTCGAGTTATCTGGTTTTTTTTTAAATTGTACTCTGCCTTGGATAAAATTTGCTTGGTTTTACTGTATATTATTACTGGAGACAAATTTTGTTGGATTTACCTGTATACTTATATAACTTGTCAATTAGACGTTTTATTTTAGTGGACTGTTAAAAATTTTCTTTTTAAATAAACATATTTCAAATGCGTAATTATAATTAAAACGTTCCCTCATTCTCCCAATATGTGTAAAATAATTCTAAATTTCTCCAAAAAATGTAATAATTAAATAATTTTTAATAAAAAATGCGATATGTCCACATACAAATGTAAAAATTAGAGTAGATGTTCTTTTTAAAATCTCAAAGCCTCCATACTTTTTGTATACTTTATAAAACTTGTCAATTTGACGTTTTGAATTAAAACCAACTTCATAGTGGACTATAAAAATTTTTCTTTTTAAATACACATATTTCAAATACTTAATTATAATAAAAACGTCCCCTCAGTCCCCCAATGTTCGTAAAATATTTCAAAACTATTCTAAAACATTTAATATTTAAATAATTTATAATTAAAAATGCGACATGTCCACTGAGGAATGTCAAAGTGACGTTTGATGTTCTTCTTAAAAATTTCAAAGCCTCCACACTCTTAGTTGATTTTGCCCCAAAAACGCAAGTTTTTTCAAGTTTTCTCGCACATCATGTGCACGAAAAATCTGAGACTATCAAAAGGCACTCCCCGTGATTGACCTCTATCAAATAAAAAAAGTTGCAAATAAATCGGATAAACCGTCTAGGCTGTAAAAATGTCAGACTGATCGTGATGAAATATATATATATATAGGGATTTATGCCGTTTAGTATATAAGATATATAAGATAGCGGTCGCCCTGGCTTCGCCAGGCCTCACGCTAGCTCCGCGGACCCTGAAGTAGAATTTACTTTTGTAAGTCAGTTGACACAATATAAATGCAATTATTACAAATCTAAAACATTTCTGCGTATCATTCCATCCAAAGACCTTTTAATTGATACTAAACACAATAGGTTTCGAAGATCTTTCACTAAAACAACTGGCGATTGAAAAAAATCCAATTATGCACGCGAGCTCTTCAAAAGACCTTTCATTTGATACTAATCACGAAGAATTTTGATGCATTTTCACTAAAACAATTGAGATCTATAAGTATTAAATTTTGTACGCGAACCCTTCAACCCTTCTTTCTTTTTGATACAAACGCGATAGGTTTTAAAGACTTTCACGAAAACAATTGTACGTTTTGCTAAACTATTAAAAATCTTTTGGACGTCATTTTTTATAATGTTCTACATTTATATTTTATATGTACATGAAATCAATTGAAATTTTTCTCTAAAATTTTTTGAAAAACTGTTGTAAATCGCTGAAATATACTTTTTGCATTGTAGAATGCTGCTGTCAATTTTCTTTTTTTTTTTAAATGTATATTAGTACCGCACACAAATTTTGCTTTGTTTTGTTACATACTTCTAAAAATTATTTGTCAAGTTGACGTTTTGTCTTAAAAATTTTTAAGCTAGCCCTTCAAAAAACCTTCCATTTGATACCAAACACGATATGTTTTTAAGTACTTTCACTAAAACAATTGACGATCGAAAAGTAATAAATTTTGTACGCAAGTTCTTCAAAATACCTTTCATTTAATACCAAACACGATAAGTTTAGAATCACTTTCACTAAAACAATTGCCAATCGTAAAATATTTAATTTTGTCCGCGATCTCTTCAAAAGACCTTTCATTAGATACCAAACACGATAGATTGTTAAGCACTTTCACTGAAACAATTGCCGATCAAAATTAAATTAAATGCTGCACGAAAACACTTCAATTGACGGTCGTAAAATTTCAATAAAATACGTGTTTTATTTCCGAAAACATTTTGCTAAAATAACTCTTTTTTATTTCATCTGAAAGTTCTTCTAACTCTATTTCATATGCTCTAGCATTTCTTCAACTAAAAGTTGCACGAAAGGCATGAGTATTCGCCGAGTGTTTGTAGCTCAATTGGTTAGAGCAGTCACCATGCGAGTGAAAGGTTCTGGGTTCAAATTCCGGCGAACGCTCATTGCTTTTTCAAAAACTAAGTTTTTAATTATTTTATCTAAAGATTCGTCTAAAGCCCTTTCATATGATACCAAACATGGCATAATTCGGAATACTTTGAAATAATTGACAGTCTTAAAATTTCAATCAAATACGTGTTTTATTTCCGAAAATTGACAGTCGTAAAATTTCAACTTCATATGACACCCAACACAATATGATTAGAAATACTTTATGTTAGAAACAATTGCTTATTGTAAAATTTCAACTTTTTTCATTTATCTGAAAGTTCTTCTAAATCCCTTTAATATACACGATAGGTTTTGTTGCA
This sequence comes from Pterostichus madidus, assembly GCA_911728475.2. NCBI lineage: Eukaryota > Metazoa > Arthropoda > Insecta > Coleoptera > Carabidae > Pterostichus > Pterostichus madidus. Next base: position 19,910,951 of record OU452302.1, read on the forward strand.
ATTTCACTAAAATAATTGCCGTTTGAACATATTATAATTTTGCCCACATGCCCTTTAAAATAACTTTCGTATTACCGATAGAAAATTTCAGAGTGCTCAAATGATTCCAATTCAACTTATCTGTTCTTTTTTTTTAATTGTACTCGGCCGTGGATAAAATTTGCTTGATTTTACTGTATATTATTACTGGAGACAAATTTTGTTGAGTTTACCTGTATACTGTATATAACTATACACATATTTAAAATGCGTAATTATAATTAAAACGTTCCCTCATTCCCCCAATATGTGTAAAATATTTCAAAAGTTGTCTAAAATATTTAATACTTGAATAATTTTTAATTAAAAATGCGATATGTCCACCTACAAATGTCAAAATTAGAGTAGGTGTTCTTTTTAAAATTTCAAAGCCTCCACACTCTTTTATAAAACTTGTCAATTTGACGTTTTGAATTAAAACCAACTTCATAGTGGACTGTAAAAAATTTTCTTTTTAAATACACATACTTGAAATTTGTAATTATAATAAAAACGTCCCCTCAGTCCCCCAATGTGCGTAAAATATTTCAAAACTACTCTAAACCATTTAATATTTAAATAATTTATAATTAAAAATGCGACATGTCCACTGAGAAATGTCAAAGTGACGTTTGATGTTCTTCTTAAAAATTTCAAAGCCTCCACACTCTTAGTTGATTTTGCCCCAAAAACGCATGTTTTTTCAAGTTTTCTCGCACATCATGTGTACGAAAAATCTGAGACTATCAAAAGGCACTCCCCGTGATTGGCCTCTATCAAATAAAAAAAGTTGTAAATAAATCGAATAAACCGTCTAGGCTGTAAAATTGTCAGACTGATCGTGATGAATCTATATATACATAGGGAATTAAGCCGTTTAGTATATAAGACTAGCGGTCGCCCTGGCTTCGCCAGGCCTCACGCTAGCTCCGCGGACCCTGAAGTAGAATTCACTTTTGTAGGACAGTTGACACGCGAGCTCTTCAAAAGACCTTTCATTTGATACTAAACACGAAGAATTTTGAATCGTTTTCACTAAAACAATTGAGGATCTAAAATTATTAAATTTTGTACGCGAACCCTTTAAAAAATCTTTCTTTTTGATACAAACGTTATAGGTCAAATTTCAACTTTTTTATTTCACTACAATTTTCTTCTAAAGCCTTTTTATACACCAATACTTTAAGTTTGAAACAGTTGACGGTTGTAAAATATTTTTTTTTAATTTCATTTGAACTTTCTTCCAAAACTCTTTCATATCACACCAAACTCGGCATGACTCGGAATACTTTCAGTTTGAAACAATTAACAGTTTTAATATTGAATTTTTTTCTTTATTCCATCTACAAGTTCATTCAAAACTTGTTTATATGACATTAAACCCGGCATGATTCCGAATACTTTAAATTTAAAACAATTGACGGTCGAATATATATATATATATATATATATATATATATATATATATATATATATATATATATATATATATATATATATATATTATTTCGTCTGAAAGTTCTTCTAAATCCCTTTCATATGATATCAAACACGATATGATACGGAACACCTTAGGTTTAAAACAATTGAAGGTCGTAAAATTTCAAATACGTGTGTTATTTCCGAAAACATTTTGCTAAACTAACTTTTTATAAGAATTTGTTTATTGACACAATTGTTTGTTTGTAGATATTATAAATAATTTTTGAAAAAGCAATGAGCGTTCGCCGGGATTTGAATCCAGAACCTTTCACTCGCATGGTGACTGTTCTAGCATTTCTTCAACTAAACGTTGCACGAAAGACATGAGTATTCGCCGAGTGTTTGTAGCTCAATTGGTTAGAGCAGTCACCATGCGAGTGAAAGGTTCTGGGTTCAAATTCCGGCGAACGCTCATTGCTTTTTCAAAAACTAACTTTTTAATTATTTTATCTAAAGGTTCGTCCAAAGCCCTTTCATATGATACCAAACATGGCATAATTCGGAATACTTTAAGTTTGAAATAATTGACAGTCGTAAAATTTCAATCAAATACGTGTTTTATTTCCGAAAATATTTTGCTAATCTATTAAAAATTCGTTGGATGTAATTTTTGAAAGTTCCACATTTTTTTATAGAATTTATTAAGTTTGAAACAATTACCTATCGTAAAATTTCATCTTTTTATATTTCATCTGAAAGTTCTTTTAAAGCCCTTCAATATGACACTAAACACGGTACGATTCGGAATACTTTAAGTTTGAAACTATTGACAGTCGTAAAATTTCAACTTTTTCTTTATTTCATATGAAAGTTCTTCTAAAGCCCTTTCATATGACACCCAACACAATATGATTCGAAATACTTTATGTTAGAAACATTTGCTTATTATAAAATTTCAACTTTTTTCATTTATCTGAAAGTTCTTCTAAAGCCCTTTAATATGACGCCAAACACGATAGGTTTTGTTGCAATTTCACTGAAATAATTGCCGATTGAAAATATTATAATTTTGCCCACATGCCCTTTAAAATAACTTTCGTATTACCGATAGAAAATTTAAGTGCTCAAATGATTCCAATTCGAGTTTTCGAGTTTTTTTTTAATTGAACTCGGTCGTGGATAAAATTTGCTTGGTTTTACTGTATATTATTACTGGAGTCAAATTTTGTTGGATATACCTGTATACTTATATAACTTGTCAATTTGACGTTTTGTTTTAGTGGACTGTCAAAATTTTTCTTTTTAAATACACATATTTCAAATGTGTAAATTATAATTAAAACGTTCCCTCATTCCCCCAATATGTGTAAAATATTTCAAAAGTTGTCTAAAATATTTAATACTTGAATAATTTTTAATTAAAAAAGCGAAATGTCCACATACAAATGTAAAAATTAGAGTAGATGTTCTTTTTAAAATTTCAAAGCCTCCATACTTTTTGTATACTTTATAAAACTTGTCAATTTGACGTTTTCAATTAAAACCAACTTCATAGTGGATTGTAAAAAATTTTCTTTTTAAATACACATATTTAAAATACTTAATTATAATAAAAACGTCCCCTCAGTCCACCAATGTGCGTAAAATATTTCAAAACTACTCTAAACCATTTAATATTTAAATAATTTATAATTAAAAATGCGACATGTCCACTGAGAAATGTCAAAGTGACGTTTGATACAAATATACCTCTTACTCTTTTAGTATATTGGAGGATTATATATTAACTTTTCATAATATCATATATCCATATTCACATCAACATTTATTTATTTCCATCAAACCGTACATGTCACATCACATCCCCGCCGTCAGCTAGTTATCTCGCAACTGTCATGAATGGCGTGTGTTGGTGCACGTGCGTTGGGGCGGGCCCGTGGTGGCGCTGGGGCGCAGTCTCGGCGGCAGATCCCGCGAAGCGCGCCGCGACGCTCGCCTCAGCGTAGTCGACGTTGACCGACGGGCGTGAGGTGACGTATACACTCGCGGAGAGCGATCACGCGGACGACGCACATTGAACTCGCGATTTAAGGAGTTTTAATTTGAATTTCTAAAATGTAGTGGACAATGAATTGAACTAACTCTCGACAATTATAGTGGTATTTTCAGTGGAATTTTTTATATTGGCAAATATTTCATATGTGGCCGAATAACGATATTATAATTAAATCAGTGAAATTTAGTTTTCGTTTATACATTCTTCCAACCATATCTTCTTATAATAAACTTACAATAAAGTTTTTGACAGATAAAGTTGTTAACAATATATTTTAAAATTACGTATTAAGTGATACTATCTATATTAGTTTATAAAAAGTGCTGAAATTACCCAATAGTAAAATTGATTAAAGAAAATATTTGATGATATTATTAATTTGATGTATTGTTTTTGTTAAATGTGTTGAGATTTGTACTTGCGAAAAAGTAAAATTAGTTTTTGAATTTAATTAGAGAAGTATTCAAAATCCCGCGAAGGTGTGCTTGAGTGAAAGTAGGGAGAATTTTAATCAACTTTTTGTTTAAAAAGTTACCTTATTAAGAAAATAAAGAGTGGTGGATTCATCACTGGTAATGGGCCGCAAATTCATTTATTCTCTTGCAGCTGAAATTTAGAAGACGTCTTATTATTCCATTGAAGAAAACTTCTTTAGACAAGACATAATTAGTGATTTTACTAATTAATTTTTGACGTAATTCCTATTTTATTTTTTTATGTGGACATTTTTCTTGTCAAATTTTGTCGAATCAGTTATAATCGCGTGTTTTCAAATGTAAATGTAGAACCTTGGTCAAAGTATTGATGAAACAAAATTTCATTTTAATACGTCATATTTATTGTTCCATTTATTTTAAAATAACCATTATAATAACGAATTTTTTATATACTGAGATTTATAACTAAAGTTCTAAAACTTTGCGAAATTTTGCTGTGGAATATTTTTCTATAATATAAGGTAATAATTACTTTATTTATCAAATAGCTCTTTATACCTGTTTTTTTTTCATTTAACTTTATATTTTTCTATAGCTTGCACAACCACATATAAAATATTTCCATTTATATAAAAGTACAAAAACTCTAACTAAGCTGTAAATATTCATTATAATTAATATGCTTTATACTTAATAATAGATACATAAATAAAATTCGAGCTTCCGTGACTAAAATAAAAATGTAAAAATTATCAAAAGAACCTTCGACATATCTAGACCAAACATACCAAAATGATGTCCATATCAAATCTAATGATTCTCTTGGTAATAACCGGTAGCCATCTAGTAACCGGAAGACGTCATCGTTATCACTATTTCAATCAATTCCATCGCAATCATCACGCAAACGCATATCTTCCTTTTGACTTTTCTATACCTCGGCCGCACGAATTTCCGATCGAGTTGCACGATTTTGAAGAGCATATCTCCAACGAGGATCCAAGCGAAACATATCTCGACATCTTAGAGGAAGAATTAGAACAACACCGGATCCGACACCACGCAAAACATGCTCTGGACTCAACGTCCACGTATGGGCCACCGGTTCAACCAGCAATACCAGAAATCTACTGGCCGGTGAAGAAAGAGGCGGAAGTAGACGGAGACCTGGTGCTGGGAGGCCTGATGATGGTACACGAGAGAGAGGATTCGATTACTTGTGGCCCTATTATGCCCCAAGGGGGCATCCAGGCTCTGGAAGCCATGTTATACACACTGGACAGGATAAACCAGGATCAGAATCTACTTCCCAATATTTCCTTGGGGGCGCATATCTTGGACGATTGCGACAAAGATACGTATGGACTCGAGATGGCCGTGGATTTCATTAAAGGTAAGAATTTTATTTTTCGATTTTTTGTTTTGAAATATCATTTCAACACATTCTTTGCTCATCATATTATATAACTTTCACGAAAACAATTTGAAAATTACCTAATATAAAATCTAAAAACTGTAGCTATTTATGTACTTTGTAAATTGTATAATATATACTAAGAAAAAATATACAAAAAAGTTTAGTCAAAGAACTTTTAAGTTCATTCGAATCTGTATATCAATTAATATTTTTTTTTATTGTAACTTTAATGTTCATACTAACATCTGACTTGATAATAGACTGTAAATTGGCCGTAAGATAACAATAAAGAATTTCAAATACGAATTTCAAATATATATCATATTTTATTTATATTATAACTGTTTAAAAAATACATTTACCCTTTTTATATACTTTTTGGTCTTAAAGATTTTATTATAAAATAATTAATAAAGTTAATACACTAATAAGAAATAAATGTATTCAATTTCGAGGGAAAATAATTGAGTTCTGAGAAGGTTAATTAATAAAGTTTATTCCATAATGTACACGGCCGTAAAAACAAAGATTATAAATAATCAAGAATTTTCATTCTGGAATCTATTAAGTTGACAAGAATATATTGCAACATTTAATCAATATTCTACTCAGGAACATCGAAGAATATTTATATTCATTAATCTTGCTATAAGTGTGAAATTATCGTCTTATAATTATCATAAATCACAAGGTTTTTGTCACAGCTAATTACGTTCTTTACAACAATTTCCAAACATCGATATTGCTAAAATATTCGGAAGCGTAATTTATTTGATATGCAAGCAAGTAAAAAAGATATTTAAGTTGATTTATTGACCTCTTAAAATGTACACATCTTACAGAATTTTAACTTTAATTTCTTAAATTATCACAGTTCAAAAGTTACATACTTCATATTGATTCAGGGTAAAACTTTTGTATTGTCCTATTTAAAACAAGTTGCAAACTGATAATCTAAATTATGATAACAGCATGGATATCTTCTCATGAACTATGAAAATTAGTTCACTCGAGTTAATAATTAATTGCATTTTTATTTATTATTTTCTATAATATTATGCTGAAATTATTTATCCGTAATAAACTGATGACTAAATAATAATTTAGTTCTCTATATTGAAATAGTTTTTTACATTATGTATATGTATGTGAAGTCAGTGAATTAATTTTGAATATAAATGTCGTTTCAAATATTGCGTGATATGAATGTTATTTCATAAATTGTCTCGAACATTCATGGCAATAATAACAAATAATGAAAAAAATTGTCTGGTACAAACTATACGCGAAAAACTAAATAAAATGATTGACATAATATTATTTAATGTATGTATAAAATAACCAAATATGAAATTGGTTTTTTTATCAAAATTATAATATTTAACTACTTTATATAAAGGAAATAAATTTAATAAAGCGGAATGAGATGTTTTTTAAGCTAATACAGAGTAGTTAAAGTGTTAAAGTTAAAGCTACATTTTAATATTAACAACCAGTCATTAACAGTGCTTATTCATTAATTGACTGTTACAGTGTTAGTACTGTAAATTGTAATTCTTATTAAAATGTAAATTTAAATTTCAAAAATTTATCTATGTATTCTGTATTAGCTTAAAAATGACACAAACTATATATGGAAACCTTGGTTTATAATAAAACTACTAAAAGCCTTAAATCCAATGTAGTATTGAAAAATCCTAAAAAAATATAACTATATCAGTCAATAATAGTATATTAAAGAACTACTTTCAAAATTGTCATTTTATTTTGTAAGGGAGTTTGGGTTACGACACCCAGTAAGTGACCCAACTCCCAACAAAAAAAATCGAAAATTATTAAACGAGTTCTTTATACTATTTTTTCTGTTTTGTACCCTTTAAGCTATTTTTAAATAAAAAATAGTAGTTTAAAAATTTAGGAAATTTTGTGATAGTTGGTAATACTGTTATGACGTTTGAATTTGTCTACTTACTTAAAGTAAAAATGAGTGTAGACGATTTTATATGTACGCGCCTGAATGACGTGAAATTAAAAAAAAATTATCAAGGGTTAACTTCCTTCTTTGACATTATGATACTTCTGTAGAGTTACCAACCTTAAAAATGTAAATTATACTGCACGATTACAGCACTCGAATGAGCTACAAACTCTTTTGGGTGCTACAATAGGTTCGTTATAGACGCAAAATACAAAATAGTATATTAAAGAATGAATTTCATAATTGTCATTATATTTTGTGAGAAGAAAACAAAATAATCGACAAGTACGAAATGAGTTCTTTATACATTTTTTTTGCCTTCTCAAATAAAAAGTTGTAATTTTAAAATTATGGTAATTTTGTGTTCGTTGATGATTCTTATGTGACGTTCAAAAAGTGAATTGATTGAATTTGAAAGTATCAGCTTACTTAAAGTAAAAATAAGTGCTTACGATTTTTCTTCTACTTCACCTAAAATATGTCAAACTGCTGAAAACATCTTCAAGAGTTTATTTCCTAGCAAGTTTCATATTTTTAACATAAATTATACAGCGCTATTATAGTACTCGAAAAAGAAATGGTCTATTAAAGAACTCTTTTAGGTGCTGTAATAACTTTGTTATAGACGCAAAACAGAAAAATTAATTTTATGTTTTTATATAATTTTTAATTAAACAGAAAACAAATATAAATGCAAATATTAGACTATAATTATATTTTGTATACATAGATTGCCTGTTTGTTATTACGATAAGTTTGTTACTGGTATCTGCGCGATAGAAAATTATATATATATAAATATATATATATATATATATATATATATATATATATATATATATATATATATATATATATATATATATATATATATATATATATATATATATATATATGTATATATGGGGTGGCTGGCTCAGTGGTATGAAGTCGGCCTGTGGATCCTGAGAACCCTGGTTCGATTCCCACAGGCGACAAACAATTTTCATAATTTCAAAAACTACCCCTGTAGCTCCTCCACCACTAACATCTTTGGGGGTCGTAATTTGACGACTGGTAACCGCACTTCACGCGCAAAATATATCACTTACCGAGATCTACTTCGGCAGAGTGCGACACCCAGTAATGGGTAGAAGGCGTGATGATATATATATATATATATATATATATATATATATATATATATATAAATTAGAGTGTCCGTTATTTTGGCAAAGTCTGAAATTTGATGCTCTCACCCTCTAAAACTACTCATAATAAATTTCAAAAAATTGGACCGAAATCCCAGGTCTGTCAAATGACGTTAAAATGTGCCGCAAGAGGGCTCAATATTTGAATGTTTTCCAATCTGATTTAGTCAAGAGCAGCACGGAACATATTTCAATACTAACGCAGGTAAATTATTTAATCGTATACTCAGTTTTTCAATCAACTGTTATGTTTCTGTTGTAATTTTCCACCTGTATATACAGAAGAATACATGTAATTTACATTGCTACTAATTTATATTTATTTAACAATCGATTCATCACTAGGATTTCTGTCTCAAAAATTTCCGGAAATATTTCAAAAGTTTCTTGCCTCCAATTTCGAGAAACAGCTTAAGAAACAGGTCTTTTTGAGATTTTCGTTCATATGCAAGCTATGGCATTGACTTGTAAGAAAACGAACAATAATAACAACAAAAATATGCCATTTTTTATTGTGCCTATTAGTTTAGTCAAATGTATTGAAAGGACAAAAAAATAATTATTAATTTTGAAATTTTATTCCGGAATCAGGGAATAGCTCAGATTTAGCAACTTTATACTGCATACCATATTACCTAGTACAATATACGAATACATGATGAAAAGGGCGAAACGAGTGTAAAAAAAATATAGAAATTTTAAAGCTTATAAAAGTTTGGAAACACTTTATAAATGAAATATTCGTTTGTTACATAAAATATTCTGTATAAGATATTGTAGATTCCAAAGACTAAAAAAACCTATTTTGATATTATTTTTGTTTTTATTTGGTAACCTTCTGTTCAATCGATAAATGTTTCCTAAACAAAGTCTTTGTACAAATATTGCCTTAAACATAACCGTTACACTTAGCGACACGTTACACCGACATCATATAATACTGTTTCTCCTTTCAGCAACCTGACCTATCAGGTTGAGTGTTCTTCAACTTATAGGTAAAAATGTTCCTTACTCACAACGGAATAGATTCTGACTTGTTTCCTTTTAATGTAATGGCTTGGTGCCGGGAACATTTAGCAAATTATAAGATAAAATGTGATAGTAATGCTATTAAATGTTGGAGCAAAATTTCTTACTTGCAACTTTTTCCGAGAAAGAGGTACTAAAATCTTATAAAACCTCCATTAAGATGTTATAAGAAATGCGGTTTATACAACGATTAACTTGGTTTGTCCTGCAATGTAATATTACTAAAACTTTTGCCACTTAGTTGTAATAAAATATAATTATTGCTAACTTTTTTTATTTTTACTCTAATTTCAACTTATTATGTTTCGATTAACTTTTTTTAAACAACTATGTTACCGCATACTACAAATTTCAATAGTGTTTACTAGAGATCGGCAAAAATATCCGATATCCGAATCCGATCCGATCCGAAGTCGAATTTCTGATCGGATCGGAACAGAATTCTCTCGGATCGGATTCGATTCGAAAGTCAGATAAAATATCCAATTCGAAAGTCGGATAAAACATTCGATCCGAAAGTAGGATCAAATATCCGATCCTAAAGTCGGATAAAATATCCGATACGAAAGTCGAATCAAACATCCGACCCGAAAGTCGGATAAAACATTCGATCCAAAATTAGGATAAATATCCGATCCGATAGTCGGATAAAATATCCAATTCGAAAGTCGGATAAAACAGCCGATTCAAAAGTCGGATAAAATATCCGATGCGAAAGTCGGATAAAACACTCGATCCGAAATTAGGATAAATATCCGATCCGATAGTCGGATAAAATATCCAACTCGAAAGTCGGATAAAACAGCCGATCCAAAAGTCGGATAAAATATCCGATGCGAAAGTCAGATAAAAGATCCGATTTGAAATTTACATACACAGCTTTTTTAGTTATCCACTCTGAATAAAAATCATAAATTCCAATTCCATTCTAAAGAAATGTAACGCAATGTAAAATTTATAAGCATGTATATTCTATCATAAAAAAAATATTAAATAACGTTACAATAAAACATATCTCTATATCTCATATATCTATAACGATTATTTATCTTTCGAATATGCAACGTTACAATTGATTAAATAGAAATAGGAAAAACGCCTGGTCGGATTTTAGATCGCATCTCGGATTGGCTTTCGAATTGGATTTCGGATCCCGTATGAATCTTGAATTAGATCTCAGATCGGATCTCGGATCGGATGTCGGATCGGATCTCGGATCAGATCTCGGATCGGATCTCGGATCGGATCTCGGATCGGATCTCGGATCGGATCTCGGATCGGATCTCGGATCGGATCTCGGATCGGATCTCGGATCGGATCTCGGATCGGATCTCGGATCGGATCTCGGATCGGATCTCGGATCGGATCTCGGATCGGATCTCGGATCGGATCTCGGATCGGATCTCGGATCGGATCTCGGATCGGGTCTCGGATCAGATCTCGGATCGGATCTCATCTCGGATCAGATTTCGGATCGGATCTCGGATCGGATCGGATCGGCTATATATATATATATATATATATATATATATATATATATATATATATATATATATATATATATATATATTTCAATCTTTTGAACGTAATTTTGTTGTGCATAAAATATTTTATGTACCACGGGTGAAATCAGCGTTTCTGACCCTGAGCCCTGCGGGCCAGAAACGCATGTTTTCACCCTTGATACTTAAATAACTATTTTATTATTTTAAATTCGCATGAATATTTTCAGAAGCAACTGACACAACAAATAAATTTCAAAATAATATCTGAAAAAATCAAGATACATCCATTATAGCACACTGATTATATGTAGGTAATATTTGAATATAATAAATATATATTTATTTATTATGAGACAAGTGTTGGAAAATTAGTTTTTTCCTATTTTTTCTTATTTATTAAGACTCAATTCCACATCGCAATAGACATTTTGTCTTTTGTTTTATATATTTATTTATTTTAACGTTGATCCTTCATTGACCGATTTCAGTAATGTTTACAAAAACATACATTAATGACCCTTATTATGTATGATTTTTTTTTAATAATGAACTTTTTTTAATGCGTACAACACACGTAATATAGCATATAATGGCTAATACTAACTTGTAGAAAAATGCTAAACAGAATTAAAAGAAACGATTTTGAAACATTTTGCTAAATAATATTTAAATTTTTTTTAAATATGTTGTACGCAAACGATTCTGAGTTGGAAATTTGCTACATGAGTTATAACAAACAGAATCAAATTTATTCACAATTCACATTCAGTTTAAATTTTAAAATCAACTACCTACCTAAAAAAGGAATAAAAGGCTTGTTACCAACTGTGGTCAGATGACAATACACGTTTGCATAAAGTGAACCCGTAAACAAGGTCCCGAGTGTAAACACTCCATAACCTACACGTTAATATTTCAAGGTTGTGAGACAGGCAAAATTAATCAACGCTCGCCTCCCGATGTAAACGACAGAAACCTGAGTTAAAGTATAAGAAACCTGCTGGTAGATGAGGTCCGAATATTTTAAATTTAATTAAATAGAAAACGAATTACATGTATTTGCATAACTGTTACATATTTATATACAACATATTGGTAATCTATTTACAATTGTGTTTCAAGTTACAGAGATATTAAGAAACAAAGTTACATATATTTACCAGATGTTAGATTATTCCCTATTTAATTTATATGTTTTTATTAATATATTAGGATTATCATATTTTAGCTCTTTTAAATAATATCCTAAGTAGTTGTTATCGTTATAATAATGACAAGTAATTATCAAACATTTATAAATGTTGCATGTACGGATTGTAGTACAGAGTGATCAAAAGGAATTGTTTCAGTTGGTAATACAATTCTGGCGATCTTTTTATTCCACAGTTGGCACAACGTCAGGTAAAAGCGGAAATACTATTTGACATGTCTAATAAATACAAATAGGTTATGTCAAGAGTCTGACAGCTAAGAGGATTTTGACTTCTTAAGTAATAGAAATACTTTAGATTATTGCAATTTTATTTGTGGATATTTAAGAAATATATAACTAAATATATTCAAATTTAATTTTTAATTTTAAATGTCACTATCAATAACAGGAAATAAATTTATGTATCAGGCGCGCCAATTTCAAGTAGTTTTTTTAATTGGCAACTGAAACAATTCCATTTGATCACTCTGTGGTATGGTTACACTTTCGTTTCGATATCAAACATTATTAATTTACATAACCAAAAATATAAACTGCATTCGAGTGGTTCTAATTTCATTTTAAACAGTAACTAAAGTACTATATTTTTCGTTCGTGGTGGAAAGTGGGGTAAATTTACAAATAGCAGGTAAAGTAGGCAACGCCTACCTTGTAATATAATGTAAAAACGATGAAAAGTATTTTTTAATTGGCACATTAGAATTTATTTTATTATTTTCATTTATGAATAGTTCTTACCTTATTTAAATACGTACATGTGTGTCTAATCTTGATGAAATAGGTTTTGAAACGCCTGTATGTACGTAACTGGTAATTGAATTAGGTAGTGACAGTGGAAAGCACGAAGCCGAAGGGTAAACGACTACCTCAAAAAAAAAATTAATTCTCATATTTCGGAATATATTGATAGTATATTACATAACAAGCATCGAAAGTGTAAGATAACGTGCGAGCGTACAAATTGAAAAACGAGGAGCGCAGCGCCGAGTGATTTAAGTACACGAGCACAGTTATCACATTTTCGAGCGAGTTATGTACACTATTTTTCAGACGACCACAAAATATTTCTAAAAGTCAACAAGAGCAATGTTGTTGCACTTTGACATCTGATGCGTTTCTGTAGGTAAGCGTTGACATCTGACGTTTGAGGTTAGGTATTGTGATATCAACTGTACTAACCGTAATGTAAAAATATTGAATAATGCAAAAATGTTAGTAAATAAGTAATTATTTATTTAAAAAAATAAGATTTATTTGTGCAAATGTGTTTAAAAATCTGTTAAAACTTCAATTCAAATAATAATACAAATTCTTTTCATTTATTTTATTATTTTCTTTCATCGTAACGCCATCTGTTGTCAATCAGTGGAAATTCACCAGATATGTTAGAAGTGTACGTTATACTAACATACGATGTGTATGTTATGTTCAACTTTCCGTAATAGTTTATGATGCTGTTACTTTCATAAGATTATAACGTACTCCAGTTTACTTCGAAGGATTCTAAATATTACCATCGTATTCTTAAAAATTTCGTAATATTTCTATTTATTTCAAAATAGTCGCACATATTCCAGAACTATTCCCAAATATACCTGGTATTTCCATGTTTCATTTTATATCGTAAAGGCGTATCAATTTATGTATAATATAAAACGACCTATGCAAATATAAGATCGTTGTTATTAATTACTTTATATATTTTAACAACTTAGAAGTACAAAAAAGTATTATTTTTTCAATAACTTATACTAGTATTTTCTATTTAATAATATTGTCTGGGATCATATATTTTCATAATTAAAATGTTTACAATAATTTTCTTAATTATCATTTTCTGATATACTAGTACTTAGGAATTTTCACAATTTAATGATATGGATGTAACTAATAAAGAGTAACTAAAATCACTAACTTCACCTTCCATGTGGACTAACATGTTTTTGTTTCACCGACTTTGATGTATTTTAGCTTAAATTTTCTTTATTTCTACTGGAATTCATGCATTTTTCTCTTAAAATTCTGTCACTAGACAATTTATTTTTATTGTACAGCACTATTTTAAATTATGTAAATCAATATATAAATATATACATTCATGTTGTTTATCCAAAAGTCGATAAAAATAATACATACGGTAATGTGTATTCCGAAATATTTCTATATATTCATAGATAATATACCAATAGCTAGGTTTATAATCGATATATCGAAGGGTTTTACGAAAATGCATTTGTCTGGAAATTTTTTATATGATGAATTTGGGCATTTATAATTTGATAATACCCGAGAGCTTTATCTCTAGGGATATTATCTTTGATTATAAATGTCCAAATTAATTCGAATAAAAATTGCCTCAGACAAAAAAATATTTCAGTGAAAATCTATATATAAACGATAATGAACTGAATCTAAAGGTATATTTGTAAAGAATATTTCTCGAACCAGAGTTTATTAATTATATAAAATATATTTTTAATTAACATTTACAGTTATTTGTTAGAAAACATTATTAATTAAATAGAATATACTTTTATATTATATTATTTATTATTGTTTATATTTATTCATGTTAGTTGTCATAACAGTTATAAACAGAACTTCGAATCATGAATACTCATATGTTTTTAATAGATTTGACATTTAACTTGTCAATTTCTGACAGAGAATGTGAATTTATTTACTTAATTTTTAAAGTAAAACAACTTTGAATAAATTGTAGTATGTTTTTTTTTTTTTACTTTCTTGTACGCAGTATAAAGAAGTATTGGAATCGTGAAAAAAATCGTTGACGAGATTTTCGCGGAAATATATGTTTTGAGGTCCACTGAATCCGTTTTGATCATTTTCTCAATGATGTCTGTGTGTGTGTGTGTGTGTGTATGTGTGTAGTTGGATGGATGTGTGTCCGAGTCTGTAATATCTCATGAACGAGATAAGATATTTTAACGAGACTTGGTAATTATGTTTCATGAAAATACGAAGATCTGAGTTGATTTTGAATGAAATTTACTGGACACACAAAACAATAAATTCCATTTATTTAAAAAATGGAATCAGTTACGAAAAAAGTTTCAAATAAAAGATGTTGGCAAAAATATTTGGAACATAAAATGTTATTTGCAATTTTCCTGTATATGCGTCTAATTTTGAGAAAAACTAATTTTATATTTAATAATATATTTCAATAATCGTAGTAGCAATAAAAACAAAAAACATAAATTTTAATTTTCGCTTAATCTAGTTATTTATGTCTTTTTTCGGAAAAACAAATACATCATTAAAATGGCCAACTAATTTGGCAACTTTGCCTCAATTCGGTCGACTTCGTATCGCACGGTTCTTGAGATACCAAGGGTTAGGCTCGAAAAACGGACATCCTATATATGCCTCATCAGTAAAGTTAGACATAATGTAGTCAACATTACTAAAAAATTATACATAAACAAATTTTATATGATATGTTTCAGACAGACAAATGCTAAAACTAAATTACATGTTTAATAATATTATATAACATTCATATATTCTAAATATTAAATATGCTGTGTATAAGAAAGTCGTGTGGACATCACACCAGATTTTTTATATTTGCGAGAGAACGTAAATTTAGCCGCATTTTACTTCTAGCAAAGCTACTGTGGTATATCAAGTTAGAAGTAAATATATTCGAGATCTACACCCATTACCATGCATATTCTGTGATTTCGATTGGTTGTTACCAATGTGAGTGAATTATATATTCCAACGATTTTCTCGTGCATTCCGAGATATTTCGGTATATTCTGTAGTATTTCAAGACACTCGTATTCCCATTCCCAGTATTGCAGTGTATCCCACAATTATTTCTACGTAGTCTAATTAGAATGTACACTGATTCCGGACCGCGTATGAACTCTCGCAGGCAGCTCAGGCGACAAATACTCGTATATTCTCGCCTGGATCGCCGTTCGCAATCTGCTCTGCCCTGATCATAGTTTATAGGTACGCGGCTGGTCATAACAGTGGTAGCTTCTACGTTCGAGACGAACATGCCTAGGCGAGTCTTTCAGGAGCCTATTTCATTTCTGTAGCTTTATTCACAATTTCTTTTACTTATTTATCATATAGGTATATCGTGCATGATATAATTTGCACTCTAATTGAAACGCCTTTTTCAAGGCGATGTGAGTCAGATAGGAAAGAATATTTTTTTGTCGTCCTCTTCTTAGTGTTGGTATTTTTACTAAAGATAACAGACTGGGAAGTTGTTATGTTCATTCTTTTCAGATATCATGGTACGAACGAAAAAAAAAGGTTGTACGAAAGCATTTATATAAAAAAAAATAATTTGTTGGCCCTGTTTGTTATTATTTCAAGATGTAAAAATATATACGGATATATGGATTTAACAAATTTGTCAGCCAGATTAAAAGGACACGAATAATTTAAAGTGAATATGTGCAGTTTTGTATCTTTAAAAAGTCTAGAAAAAAATGCACTGCCAATAACAGATTTATTTTTAATAAACTTATGCTGGATTGCAAGAAAAAATAAAGAGCTCTTTAGTTAAAGAATTGTTTATCTATACTTCATTCTCTGTATGAAAACTATTACGTCACATTCGGTATCCATGTGATTCAAGATTTTGTACTTAAAACGTTTACACTGGTATTGGATTGACATTTTAAAAACATAATCTAAAATTTTAATAAATAAAAAAAAAATATATCATCACGCCTTCTACCCATTGCTGGGTGTGGCACTCTGCTAAAGCAGATCTCGGTAAGTGATATATTTTGCGCGTGAAGTGCGGTTACCAGTCGTCAAATCACAGCCCCCAAACATGTTAGTGGTGGAGGAGCCACAGGGATAGCTTTTTCAAATGATGAAAATTTGTCGCCTGTGGGGATCGAACCAGGGACCTCAGGATCCACAGGCCGACTTCATACCAATGTCAGATTAAAATATTTATTACTCTATAAAATTTAATTAGTTTATAAATGAAACCAAATTCTGCATATATTAAATAATAACCAAATATAAATTTATCTTAACCCACGAAAATATATTACCTACCTTATTGAAATATGTAATTTTGTAAAATAAAACTCAAAGGAATATACATATTTATATATTTTATTATTATATATAAATAAATAATATATGATAATACAAAATACAATGCACATTACCTCTTGTGCTACAGTTAAATTAAAAGATCCTCGATTCTCTAACTCAAGTGCAAAATAATCATGAAGATGACAAACGCATTTCTGCTTTTGATTACCCTAAATGTTTCTAGCCATTTCTTTTTTTTCAGTCTGTATTTATGTATCAAAAATGTCACAAACTTAGAAATGACAGGCGAGAAAATAACAAAATCATGGCCATAGGTTATTTTATAAACAAATGTGAACAAAGTAAATATAAATTTTCGTATTAGTAAGAACTGTCACACGTTTTCATTAAAGTAATAAATGTGATAGAACCTAAAAAACATGAAACGTGTGTCTTTACTCATTAAGACATATGTTAATGCCATTCGCATAGGTACGAATAATATTATTAAAAAAAGATAGCTATATTTCATCGTATCTATGATAACCTCGTCCACATATGAGGTCATCATTATCATACAGGGAATGGAGTTTAGCAACAGTATCAATAGGGGATTTTCTGAAACTAATTGAATCGTTAGTTGCTAATGAACCGATAAAATTTTCATGCAACCCAGCATTAGTATGCTTTTTCCATTCGATTTGAAGGTAAATTAGATATTTGTAGAGAAAGATATCAGGGTTTCTATGATGTCAGCGAGGATAGCTCTGCTAATGCTTTATATAACTAAAAAAGAAACATTTATAGCACAACGTTATGATGGTGCTAATGCTAAGTCCCATTCACAACACGAAATTAGTAGTTAGTGTTAGCAGTTATGATTAGCGTTACAAGTTTGACATATGTATTTCTCTGGTAGTGTTCACAATAAAATTAGCCCAGGGCCGGTCTACGCTAATCGTGGTTAGCGCAAGAGTTTGCAAGCTCCAAACTTATGATTAGCAGTTAACAAAAATAACAAATCACAGAACATAGTCGAGTGAAATATATATATATATATATATATATATATATATATATATATATATATATATATATATATATATATATATATATATATATATATATATATATATATATACATATATATGTAGAAAGAATGAATTGTCTTTACATTTGTTGAGAGTCAAAACCTTTGTGTTGTGCTGTGAAAATAAATAATAAAAGGAGAAAAAAAAGAAAATCAATAAAAGATGGTAGATATGAATACATTCAATAAATGAAAACCATGTTTTTTTTTATTAATTTGTAAAGACTTTTTTTAGTTTGTACAAGAGATACAAAAGTTTCTGCTACCATACATATTCACTGTAGTTTTAATCATCAACATTAACCAACACAATGAGGGACAGTTGTCAATTCAAAAGGGTTATTTCTGGAATGTAACCTTCATTAATTCACAAATCTTGTTGCGATTGTTTTGACATGTATGGTAAATTTGTGTACTAACCTTACTTATAGAGAAAGTGTGCTATTTTACCAACAGAAACACTAAATACTAAATATTAATTTGATATATTGTGAACGCTATTCTCTGAATATTAATCCATAACCATTAACACTAACTATTCATTTCGTGTTGTGAATGGGGCTATATGGTGAGTTCTGTAAACGGCCTACAAATTAGAATTAAGCAGGATGCACCAAATGCAATTTTTACTTTTTGTTCTGCTCATAGATTAAATTTAGTTCTTCAGAACGCTACTAATGCTGGGTTGCATGAAAGTTTTATCGGTTCATTAGCAACTAACGGTTCAATAAATTTCGGAAAATCCCATTTGATACTGTTGCTAGATAAACAATTCTTTAACTAAAGAGCTCTTTATTTTTTCTTGCAACCCAGCATAAGTATATTAAAAAAATAATAATTTTCCTTTCTTCATTAACGCCTATTCCTACATTTTTAAATAATTCCTCTAAAAGATATTTATATATTTGATGATACAGCCGGGAAGCTTAATCCTCTATCGAGTGAAACAAGATGGTCTTCGCGATTTAAAACTGTGCATATTTTTGAATCAGAATGGTTTAATTAAAATATATATATGGGATAGCTAGCTCAGTGGTATGAAGTGGGCATGTGGATCCTGAGGTCCCTGGTTCGATTCCCACAGGCGACAAATTTTCATAATTTAAAAAAGCTATCCCTGTGGCTCCTCCACCACTAACATGTTTGGGGGCCGTGATTTGACGACTGGTAACCGCACTTCACGCGCAAAATATATCACTTACCGAGATCTGCTTCAGCAGAGTGCCACACCTAGTAATGGGTAGAAGGCGTGATGATATATTTATTTTTATTTTATTTTATTATATATATATATATATATATATATATATATATATATATATATATATATATATATATATATATGTATATGTTTTAAAATACAATTGATGTTTCTACGTCAGCCGCTGAGTGCGTAAATGGAGTTAGGGATTATTTAAATTTTTTAATAGCATTTGCATTTTAAAAATTGACATTTAATGAAATGTATGTACTGATTCTTATTTAAAATTTTACAGTTAAAGTCATTAGACATTATCTATTGTCAAAAACAAATCAAATTTGCTGAAAGCAAAATAAAAATACTAAGAAGAGACACAAATTGTTTCTTATTTTGCATTAACGGATAGTTCTAAGTTTATTCACTTTAGAAAAAGTTTTCACGATCATCTTATAGACCATTCGAATAATCAATTAAAAAATATATTTGAAAAACAAAAATTAATAAACGAAGTTTCCATAATTTATCAAGATACACTATTTTAAAATATAAAAATTGATAAAATACTGCGACTTTTTAATGGAAATTATTACATCGATATTTTTTTAGAGGTGTATAAACACTTTATATTAATAGCGACAGTTCCAATGACCAGTGTTTCTGTAGAACGCAATTTTTCATGCTTAAAATGCATAAAAAATTATATTAAACTCGATATCGCAAGAGAGATTGTCTACTCTCTCATTGTTATCTATTGAGAAAGAATTACTATTTGAAACGTCAAAAAAATATAACTTTACAGAATTTCAAATTTAAAAGATCGATGAATAAATTTAATTGTTCTTTTTAAATTAATTTTATTATTTTTATGTCTGTTTATATATAAAATAAAGAAAATATATCACCACGACTTTTACCCATTACTGGGTGTGGCATATATATATATATATATATATATATATATATATATTAGGGTGGCCCTTATTTTGGGTAAGTTCGAATTTTGTCTGTCTTCACCCGAAATCTGATTTAAAATCACAAAAAAGTAATAAATGAATTTTTTGAGATTTAAAAAAAAGTTTAACCCGTGCCTCTAGGCCACTTTCACTTTTAAAACAAATCTTCTTGTTTTTTGATCAGTACATCAAATTATATATATATATCATGAATTTTTAAAGGGCATGAAGAAATGGGAAAAAGTATCTAGTTTTCAACTATGAGTGGCGAAATTGATAATTTTCATGATTTTTGAGTGTTTTGGCCACATTTTTGGCCAGAGATTTAAGAAACAAGGTTTTAAAGTTGAAAAAATTCTTAAGTTGGGTTAGGAAAAGTTGTCAATGTAATCTTTATCTTCTTCACTATATCTTCTCCTCCCAATGCTTGCTCTATTTCATAATTCATACGCTGTCTATAATCGTTTTCTGCTATCTTTATTGGGCATAAAATTGTTCTCATTACCTTTATTTCTATTAATTTTATTTTTTCTTCATCTTTCTTTTTCATTATAATTGCTTCTGCAGCGTACAGTGTTATTGGTCTTATAATCGTTATATATATATATATATATATATATATATATATATATATATATATATATATATATATAGCTTATTTATTTCCTGAAGTATACGAGTAAAAAAAAAAATAATTTTCATTTATATTTTTGTCATTAATTATTATTATTCCCGCAATGGCAATAACTAGAATTAAACTATACTTTTTTACATTTCTTATTTCATCTGATAATATCGTCTTTAAATATTCATTGTCTTGAGAAAGCTTAATACCACAATGTCATCTTTTTGGCGTGGCTCTGGTCTCTGGCGAATGGTGCTGACACGAGCCATGAGAATTTTTACCAACTCGTGCTTTGAAGAAATAATGCTGCAAATTTTCAGCGCAATGAGCAAATATTTTTACCTGTCTTTTTTAAAACTACTCGAATATTTTACGTGAATGAGTTCTTGAAATTTTAGTCACGCGATGAACGGGTGTAACTGTGCTGTAAAAACTTGAAATGAATACTTTGTGAAGAGCGAATTTCAGAAAACTCTGTTGAAAAATTGTTAAAACTGAATATTGTTACAAAGACTTTGTTTCTACTTGCATGTTTAATATGTTATACAAGTTTTCGAAGTTCTAGGAGGTTAAACGATCATATCAATACATTTAAATTATAATTTTATTCATTCCTGTTTATGCAAATCATGATGTTAGATATACATAGACAAAACTACAATTATATTTTACCGGGAAATATGTTCACATTCAAATTAAATGTACTAATAACAATTAAATATATTCATTTACTTTAACATTTTAAATAATGCTACAAAATCAAGAACAGTCGCAGACTTTTTTTCAAGATGGGTAGAAATAGATAAATTATGTACTACATATAGAGTGTTTTTATACATCGGAAAAATGAAATGAAGGTTAGTAGGTATTGCATTTATAACGTACTGATCATAACAAAAATAGAATGTTTAAAAAATCGCAAAATTAAGGACGATTTACCTTAAGTAAATATATTTGGTACCACTGGTTTTATAATTATTCCTAATATATTAATAATTAAATTATAATTATAAACACTGCAAGTCAATTTATTCATTATACATCAGATAAATGACTCTTTGTAGTATCGGTCAGTGGTACTAAAAATGAACACTTCATAAACTATAATATATACCCTTAATTTTTTTCCCGATGTTAAAAACACCTTGTATGGGAAATATTTTTAGTATTCTGATATTCTGAAATATATTTTTTAAATATTTTAATAATGCAATAGATAATAAATTGTGAAACATATATAATAAAAGTATGGAAAAAAAGAAAAAGAAACAAAACGAAAATAAGCAAAAGAAAAATTCAAATGTTATTTAGCGTGTTATGATTTTTTCATATGATATCTTGGAATTTTGTCATTAAATTCACAACTACAAGCAATGTTTCCAATTCAGCGAAAAAGAACTTTAATTACTTCTCGACAAAAACTAGAAACATAAATATATCAAACGGTAGAATTTTCTATCTGTTTAATGTTTTTTTAGTGTGAAGCAACTTCGTAACTTTAATTATTTCATTTCATTTAATTGTCTTTGATAGGTGCTCTTGACCCATCATATGGAAGCACAGTTTCCACTCGAGGAGACCAAAAAAAGTAAACCTTTTTCATTTTATGTCCTTACGTGTAATCGTAACTCACACATAAAACCTTTCAAAAGCTTTAAATTTCAGAACAAGAAAATTGCATATTCCTCCAATGGAACTATAAAACTATGCCATAAAGCTGCGAAAATCCCGAAACAACTATTTCAAGTTTGCTGAAGTTGAACTTTGTTGTATTGTTACTATTAGAAAATTTTATTTGCGTTTCGACAATTTTATGACTGTTACTAACATTAAAATTTTGTAGTTCTAGTTTTACTACCATAATCCTATAATTTTTGTACTTGAATTGAATGTGAACTAATAAATAACTATTTTCATATGTTATACATTGGAATTCATTCGTTTATATAGAACAAAATGTTGCAATAAAATTCTTAAGTACTAGAATTGTTCTTCAATTTTGAATTACAACAACATAAAACTACAAATTTTGATGATACGAATACTAGACTATATTGCCAACTTGTTTCTCCAATTATATACTCATGGCCAGTTGAACCAACAAAACTTGAATTTTATACTTGATTGAAATTAATACGAGCTAATCGAAGTTACATGATACTCTTATATGGAATAATTAATATTGTTATCCAACACTCGATATTCTTTTATTTATTTAAACCAAGTTTAAAATTTTTCTAGCCATAAATTTTCTTATTACATCCATTCAAAAGTGACTCAATTTAAGGTGGTACTATCATGGAAGCAATTAACCCGGATTTTAATGAAATGTAAATATGTTATTTTTCATGTTTCTACACTAGTATGCGATTTTTTTTTTAAGTTCACCGTTGTAAAGTTAAAGTCTACCAAAAATGCATTGGCGTTATAGGAACTGTACCTCGCGAGGCAGCTTACTGCATAATAAATTCATATATTGTAGTTATTTTTTAACAAAAAACTAACACACAGTACATCATGTAAAGATATGATGTAAAGGAATGAGAATTAAAAAATCCATGCCTTACCGGATTAGTTTCAAAGAAATTGGCGATGAAAGTTGGATATTCTATGATTTTCAATGAAACTGTCAGAAATGCTTGGCAACGTTGCACGGGTAGACAGAGATGGTCGCACGCGTAAACAGAGATGGTCGCAGGCGTAGACAGAAATGGTCGCACGAATGACAAAGCAAGAACTATGAAAGTTATTATTTCGATCAGTAAAATATATTAATTTTAATACCAAAAAAAAAAATATTACAGCATGTTATATTTATTTATTTGTTGTTACAGTTGATAATAATTGCTTTGGGGCATTTTTCTCATTTTTCTTATGAACTGTCAACAGGATGTATCGATAATACAGTTACGTTTCGTACCGACTGGTAATATGCTGCTTGTAGTTCTCGCATTGTCATAGCTTCTGCTGTGTAAAATCTTATACTGCTATTGGTTGGCATGAAACATTCACTTCCAAAAAATTTGTTATGTTACTGAATTTCATAAACTAGTTAAATAGTTTTATTTAATATATTCAATGTTATTGTTAATTATACGATATTTGCAGCGAAATATTAATTCTGTTAATAACCTAGGTATACCATACAAAAATGTAATAATTATTTTTATAAACTTTTTAGGTTACCCATACTTTTGTATGAGACTGTCATGATAGAACCACCGTAATGAAGAGTCATTCGTTGTTTAAAATATCCGCTTAATAGAGATGTCCTTACAAGACAAATAAGTTATAAGAAATTTCATTGCAATTTCATAATTAGTATCTACTAATAAAAGTATAATTTCGAGAGAAATGGTAAAAATTATCTCTTTCATCTACAAAGAGATGACAAAATATTACCTCTAATATTTTCGGATTTTACAAAATGACTAGAAATTGAGTAAGTTATTTATGTACATGACCATAAAAGTAAAACCAAAACCATAACATAAATATATTTTCTAATAATCAATTTCCAAAAAGTGCCCGTACCATTAAATATTATATGCACATAAAACACTCGCCAATATCTAAAAACTTCAATGAGAAAAAAAATCGTAGTCGAAAATACATAAACCCAATATTTACTTACATACACCTCAATAAATAACAGAGGGTCTAAATCGAAAATCGATGCGAGCAAAATTTAATATACATCTCCATTTTGATCAATTTATTCACAACTCTTCACCGAGCACATCGACGGTATAAACGATCGAATACCTGATTTTTAATTGAATTTTTCATACGCGATCGAGGATGAGCTGATAACTCTTCGGATTTCAGCACATGGCCATCTATCGAGATAACATTTAAATTTTTTAAACTGGTTTTCGTGGATTTCTCAAATTGTTTCCAGGGTCGGGTTCGATATCGTGCGATTGAACTAAACGCCTTTAAGAAAATTTGGCGTTAGGTGTAGGTTAGGGGATTAATTTAGCCGGAGAATTTTACTATCCGATTCTTTGGGTAACTAGAAACTTATTATCCGGGTACTCAGGTACCAGTTAAAAGGAACAAAGTATGAACCAAATTTAAAAGAAATATTTTCTTAGGCGCTACTTTAAATAAAATGTTTAGTTAAATTTTATTAAATAACATGAAGACATTTATATCAAATATTTTAAAATTAATAAAAAAAAACTTATATTAATGTTTTCTTTATGAAAAAAAGCGATACAATAGAACGTTTGTAATAAATTGATTAATTTTTTATTATACAACAGCCAGAGCTGGGCAAGCTACTTAAAAAAAGTAGCTAAGCTACAGCTACAGCTATTCTTTAAAAAAGTAGCTAAGCTACAGCTATAAGCTATATTTTGTAAAATATAGCTAAGCTACAGCTAAAAGCTTTCGTTAAAGTAGCTGTTAAATTTTAAAGCTACTTTTTAAAATTATTGTGAAATAATTAAATTTGCCATTGTCATATGATCAGTCTTTTGTTATAATGACTGTTAATTTACTATTATGTACATAAATATCAAAAATATCAAATAACATCTGGCACCGACTGTGTATTTTTGCGTATTAGAGCCAGTTAAAATCGGCAACAAATAATTATTTTGTGTGGGTTTAGCTTGTACGCATGCGTACTTTGTTAACCTTTTGCTTAAAAAGTAGCTTTAAGCTATAAAATGTAGCTGTAAGTTACAAAAAGTAGCTTTAAGCTACAAAAAGTAGCTTTAAAAGTAGCTTCAGTTGTTATTTTTAAGCTAATAGAAAAAAAAGTAGCTAGCTACAAGCTACAGCTACATTTTTTCACAGTTAGCTAAGCTACAGCTACAGCAAAGGTAAATGTAGCTAAGCTAGTAGCTAAGCTACAAAAGTAGCTAGCTACTGCCCAGCTCTGACTACAGCACTACACATGTTTTTGGTATTAACTTACCCTTAATTAATTACTATTTACAAAACCTAATAGTGGTGAGATGCGAATTTGAACTTGTAAATTACTATAAAATAAAATATTCTGAAAATATTAGTGAATGTCTTATTTGTTTTTGAATTCGTATCGTATATTTCTCAGAATGTAATGGACCCGTTACCTATTAGGACAACTTAGGTACAGAAAACAAGTAACTAGTACCAAAATGGCTATAGAAACAGTTTTTTTGGGGAAAATAAAACAGATGTTCGTTTAAAATCAAGTTTGTAACAATTTAAATTTATTTTTAAAAAAATTCCAGATAACCGATTTGTATTCTACATGTATCGAATAGTAAAAAAAAATCATCCATTACCCAGGTACCCAGTTCCGAATAAACCGGTTTGGGCGTACATGAACTGCATACATTATTCTTTCATTGAATTGGTATTCCTTTTTTACTAATATAAAGAAATTTTGCTAGATCTTAAAGGCGACGACGGGCTCTTATTTTATTTCTTGCATTTTCATAGACGAACTACCAAGGTCTCCGTAATTGCGCCCTGAGTCTGCGATCACCTTTCCAAATTTTAACGTGGTTTTAATGTATTAGGCATCTTTGAATATAAAAATAAGATCCATAATATTCAGTTTGTGCCAATCTCTAAAATATTATCGTATACGTTTCTGATTATCCTCAATTCTAAAATAAGGCACATATTTAAATATAAATGAAATTCAAATTGGTTCATAACTTTACATCAATCTGATATGAATAATTCTGAATTTCGCAGAAACTAATATTAACTAAATTAAGTATAATGTCAATTTAACTCAAATGGCTTTTTAATAATATACGAAGTACTATTATTAGTACATTAAATGAAATACAATAATAAATGAATATGAGTTTCTAGTTTTTAGAAACGACTATTTAATAGTTAAATTCTGAGTTGTTATTATTATAATTTTAAACATATGTTCAACTTTTTAACTAACCAACAACTTTATTTAAATATTATCATAATTATTATAAACATACATACCTCTATTAAACAATAATGATTACCTATACAGAATATATTATCCTATTATAATGAACATAGCCAATAGAGTACATAATTCCAGATGCACGTAAACAACATTCTCATTAAAAGCAAACCATTAACTTCACCATGTATGTATATCTAGTAACGCAAAATCCGAAACTATAACTATAAAATCGAACTCGAACTACAAACATTTCGCATAAAGTTTTCACGTTTAATAATAACATTTGTAAACACCAAATATAATGCTTGTGTTTAATATTAGGAATATACAGGTAATTTCATATAACTTACATCTAGAGAGAAACGACCGTTTTTAAATTAAACCAAATATTACGTAGGTAATGTTTCTTTTTGGATCAAGAACCCTGGTTCGATCCCCACAGCCGACAAATCATTTTCACCAAAATTACCCCTGTGGCTCCTTCACCACTAACATCTTTGGGGGCCGAGATTTGACGGCTGGTAACCGCACTTCACGCGCATAAATATATCACTTACCGAGATCTGCTTCGGCAGAGTGCCATACCCAATAATGGATAAAAGGGCGAAATGATATATTTATTTATTTTATTTCTGTTTTTTTTTTCTTATTATTATGATCTTGTAAATACATTTTACATATTCTCATTGCGGCTTACATTTAACAGCTATTGCACGTTCATATTATATCAAGAATTTGCTTTCTTTCTTTTGGTTTGTCATTTCGAACGCTATCATCTTCTGTCAACTTTAGTATCGAATTGCGATTATTTTTGTACGTTTTACTCTAATCTAAGTGCACATAATATACTGTTGAATACATTTTTTTTTACTAAGTATATACATATTTTGTTCATAAGTAATATAAATACTTTAAATGCAATTAGAATTCAAATGAAAATTATATTGTTTTCGAATTCTGAAAAGAAACTGTAAAATATATCGTCACCTCGATTATTCATTTACATTCCATTCAAGTTTCGTCTCACAGATTTAGATTTAGTTTACTTTAACTCATATCAAATAGTAAGTACGATTGCATGTGAGTTGTTAAGATTGCATTATAAGCTATAACCCAGGCCACGTTTACTGTAATTGATATTAAGTTCCAATTATGAAAAAATGTTAATGACTTAATACACACTTTATTAATCTACATTTGACTGTAGAAATCCGTTCAATTATAACCATAAAAGAGTTAAATCGAAGTCGAACAACAAACATTCCACATCATAAAATCTCTCAAATATCAAATAGAGAATTCTCTTTCCCAAGTTGCGTTGGGAGATAAAGAGATTCATATCAAGTGTGCAGAGACACACGTTGCCTCGCCCGGCTGTCGGAAGTGGCTGCATGCATCTCCGGATATTCAATTTCTGGTTGGTGGCGACGCCAGCGCCACTGGGCTACGTGTGGCTGCAGAACCAAGTCGCAGTGTGTAATGTCACGTGATTAGAATACGTCGTCGTGTTCGCCGTGAACGTGACAATATTGTACAGGGATGTTACAATGCTGTATAATAAGCTTTGATCTCCCTCGATCTATCATCGTTTTCTATGTCTGTATCTGGGTGACTGGGTCACGGATGATTGGGTGCGCGTTGATCAAATTTGACCCCTTGGGTAATGAACGGGTATCGGGGTTGTAATTGATGAAATAAAATGTCTCTGTTTGAGTTAATTTCAATTTGCTTCTGTAAATGAAACATACAAATATTTCAATTTAATTTATATGTTCTTGTGTACTTCAGTGGAGTAACATATTTGTATCTATATGTATAATTATCACACTCTAATCATCAATAGTTATCTGCTTGACGCAGATCCTACGTGCCTTAGCCAGCTTCTCCATTTCTATATAACTTTCTTTCTTCTTTTAGATCATTTACTATCTTCCTTCTCCCCCTGCGCCTCTTTCACCTTCTCCTTCTACTGTCATATGGAATAATTAAAATTGCTGTCAAATATTTTTAAACCAATCAAATGCGGCCATTATAGTCACATAGCATTGATTATTGTTATTGTTATTTTATTTTCATGTTACGCAGAAACTACTAAAATTTGACGTTTATCATATAACTTCTAAAAACCTTAAAATTAAAATTCCTGCTAAATTATCGTGGAAGAAGTATAGTATTCAACTGTCGTGTTATGGCAATTATTCATCGTTGAATAATGCAAGTAAATAAATAAATAAATATATATCATTCCGCCTTCTACCCATTACTGGATGTGGCACTCTAATAAAAGATTTTTTCACGTTCTAATGAATTTTTAGTACTTTTTTGTTCGTTAATTTATAAAATTAGTGGTATAGTAATGAACTACATTACTTAACTCAAATAACTGTATATCAATTATGTAATAAGTCGTTATCTAAGTAATCGTAAATATAAATATTTACGTAGCCTCTGTAGAAGAATCACGTATCCCCTGCGGTAGTTTCACGTACCTCGTGGGGTTCATGGAATCCTGGTTCAGAACTCCTTGATTAGTTCAATACGAAAATATTACAAAATAGCGAAATTAAAATTTGTTAATTATTTCCCCAATGCAGTGAAATTACTATAAATTATATAAATTTATGTTCGGCTGCACTTATTACTTTATTTATGACACCGTTTAGTGTCAATAACACATTATTTTATTGGACTAGTACGATAAAATAGCAAAATTGAACTCCTATTAATGTCAAAAAATACAAGTCAAAATATATCTCATACCTAATTAATTAATGCGTTTGCATTTTATTTTACTTCTTTCAAATTTGTTCTCTCCTATACCAAGTAATTTATTATTGGCTTATTGTACATTATTTATATGTAGCAATTAATTATCAAAATCTAGATACTAACACATTTGTTTCTCAAGATTATTAGGCGCACTGATGGTTCACACATGAGCAGAAGTCATTATAGAAATATCTGTAAAAAATATGTCATCACGCCTTTTACTCATTAGTGGGTGTAGCACTCTGCCGTAGCAGGTCATTTTAATATGAAATCAGTTTTTCGGCTGTGGGAATCGAACTCGTGTTTTCAAATCCATTCCGGTGTATTTGTCACTAAGCTATCTGCCCCAATTTTTCAAACAATGCATACATATAAACTAGGACATAATATTTCAAAATGAATATGTTAGGTAGCATATTTTGAAATTTATTTGAATTTGCATTTATTTTATTTTAGAATTTTATTGATATTTTAGTAACATATTATAATTCAAATGACAAGAATTATTTGTTATATATATATATTTAATATTAGAATAAATAATTAAAAACTTACAATTCAACACAATATTCAAACAATTGTTTATTACTGATATGATGTCGTTTTTCTAAATAATCTGATATATCTCGAATATCAATTTTGTTGTTGTAATGAGTTCATTACTGTAAAAGAAAAAGTAAATTACTAAAATTAATAATAACTACACTCATTGCATAGAACATAATATGTATACATTTTTGTGTAGTTTATCATTGTCAAAATAGTTCCCAATGTCGACATACATATTTAAACGTAATGATATGCATTGGTGAAATATAACCAAGGGACACATAATTGTAGACATTTATTATTACAGAAGGACTACTTCACGTGTAATTAGAATAAATTATGTGTCTGTAAGAATATCACATCATCCAATCATATTTGACCTTAACAGATTGTAATTAGGTAATATCAAATAAAATTTTTCAATAAAATAATTAATTTTTGTACTTTTTTGTAAAATAACATTCCTGCAACACTGCAATTTTGTACCTCTCTAGAGAGAAGAAATTTGACTTTTCTACGACTGTCATGAAAAACATAATTTTGGTCTATCTGAATTAAGACGAGCACTTCGACTTTCCAAATATGCTGAAATATTCTTTATTTTAGAGCTACCGTTACCAGATTTTTTTACCATGAATAATCAGGTTATTACATCACAATTAATATCTTGAAACGAGTATCGATATTGATAAAATATCGAAACAAATGGTAAAATATTTGATATCGAATTAAGATATTGATACTTTGCTGATATAAATGTAATATACCTACTCATGTAACTGATATTTACACATTCACCTTCAATTCTTTATATTTTATTTATGGTCTACACCAGTGGCGGGAAAACTTTTTCTCTAAAGGGCCAATTTGTGCAAACAGAAAATGACTAGAGGCCGCACTAATTATAATACTTTATCGTTATTTTAATTCTTCTTCTCATAAAAAATATATTTAGGCTTATTTATTTTATAACGAGTTCACATGTAAGTTTATTAATACAATTTATTCACAGAGAGCCGTATGAAAATAATCCAAGGATCGCATGCGGCCCACGGACCTCTGGTATATACTTTCGCGACGCTGCCACCCATCCTTCAACTTTTATTTTTTAATTTATTTACTTTGTTGCTCAACTGAAAATTAATCCCAATATAGATGTAGAACCCGCATTAAATCTATTTTTATTACAATAGTTCATGTTAGACGAACATGAAAGTAAGACTAATGGTACTTCACAAAGAAATTAAACAATTAATTATTTTAAAAATAATTCCAGATCAAAACTAAGTTAGG
Organism: Pterostichus madidus; assembly: GCA_911728475.2. NCBI lineage: Eukaryota > Metazoa > Arthropoda > Insecta > Coleoptera > Carabidae > Pterostichus > Pterostichus madidus. Next base: position 19,942,632 of record OU452302.1, read on the forward strand.
TTTGGTCTCCCATATTTCTTAGTTTAAAAAGTCTTTTCTTGCTTATGCTTGGGCCTTTAATATCGAAGTCTTGATCTTGCTTCTAGTAGTCTTGGTCTTGAATTAAGAGTCTCGACAATATTAAAATGTGAAAATATACTAGCAGTACGAAAAACATTTGTCCCGATTTTATTCTATTCTAAATAAATTAATATTTTTAATTACAGTTGAACTTTTAATGATATTTAAAATAAATAAATATAAATATATCATAACGCCTTTTACCCATTACTGGGTGTGGCACTCTGCCAAAGCAGATCTCGGTAAATGATATATTTATGCGCGTGAAGTGCGGTTACCAGCCGTCAAATCACGGCCCCCAAAGATGTTAGTGGTGGAGGAGCCACACGGGTAATTTTTAAATTGGTGAAAATGTTTTGTCCGCTGTGGGGATCGAACCAGGGTTCTTAGGATCCACATGCCGACTCGGATACCACTGAGCCATTACTCCATTAATGATATTTAATGAAATTATATTCTCGTATTGTTTTTGTGTGTTATTATTAATTGAAAAAATATATAAAGTAGGTAACTAAAACAATGATGTTTGAATACATTCATTTCAATGATATATCAGTACGATGGTGGAGTGCGTTATGTCATAATACACCTGTGGCCTATGTAGTCTCTTGTTCGAGTCTACCGTTCGCAATAAAAACTTCAGTGCCGACTAGCAAATGTGTATGCTGTTGAAATGCTGCGATACATTTATACAATTCTGTAATTAGGATTAAGTTTCTGTTATGTGCGGAGTAACTATATATATAAACTATATTTATTATGTTCACATATGCAAAGAAATCTAAATAAAAATAAAATTTATTTGAATTTGTGAATTGAGATTACAACAATTAATTTGCCTTCTAATATTCTCAATTACACTCAAATTAACCCTACAAATTAATCAATTATAAGAGCGCAACAATACTCGTACATATTACATATGATTCCAAAATGTTCACATGTCAAAATGGAAACTATAATTTCATTCCGATCCTCACATTTTAATGGATTGGATTTGGAATGAACTAATCCATATTTCTATTTCTACTGTAACATGCAGTTTTCAACATTAAAATTGAATTCAATCCTTGATGTGAACATAATAATTAGTTAAGTGCCCATATAATGCAAAATTTTATATTATACCATGCAAAAGAAATTGAATATAATTAAATAGTTTTCAAGACTCTCGGTTTTAAAGTCATATTATTGAGTCTTGGTATTGAATTTTTATCATTGGTTTTGATTTTGTCAAGATTAAGACCAAGACTAGTCTTGGTATTATTAGAAGTTCTATCCATTTAGTATGACTTAATACAATAAGTGTAGTGCAAAAGTCTGACATCAAACAGTGAAGATATCAAAAAATAGAACATTCGACTATCGCTATTATTTATTTAAATGCACTCTTCTAAATATATTCTAATAAACCTCTTATATACTACTCTTAATGAAAAAAATCAATGTTTAGATTGCTGATATTAAGTATATACGAAGGCTACAAAGTAGAGAAATATTATATTCGAATTTTATTGTTTGGATCAGATATCTAGAAAAAATTTCAGTCTAAAATAAAAATAAAGTAAATTGTGGTATTCTGTATGCCGTCAGACTTTTGCACTACTTTGAATATTCAGTCAAATTAAATGAAAATATAAATTAAATCTATTTTCGAACAAATTCTATTAAAAAAAAAATGTGTAATAAATAAGTGGCATACATTTTCTACGGTTGCAATTCTGCATGCAAGCCCCCAAAAAGACCTTTCATTTGATACCAAACACGATAGGTTTTGAAATACTTTCGTTAAAACAATTGCCGATCGAAAAAAAAATCCAATTTTGCATGCAAGCCCTTAAAAAGACCTTTCATTTGATACCAAACACGATAGGGTTTGGAACACTTTCGCTAAAACAATAGCCGATCGAAAAAATTTCAATTCTGCATGCAAGCCCTCAAAAAGACCTTTCATTTGATACCAAACACGATAGGTTTTGGAACATTTTCGCTAAAACAATAGCCGGTCGAAAAAATTTCAATTCTGCATGCAAGCCTTTAAAAAGACCTTTCATTTGATACCAAACAAGATAGGTTTTGAACATTTTCGCTAAAACAATAGCCGATAAAAAAAATTCAATTCTGCATGCAAGCCCTCAAAAAGACCTTTCATTTGATGCCAAACACGATAGGTTTTGGAACACTTTCGCTAAAACAATTGCCGATCGAAAAAATTCTAATTCTGCATGCAAGCCCTTAAAAAGACCTTTCATTTGATACTAAACACGATAGGTGTTGGAACACTTTCGGTAAAACAATTTCCGATCGAAAAAATTCTAATTCTGCATGCAAGCCCTTGAAAAGACCTTTCATTTGATACTAAATACGATAGGTTTCGAAACACTTTTATTAAAACAATTGCCAATAGATAAAATTCCAATTTTGAATATTCAGTCAAATTAAATGAAAATATAAATTATATCTATTTTCGAACAAATTCTATTAAAAAAAAAAAGTGTAATAAATAAGTGGCATACATTTTCTACGGTTTCAATTCTGCATGCAAGCCCCCAAAAAGACCTTTCATTTGATACCAAAGACGATGGGTTTTGAAGCACTTTCACTAAAACAATTGACAATCGAAAAGTATTAAATTTTGCTCGCGAGCCCTTCAAAAGACTTTTCATTTGGTACCAAACACGATAAGGTTTGGAACACTTTCGCTAAAACAATAGCCGATCGAAAAAATTTCAATTCTGCATGCAAGTCCTTAAAAAGACCTTTCATTTGATGCCAAACACGGTAGGTTTTGAAGTAATTTCATTAAAACAATTGCCAATCGATAAAATTTCAATTTTGCATGTAAGCCCTACAAAAGACCTTTCGATTGATACCAAAGACGATGGGTTTTGAAGCACTTTCACTATAACAATTGACGATCGAAAAGTATTAAATTTTGCACGCGAGCATTTCAAAAGACCTTTTAATTGATACCAAAGACGATTATCGGCTAATAAAACGTTAAATGGAATTGTAATTTTCGAATATTGGCTCAAAGTTTATATTACTGTAATATAGACAGTCAGTGTCGCCGTTTTCTGCTTAATCTTGGCGACGACAACTAACACCTGTCTTGATTATATATTTTTGAATACAGAAATACTTGCATATGAACTTTAAACATATATTTTACACAAATTTGGTAACTCGCAATGTCAAAAGTCAATAAATTTTAGTATTGTACTTCTGGTTTTGCATCAGTTTCCGATCGACAACGAAGCGAGCTCGAGAGCCGAAGTTGTCGAACTGAGCGTAAGGTGCTGCCGCTAGTCGGACAAGTCGCGAAAAGCAAAACAAAATATTTAGGGTCGGGAGGAACGAAAAATTGATTGAAAAAAATCTTATATAGGGAAATAATAACTTGTAAAGTAATAATTAATACAAAAATTGTATCTAATACAAACAAGGGTGTTATGTAGTAAATTATCATATGTTTAACGTGACTAATTTATCGGCTAATAAAAAGATAAATGGAATTACAATTTTCTAATATTGGCTCAAAGTCTTCGTTACTGTAATATAGACAGTCAGTGTCGCCGGCCGTAGGCTGCTTGATCTTGGCGTCGACAACTATCGCCTGTCTTGATAAAAATTAAATAACATATTGAACGCGACCTATATACTGATTTGTAAATAACGATTGATAAAATAAAAACCTCAACATTTTTCAAATATCTAATTTTTATTTTATCCATTACTGGGTATGGAAATGTGCCGTAGCAGATCTCGGTAAGTGTTATATTTATGCGCAAAAAGTCCAGTTACCAGACGTCAAATCACGGTCCCTAAAGATGATAATGGAAGGGGAGCCACAGAAGTATGTTAATGTGGGGAACATTGTGTGTATCGGATGTGGAAATCCAACCTGGATTATTAAATCCACAGTCACGAGTATAACCAAAAAGAATGATATAAACACATACATAAAACTGATATTTCGCTGGCAAGTGTTAAATACAATTAGCTGTTCGTATATCGCATTCGGACGAATATAAGAAATAGAACATATTAAAAAAATAATTAGAGAAGAAAATACTAGCAAGTAGTTACAATTAAAATTTGAGGTATCTTTAAGTTCCGCGGACTCCTTGAGATCCTTTCATGAACCCTCAGGAGACTTATTCTAATTCTTGGCGACTGCTTGCGATTAGTTTCAGGCGCTAAGTCAATGACGTCACGGTGCCGTCAATATCATAGGGATTTTAATTTCTTACGTTGGTATTAATAGGAACAACGGAGTATTTTGTGTTGGTACTTACAATTCCTGACAGCCACTTGCTGATATTTGTTTCTCATTGTTAAACTCAAATATTTGTATGTTGTTGCTTAAACTCGACATATCACAAATTGACGGAATTTTTAGTAATTTTCAAGAAATTAGTAATATTTTAAAAATAAATAATATAAATTTTATCAAAATCTTAAATAAACATTGTTACATTAAAAATGGTATGAAGTCGGCATGTGGATCCTGAGAACCCTGGTTCGATTCCCACAGGCGACAAACAATTTTCATAATTTCAAAAGCTACCCCTATGGCTCCTCCACCACTAACATCTTTGGGAGCCGCGATTTGACGACTGGTAGCCGCACTTCACGCGCAAAATATATCACTTATCGAGATCTGCTTCGGCAGAGTGCCACACCCAGTAATGGGTAGAAGGCGTAATGATATATTTATTTATTTTTATTTTTGTGTAGGCGACAACATTGTTATTCTATTTGTCGGTACTGGACATCTGCAGCTGGATTTTGTGCAATAATTATAATGATTATTTTACAATACAAATAATAAACATAAACTTCAAAACTAATCAACCAAAAAATGCTAAGCGACTGACGCCATGACACTTCGAAACAGCCTTGTACTAGTCGCCAGCATACGCGACTCCCTAAGCGATCGGTCGCCAACAATGTCGTCAGGATTGTACTTTTTAATTATACCAACAGATAGCGCCAGAATCACAGTCGCCAAATATGACATCAAACGGTCGCTAAATCCAGTCGCCAACGAATTAGAATAGGTCTTCAGGGGTTCGCAAACCCCCGCTTAAGAATCACTGCTATAGAGGACCTATAGTTTATGATGGAATTCGAATCACTGATATTCCGATTTTGTTAAAGTCAGCAAACAAGGAATAATAGAGAATTCTCAATAGTGAAGCTAATCATCCTATAGCAGTTGTTCATTTCGGATATAAATTCAAGTAAACGATATTATAAAATAGAATTATGAATAATTAGATAGTTTATACTTGATAAATTGTAATTATTGAACTAAAACGAAGTAATCTAAATTATAGATGAAACAGAATGAGAAGCCATCGTTGTTTTGAATTGATGTATGTTCGAGTATTAATGATTTATTGAATGTATGAATATATGATTATATCAAAACACTTTCGTTGACTGAAAATTGTAACTAAATAGTTTAATTTGTTCACGTTCAATTATTTTTCTTACTAATATAGAGTATTAGAAATCAGTTAATTGCAATCAAATTAAATTGATTCCTACTCTTCTAGGGATAAATATAAATATCTCACATTTCCGATTTTGTCATTTATCTGACTTAATTATTTTATTGTCGAATTTCAGAAATCAGAAGCCTAAAATTTTATTTGAAATTTAAATATTATACTTACCTACAAATAATTACATTAAAACTTTAAAAGCTTTAAAATCATAACCAAATAATGATTAATCAAAATAGACATATAGAAGAGCTTTTATTTCATTCGACGAATATTCATTTTGCATTTAGGTTTCTCAGTATTCAGATTCTTATAAAACATCCCCAATCATATCCTTTTAATTTTGTTATATTTTAACTTTTCGCTTTTATATGAAAACTTTTGAAACGCTCGTTTTCGCGAAAGTACACCCTCTCCATGGTGAACAAAATTAATCGTTCTGTATCTTATATCGAATTTTCTCGGTTGCCTACCCTTAGCCCGGCCACGTGTTTACAGGCAGTTGCCTGACCCAGCAACTTTTTGCTGAGAATTGATCCAATCTAAAACAATCATACAGCCTCGCTACACGCTTTTCTTCTAGAGTTGGGGCTGTTTTGTCAGCACACCTGTCGTAGGGGATAGGATCACGGGTGCGAAACTGCCTCCTAAGTAATGATCAAATATGCTACTTCAACGGTTGGGTATTCGGTATACGACAGTGTAAAATACATAGCTAGTTAGGAACCTAGTAATTAGTTAGCATAACCAACAACAAACAATGTTAATTGCACCGAAGCTGATTAACATTCTTTGCACTGAGATTTAGGCTAGAACGTCAAACTTCGTACCATCTTAACGAGATAAAGTATTCTGTTCGTTGAGTAACTCCTGATTTGTTCAGTGTTCAATGGCCAATACTAAATGAATTTGTTCTACATTCAGATATGTTTAAAGTATAGTTTTGTGAGTTACATACTAATGTTGTTACAGCAAATTCAATATAAATGAACCTAAAATTAGTGACTTTGATTTCACTATATAAAATTTCATTACAATATATTTACATTAGATGTACTGATTGTACACAATATTCAAAGAACTAAAGTAATAAAGCAAGAGAGTCCAGTTTTCTCATATTATAAAATATATGGGATGGCTAGCTCAGTGGTATGAAGTCGGCATGTGGATCCTGAGGTCCCTGGTTCGATTCCCACAGGCGACAAATTTTCATAATTTGAAAAAGCTATCCCTGTGGCTCCTCCACCACTAACATGTTTGGGGGCCGTGATTTGACGACTGGTAACCGCACTTCACGCGCAAAATATATCACTTACCGAGATCTGCTTCAGCAGAGTGCCACACCCAGTAATGGGTAGAAGGCGTGATGATATATTTATTTATTTATTTATAAAATCCACAACAAATATTTTGTTAAATTTATGTTCAGGATTTATAACTAAATAGTATTAATATTGTATTATAAATTAAATTTTATGGTTAATTAAAATATATATAAATATATTTTTAAAATATGTAAATGAACTATATGACAGATACTACAAGAATCAAGAAATATTATTAGCGATTTTTTTAGAAAAAAATTAATACCGGATTCTTACTCAGTATCACCTGTTCCATAAAATAAAGAGTTTTTAATTATTAATATACAATTACAAAATATTATTTTTACAACGGAAATAAATTATTCTAAACACAAAAACATATTTTAAAACAGAAAATAATGAATTTGTTTTACAAAGCAAGTAAACTATTAACTTTCTTTTTCAGTTTAAAATTTTTTTATTCATATTTAGAACAATTTAATTGCGTTGTGAAAATTATATTTTCTTCTTTAAAAAAATCTTCATAGATATAAATTTTGCACCTTTTATAAAATTAATTATTAATAATAAAAAATATATTCTTTATTTTCTGGAACAGTCTGTACGAGTATCCTAGCAAGATGAAAATAAGTTTTTGTGGGTTTCAAATGAACCTGAATAAGAATCCAGTAGTATTTTTTTTAGAAAAATTAGTTTTTTCTTGATTTTCACCACACTAAAATTATTCCTGTGGTTTCTCCATCACTAACATATTTGGGGGCCGTGATTTTACAGCTGGTAATCGCAATTCACGCGCATAAATTACCGATTTACCAAGATCTGCTCCGGCAGAGATGCCACACCCAGTGATATATTTTTTTTCCAATAAAATAAAAATATAAAAGCGTGCAAACAAATACCATTGACAAAGGGCTAAGAAATATCAAACCAAATATTGAAAAATGAACAAATATGAAAAAACGGACTAGAAACTTTAACCTACTGGTCTGAATAGAAAGCTCATACAATGTTGCAGGCCATATCTTCCGCATGGTGAAAGACGTACCAATATGATTAAGTACTTTCATTCAATTAAACCCTTTTAAATGATTTAAGCACTTTTATTTTCATCAAGCAAAGGAAAAAGGATTTAAGACTATTCTTGAGGATTTATGTAGGTCTTTTTCAGAATTTAATCACTAGAACAATTCAATATTTCATTAAACGACTTAAATCACAAGCCTGATTTGAGAATTTATGAAAGAGGCTTAATTCACATGAATTAAATTTTAAAATATGATTTCAATCAATTTTCATTTAAATCATGTCCAGCTCTGTTTGTGGAGTACAAATTTTCACAACAATATGCTGTACCAAAAATTGAAATTAGACGACATGCAGCATTCCTTAAGTATAGATAATTTGATTCATGCATGAGTTTCCAAATTCAATTAAAGAAGTATGTAGATCTGATCCTAATTCCCCAGTCGCTTTTTCAACATTTATTATTTCAGAAATTGGAAATAAATCTTTATAATCAAAATAAAAATAGCAAAATATCTAGACAAAAGAAAAAATAAACAGCATAAAATGCGTATAAGAAAATATTAGTTACTTAGTTAATTTAAAAAGAGTCAGTGAAAAAAGTGTAGAAAAATGTATAAAAAAAGAAAACTACGAGTATTTCAATTTTCAATGTTATTCCCACCGTTGAACTAATACAATATAAATAAAATAAATATATCATCACGCCTTATACCCATTACTGGGTGTGGCACTCTGCTAAAGCAGATCTCGGTAAGTGATATATTTTGCGCGTGAAGTGCGGTTACCAGTCGTCAAATCACGGCCCCCAAACATGTTAGTGGTGGAGGAGCCACAGGGATAGCTTTTTCAAATTATGAAAATTTGTCGCTTGTGGGAATCGAACCAGGGACCTCAGGATCCACAGACCGACTTCATACCACTGTGCTAGCCATCCCATAAATATAAACAGCAACATTATATTTGCAAAATCACCAATATACAGTACGAGTACAACCAATTTTTATTTTTATTCTGTCATGGAAAGAAGGAATGAAGAAAGTAGTTTCATTAGGACTAAAAATACAAGATCGAGTAATAAAAGATGTGTAGCAGTCTGGCGATATTACGAGACTCGAAATAGTATTTTTAGTTCGATTGAAACATATTAATTTCTTTTACCCATTAATTTAGGAAATATCGCAGATTTATTCAAATTAAAATTAAACTTAACAAAATTATTTTCATTGCTATTTTGGTCCTACGACCAAAAAACGATGTTATATCCATGGTAATATAAACATTCCTGAAACAGCGTTCTTTTATTAAAATATAAATAAATAAATAAATAAATATATCATCACGCCTTCTACCCATTACTGGGTGTGGCACTCTGCTGAAGCAGATCTCGGTAAGTGATATATTTTGCGCGTGAAGTGCGGCTCCCAAACATGTTAGTGGTGGAGGAGCCACAGGGATAGCTTTTTCAAATTATGAAAATTTGTCGCCTGTGGGAATCGAACCACTGACCTCAGGATCCACAGGCCGACTTCATACCACTGAGCTAGCATCCCATTATTGAAAGAGTTAAAATAATAGTGCCATATTCCAATGGGTGAAAAAATAGTATTATTATATGTTCCTGGTTAAATGATAAAATACATATGGAGGGATGCAAGAAAAAATTAAGAGCTCATAAAGAATTGTATATCTAGTAAAATACATATAAATCACGCCTTTTATCCATTACTGGGTGTGGCACTCTGCCGTGGCAGATCTCGGTAAGTTATATATTTATGCGCGTGAAGTGCGGTTACCAGCCGTAAAATCATGGCCCCTAAAGATGTTAGTGGAGTTGGAGCCACAAGGGTAATTTCAATGTGGTGAATATTGCTTGTCGACTGATTTATTTTTTAAGTTAATGACAGTAAGCTTTTTACGAATAGGCAGTATAATTTTCAAAATAAATAAATATACTGAAAGTAAATTATTTTTGAAATACCTAAATTCGAAAATATTTTGAAATTTCTGTTATCCACCTGTTTATCTTATATAAAAAGCTTTGGGAAATAGAATCAAAACTGAATATACTATCATTATTATTCGAGTAAATTAAGAAACATTTGGCTGAAGAAAATAAAATTTAAAAATAGATAGCCTTAACCAGCAATCAATCTATGAGTATTTCTTCAGCTTCTGTAAACATCATGGCGGCTACAAAACTGTATTTTTCTTCATTTGTCAAGAGCTATCTTAAAATGAACTAATTATGGTGCCCTAAAACGACACTTTCTTTTTCTTTCGCTCTTTTGTGAGTTTTATCTTGATTAATGATTAGTTGTCGACCTCTCTCGTATTTATTGTTTACAATTGTTTATGGTGATGCACGAACTTCAATAAATACACATTCTATGTGTATTGATATGTTGAAGGACAAATCATTCGAGAATATAACGTGTTTAAATGCTAATCTCATAATTTAAATATTAAATCCATCAATTTTGTTATTTGCAGACATAAATATATGGTATAATATTAAATCCCTGTATTTAAAATTGAACTCATAAATTCTGGACACACTAAAATAATTGACGTGGTAAACTTTTTAATTCTAATAATACATCAAACCCCTTTGTTAATTTTCATCTGGTCTAAAATATGTTCATTGTAACTCATTAATTTATAAAATTGTAAAGGATTTTACAATAGATGGATTACAATATTTTTACATCACCGTTCCATAAATTTATATACCTACCGAAATGAATCATATTTTTAGATATGAATTTTATGACACATTGCATTCGATAATTTTAGTGTACATCAGTAAATATTAATTTTGGTTTTGCGTTGCATTTTACATTCTGTATAATAATAATTTTTAATTGATTTTGCTTTTCGACATGTGGGACGTTTTTTATTTAACAATTGTTGTTATTGCTGTTCTAATTAAAAACAGTTACAGTTAATAAAACATTGTTTTTTCTTCAATATCATATAAATTTATTGTAAGTAGTATTTGTGAAGTGAGTATATAATAATAATAATAATAATTACGAGCACGTATACTGAAAAATAAATCCGAATAAAAACATACTTTTCCGGCCTAGGCTAATAAAGTGACGCTTAAAAATGACAAATAAATACAAAGTATTTTTTTGTATAATTTATTTCGATAAAAAATAGTATGTGTAACACGTAGGAAAAGTGAATTTTCCGGAATTAACGCCTCGTCCCACAATTCCACCATCGTCCAGAAATATATCATTTTTCCTACTAATTACACATTATACTGTTATGCACACATCATAGACACAACACCGGTCTGTACTTCTGATATTTTGAAAATATTGCAGTATAACAAAATTTTTCGTATATCTCATAAACAAAAGCAAGATAATACAGGAATATTGAATGTAAGTCTGCTTACCTACTGAAAATTCTTTAAAAAATTCAAAAAATTCACAGATAAATATTTTTTACATATTGATCATAAAAGTAATCTTCTTTAACGACAAATCATTTAAAAAGTAATACATTTTTCCACTACTTTTAAAATCGTGTTAAAAAGTAAAAAAAAGGAAAAATATGTAAAATTTTATTGGTATTATTTTACCTTTTTATCGCTATTTTTATTCATTTATCTTTTTGTAGATCAATTAACATTTTTAAACTAAAATAAAACATATTGTTAATTACTTGGGTATTATATTTAATTATTTATTCAAATGCTATACATTACAAATAGGTTTTCAAATTAAAAGAAACTGAATGTAAATTAACAATTTTTATAATGAATGATTAACTAACCATCTTAATTAAAATTTAAAAGCGACAACTTCATGGGGCCGTTATTTGACTGTTGGTAACCGCACTTCACGCGCAAAATATATCACTTACCGAGATCTGCTAAGGTAGAGTGCGATACTCAGTAATGGGTAGAAGGCGTGATGATACATTTATTTATTTATTTTATTTTACAAAGTATGATAAGATTTTCCACATTCGATGGAAGTATTCTATTCCTATTTCCCTCGTATAACTTACCAGCTTCTGAGAAATGTGACTCTGAATAAACTCTGCTCCGTGGAAAAGAAAAATAAATTATCTCAAATTTTGTCTAATAATTCGGAAATATATTTATATTTGCTGTCTGCTCACCGCGAATAATGTTTGTCGCATCGTGATATACCTGTATATATGTGTATGTTTAATTTATAAAGACACATAGAGTTGTCTTGAAATTAAGTTTTAGTTTTATACGTACATCAGTATCATCAGGAAAATATCTGCTGATTTCAGTTAAGCGGCACACGGTTCTGCCTTATTTTCAGTATTCAGTATTCTGAAAATTTACTATTCGTTACAACTCTAATATTTATGTATAATATGCACATATTAGCATTAATAGTGCGATTTATTGACATTTCACAGGCTATGAACTTCTACTTTTACAATCTAGGCTATAAATGGTTGATTGGATAAATAAGTGACATTATGATTTAATTTAAGAAATATAATTCATCACTTTCTATCATTTATTATAAATTTAATTAATATATGGTTATTGACAACATTAACAAAAACCTTATGAAATTATGAACGTCAAAATTGCTTAAGGTGAACCATCCCGGCTGAAGTTAGTATCAGAACGATGATTTCTCTTGATCTCTTTGAAACGATAATATTATTCTTATTATGACTGAAACTTATTAAGTATTGTATACAGTTTTGAAGCCAAAACTTCAAATTATGGTAATAAACTAGATATACTCCATTCCCTGTATGAAAACGATGACGTCATATGTGGACGATGTTATCATAGATACGATGAAATATAGCTATCTTTTTTTAATAATATTCGTACCTATGCGAATCACACAACGTATGTCTTAATAAGTTAAGACACACGTTTCATGTTTTTTCACGTTCTATCACATTTATTATTTTAATGAAAACGTATGACAGTTCTTACTAATACGAAAATTTACATTTACTTTGTTCACATTTGTTTATAAGATAAAAATAGAGACCTATGGTCAAGATTTTGTTATTTCCTCACCTGTCATTTCTAAGTTTGTGATATTTTTGATACATAAATACAGACAGAAATAAGAAATGGCTAGAAAAAATTTGGGTAATCAAATGCATAAATGCGTTTATCATCTTCATGATAATTTTGCGCTGGAGTTAGAGAATCGAGAATCTTTAATTAATTTAACTGTAGTACAAGAGGTAATGTGCATTGTATTTTGTATTTTCAAATATTTTTATTTATATATAATAATAATACATATAAAAATGTATATTCCTTTGAGTTTCATTTTACAAAATTACATATTATAATAAGGTAGGTAAAATTTTTGTGCGTTAAGATATATATGCAGAATTTGGTTTCATTATAAACAAATTAAATTTTATAAAATAATAAATATTTTAATTTGACATTTAAATTTTAGGTTATGTTTTAAAAATGTCAATCCAATACCAATGTAAACGTTTTAAGTACAAAATCTTGAATCACATGGATACCGAATGTGACGTCATCGTTTTCATACAGGGAATTAATGTTATGTAGAAATATAGAAAGAAATTGCACTCAAAATTTGAATTTATATCTCAAAAATGCTCCCTACGATTTTAATAAAAAAATTCTCTATGCTTAAGAATATGGTCTTTTATAATATAGAAAATTTTTATTCAATTTGAATTTACAGTTTTGGAGAAAGAAAATAAAATATGCCAAAAACCGCTCAAAACAAGACTTTTTCGTGTATTTTTTGGTTTTTCTCCGAAATTGTAAATTCAAATTGAATAAAAAAATTTTGTGTTATAGAAGACCATATTCTGAAATATCCATTTTTTTTTAATCAAAATCGTAGGTAGGATTTTTGAGAAAATCAGATCTAAAATTTTGATATCATGATCTCCTACAATTCAATTCCAATTTATTGCTTTTATAAATATTAAACATTCTTGTCCATACACATATCAAAAAGCTGAATGTTCAGAGATTATGTAGTACTACTTGTTTCTTAATTTGGATAAGATAAAATATATGAAATATGTTTTTGAAATTTGAATTTATTGTTGCTTCTTCGCGAAATTCTTATTTTCTACATGTGATGTGTGTTTTGACGTACAATCAGCGTTAAAATGATCTGGAAGAATGACAGCTGTCATAATCATGTGTGGCAAGATGTACTTAATAAAGATATATATGAAAATATATAAGCATTTCATAATTTCTGGTTTGAAATATGTCTAGTTTTGTTTTTCGTGTTATATTATATTATAATATTCAAAGTTACAGGTACTTTATAATAAAATATCTCATCAGTTGTAGATGAGCATACTAGTAGAACAGGATAATTTGAAGTACTGGAATGTATTATTTATCGCTCAATAAACGATATTTTCAACAAAAAAGTGTTTAATTATACGGTTATAGAAAGTAATTAATTTCTAACCTCAAACATTTTATCAAAATAAAATTCATAACAGGATGAAAGGAATGTGACTTCATAATTTGTACACCTCAGAATATAGAAGTAGAGACAATAAAAATTGATGAAGAGTTTAGTCAATGGATGCTTCCAATAATAAAGAAATTTTATGTAAAGGAACTTCCTCCAGAAATATTTGATTCACGAAAAGAAAGAAGTATGTCGATCCGAAATATGCCACACAATCCATAGAAACAGTTAACGTTTGATTTTTCTGTTAAATACTTTTTCTGACGCTCGTTAGAATCAAAGAATTTCTTTAGCAGAAAGATATTATCTGCCGCTCACGTGAGTCAGAGAAATTATATGACATAATGGGTAAATATTCCGGCGTTTGAAGAAAAAATGCTATATTTTATGTGCAGTGAAAGTGACGTTTTGTGCTTCATCTGCAGTTAATGGACGAGTGCACAAAAAGTATCACTTCAGCTCCTTATAAAATAATATACTATTATATATGATTATGTATAACTGAAATAAAAATGTAAGTAAAATGTTGTTATTTTTATATTATAATATCAAATAAAATATATTTTATCAAATTTATTTTTTATTGTTGACATCAAATAGAAATATTTTCTGTGATTTAAAATAATTTTCTTGAAAATCTTCATGTTTACATTGTTTTTAAATGCGCGTCAATAACTTTTGCACTATTCTATACAGATGTACATTTTTGTCAGGGCCGCAAGAGACCCTACATACACGATAACAAATTGTTGGTTAACGAACTTCAGCCGGGATGTTTCACCTTAAATAATCAGCGTTTCATAAAAGTAAACAACATAATGACTGTGATGATGCTGGTAACATTAAATATTTTGAAAATAATTAAAAAATTAATTTAAAACATAGCCTTGGATGTAAAGCTCTAGCCGCAGCAGTCAATTTGCTACTTTTCTATTATATGTTTTTTTTATCCCAAACGCAAATCAAAAGTTTGATAAAAGTTATTCTTAATATTCCCTTTGTTAAGTTGAATAAGTAAAAAATAAAATAAAAAATGTAGATTTCGAACAATTTAACTTGAATGAATTTCCTTCGCTAGACTAACTACATAATGCATTAGAGACAACAGAGTACCGGGTAAGTCCTATGACTGGAATCAGTGAAGGATAGTTCCAGCGTGTCTAAAGCTCTGTTGTCCGTCCCACACGACAGGGATACTAAGAGGATGTGGTTGTAGCCGTCGTCATGTAGGAATATTATGCTACCTACCGAATATTGAATAGATATCATGACAACATATCTCATATGCACATTGTAGCACACTGACTGATTGCTTTTATCACACATACGTCCGGACGGCTGTTACTCGGATGATTTGTGCTGTGTGATACGAGCCTTGGACGTGATAGGTGTGATGTTTGTGTCAATTCAGAGGCTATACATGAGCTATGGTACAAAACCGAAATGCTCTTTATCATTTGTTTCATTGAAAATACTGTACACATTTTTATTAGAAAAATAGTAATTAGACATATTGAGAGCTAATAAGAAGATCAAAGCTATGACATTGGTTTAATTCGACATAGTTCTCGAGATCGTTCATAAAGCGGAGTCTTTAAATCTGAATACGTTATAGAAAAATTAATTTCAAAAAAATAATTGTTATTAGATTAACAACGACTAGAAATGTCAATTGCGAAATGGAACAAATCTTTAGGTAAGAAAAAATAACAGGAAGAAATATCTTAACATTTGTCTAAGTTCCACAAAAATACAGCAAGTGAGTCAACCTACTAAGTCATCGTCAGTTGCTGGTCAGTTCAACCCTTAATCATAGACGCGTTTCGCTCTACTAGAGCTCATCAGTATGGTGCCACCCACTATTCAACTAGACCAACTAGGGACTAGTGAACATTGGTAACGACACAATTGAACTGACAAAGTTAAACACTTTTAAACTTGGTATGATGGCCTGAGAGGTACGGAGAACCATGCAGTGCCATCTACCGGGTAAATACGCAAACTGATTGACAGCTAGAATACTGATGAGCTCCAGTAGCCGATTTAATTACTCTATTTTTGTACAATAAATACTAATTTAATTAATTGATTTTAAGATAAGTTTTAAAACTATTATCCTACACCATAAAAGAAAATAATGAAACGAAACAAACACAGCGAGGGAAATCAAAATTTAAAATTTGTATGTAGAAAATATAATCCTAAATTTTATATATACATATACCAAAATTAAATTTAAATGAATATATGAAACATGAACTCAAAGTGTACAAAATCCGATAAACTTGTTAACATCATAAAACTGAAAATGCCTAAAAGGCAAACAATATTAATTAACTTTGTGGTTTGTAATTACACCGCTGGGTCAACCAACTAAGACATCGTCAGTTGCTGGTCAGTTCAACTCTTAACCACAGACGCGTTTCGCTCTACTGGAGCTCATCAGTATGGTGCCACTATTCAACTAGACCAACTAGGGACTAGTGAACAATGGTAACGACAGAGTTGAACTGACAAAGTTAAAAACTTTTAAACTTGTTATGATGGCTCCTAGTTGGTCTAGTTGAATAGTGGGTGGCACCATACATATGTTAGGATATTTTTTCCTGTTATTTTTTAGAAAGATTTGTTCCATTTCTCATTTGACATTTTTTATCGTTGTTAATTAATTCTAGCTGTCAATCAGCTTGCGTATATACACGGTAGATGGCACTGCATGGTTCCCCGTATCTCTCAGGCCATCATACCAAGTTTAAAAGTTTTTAACTTTGTCAGTTCAACTCTGTCGTTACCACTGTTCACTAGTCCCTAGTTGGTCTAGTTGAATAGTGGGTGGCACCATACTGATGAGCTCCAGTGGAGCGAAACGCGTCTATGGTTAAGGGTTGAACTGACCAGCAACTGACGATGACTTAGTAGGTTGACTCAGTTGCTGTATTTTTGTGGAACTTAGACAAATGTTAGGATATTTTTTCCTGTAATTTTTTTCTTAATTGTTATCAGAAATGAAAGAGACTTTAGTTATTCATATTTGAATCCAATTTATTAAATACTTGTCATTCGCTTATTTAGAGATTTAGATGCTATAACTGCCTACCTAATTCTTATCTATAACTATTTTCATTTTTTTAAATTCAATTTATTATTATTATACTTGAATTAGTTTGGAATATAGAAAGTCATTGAATACGGAATTTATTAGTTAAATATAGAATAACTTTTCTATGAAATACGTAACGAACAACAAGAATCATATATTTCTCATAAAGTTTTTGTTTCGCAATTTTTTTTCTTTTTTTGTTGATTGATTTCTATGAAATATGGCTAAGTATTGATAAATATTTGAAAGGAGAAATGGTATATATATATATATATATATATATTCAACTTTAACATTCCTTTAATACGAATATGATAGAGAAAAAAATTCTGAAGTTCCTGAAACCACGAAAACTCTGGGGACTTCCAAAAACGCTTATACTTTATCAAAACTAATCATTCTCACAATAGCAAACTTTCAGAAAATGTTGTTACAGGTTCCCTTCTGTCAAGATTGATTTTATGTGACAAAGTATATCGTAAAAATCCTAATTTATTTATTTTACTAATGAAGTTTTCAAACGTTAGCTTAAAAAAGTTTTATTATAAATGACACTGTTTTTGAATGTTTGCTTTTTAAAGAGATATTCTACAAGAAAACAGGGCTATATAGAAGATGTCTTATTAAGGTTTAAAATTCATAATAAATAGCAACACTTCTCCCATTTGTCTTTCTTTATTTATACACTTAAAACGCAAAAACTGTGTTAAAAATTGCAGTAATTTATTTCCAGCCCAAGAGTTTTTTCATGCATAATTTTCACGGACTAAATTTGTTCTATTCAACCTTGCAGAAAGTAAAGTGTTACTTCATAATTTATTTATTATTTAGGAAATAACTAGTTTCATACTATAATACCTTATTTTCAGGTGATAATTTCGTTTTGAATATAAAACAATTTAATCACGAAATTCTTATGACGGGCAGACAGGCATGAAGAAAATGAATAGCAATTTGACCGGTCGCCTGTCATGAATATGATTTAACATTGCATGTCATAACTCATTTGTTTTTTTATAATTAAAAATTGCCCTAATTACTTTGACTTGCGAATTTAATTTTTGAAACATTACAATTAATCAGCATTTCCAGCGAAATTATAGCAGGAGGTTCTTTCCAAGTACATTTATTGAAATATAACTGAATTTTTTCTGAGAAACGTCCTACAGTATTTATATTTTAATTATTAATTTTAGAAAGTTCTATATTTTCATAGCCTTAGGATCTGGCTATGTTTTCGTTATAAATTTATTTTGTGACATATAAACATAACAAAAATTTGTACTTATTACAGCACAAAAAATCATTAATATGAATTCATACAAATATAAGATGTGCTCGTAAAATTTTTACGGGCCCGACTTTCACTAATTAACTAATTTTTTTATGTATCAATTTATTTAATTATAATTGTGAAATAGTTAGCAGGAAATAAAATATTACAAAATACTTAGTGCGTTAGAGTGAATGCAATAAATATTATATTTTAATTAAATCAAATATACTAAACTTACGTCACTCGATTGATAGCGCCGGGTTGAGTCAACTCTCCTGTGTTATTATAGTCATTGACACTAAATTATACTTTGTATATATTTTTACTATTACTGTTATACGTAATATATGAACCGTTCTGCCAACCAATACTAACTGCAATATACCAGTGGAATAAATATAACTTCCTAGTGACCAAAATAATTTCTACATAGGGCAACTCTATTCGTAGTGGAGCGCGGGGATATTTTTGAAAATATTATATAGATGTGCGATAATGAAGCATAAAATAAAGCACTAAAGTTAAATTTATCAGCGAAAACTCAAGAAAAAGAATTAAAATACTTCAACCGAGAGTAGCAAATTGCACAGATGCGATGCCCATGGTTTATTATGTAACAACACTATTGGATTACTCTCCCTTACCCCTTTGGCATTCTTTCTTGGCAATGACTGTACTTACTCGTAGATTAAAATGACCCGAGCAGTTTTTCATTGGTCGCAGAAGGTTCGTAAATGTCGGCATCAGTCTTTTTTAAGCACAGTTAAATTAGTTAAAATAAATTTAAATTAAAGAAGTGTATTTATTAAACAAATCAATTATATGATATTATTTTTCATCAAAATTATTAACTAACTTAAAGGAAGCAATAATTTTAAATAAATATGTACAAGTTGAAGATAAAATTGGTCAACACATCACAATAAAATCAATAACCTTAGAGATGTGTAAAAATAGTTCTTAAGAAAATCATGAATCTCGCTGCTACATGAGTGGAAAACTTACTTATAAAACATGAAAATTCTTTCTTATCCTTTTTCATCTCAAAATATAATAATAAAGATTTCTCGGACGATAATTAGATTTTTGTATCCGTAATATTTATTTTAGATTGCATAGTAACAGTTTATTTTCTACATACTCGTATATCAAAGGAAAGGTGGTGAATGATTGTTTTCATACATTTTGAAATACATTTCTATAAATCAATTCAAGAAGAACAATAGAATTATATTTCATTTGTTTCTTGTTCAATGTTGTATAAGTTACAGATATGCAAAGTGTGAATTTTACGGTTTTAGCGTATACACATACATCATTATCTGCTGACAGTTTTCAAAAAGGAAAAGCAACTTACTTCAACCATATTTTAGATAAACAGATGGGAAACGAATAAAATGTTTCTTCGGATAAAATAGGTATCGATGTGTAACAACAAGAAATAATACATGATATATGTATATATCTATAATAATTCAAAATGAAACAAATGTGAATTGTGAAACAAAATTTCTGTTTAGTAATAAAAGAAAATTATTAAATATGATCTTTAAAGTACTAGTTGAATATAGTATATTACGTACCATGAACTGTAAGTGACAGTGTTTAGGTCTCGATTTCCTAATTATTTGCGACCTAAGATATCATTTACAGTTCGAGGTTAGTAAGCTATTTTTTCAATACCTGCACAAATAGAAGGGAAAGAAAAATGTGTTTCAAAATTAACAGTTGTCAAAATAAACAGGACCTATAATATTTATTTACTCTTCACGGTGGATGATAAGTAAATACTATAGTCCTGATGTAACCATGGAAATCAACTGTGCAATAAAAGTTCCACTTATGCCCGGTTTTTCAGTGCCGGTTTAAACTTAAGTTCAGCTGAACCTTAAACTTGAGCCTGAACTTTTTTCTGTTTATAACCTGTCAAATTGAACTGGTTCTGCTGAACCTTTACTGAATGTCAAAATAATTTTGTAGTGTTGTGTAATTTGGGATTTTGAGAAAATATCAACGATATCCTAGGTTACTGAAATTGTATTTATGTCAAAATAAGAAAAATTCAATCAAAATAGGTATC
The DNA here is from genome assembly GCA_911728475.2 of Pterostichus madidus. Lineage (NCBI taxonomy): Eukaryota > Metazoa > Arthropoda > Insecta > Coleoptera > Carabidae > Pterostichus > Pterostichus madidus. Next base: position 19,963,464 of record OU452302.1, read on the forward strand.
TGTCATCATCATTTTCTTTCTTGAAGGGAACTAAAAGGGCAGCGAATTTTTCTACTGATGAAATCGAACTGTTAACGGATTTAGTAAAAAGCATGGAATGTAAAAAAAAATAATAATTTGGAAAGAAAAGTGTTGGGAGGAAATTTTACAATATTAGCGACAAAGTTCATTAGTTTTAAGGAAGAAATACCAAAATTTCAAGAAAAGAACAAAAGTTAATTTCACAAATTCTACAAATAAAACCTATAATTAATAAAGACAATTTAACAAAAGATATTGAACATGGTATAAGGGCGCAAAATTTACTAGAAGAAAGAAATTTGAAAAAAAAGAGAACATTATATACATATGGATATGAAAAGATTGGAAACAGAAAATTTCGAATTAGAAATACAATTAAAAAAGCAGCAATTAAATGTAATTAATAACTAATATGTAGGCATTTGAAGTTTATAACTTAATTTATTTGATAATATTGTTAATTGTATTATAAATAAAAACATGAATTAAACATAGTATGAAAATAATATATAATAGAATTTCTTGTTGTTATTCGGGCCAACTCGCTATCGATGTTAATAGCAGGCACAGCTTCTTTTTCATTGTAAGCGATATTATGTAGTACAACTGTAGCTACAACGTATCTTCCAGTACTTAATTTTAGCCTAATACCAATTGAAAGTACAGAGAACCTACGTTTCCATACTCCGTACTGTCTCTCCACAGTATTTCTACTCGTAATATGGCGCTCGTTGTATAAATTTTCAGCAGAACTTTGAGGATTTAATAGCGGAGTTAGTAAAATATTTATTTTTTTATATCCATTATCGCCCGACAATAATTAATTTTAGATTTCGCCATGATCAAATAAAAATTTATAACATATTCATCATCTGAAGATTCCATTTTGATAAAATTATAAATTATTTGTGACAGGTAAACGTCAATAAATACAGTGAAACAGTCGTTTAATTTATTATAACAATGTAGGCGACGATTGAACTTGACTTAAACCAAGTAAAATGACGGTTTAGGTTCAAGACAAATTTGAACTGAGTTTAAGGTTTAAACTGCACTGGAAAACACTTTGAACCTTGAACTTGAACTTGAACCGATGTTTGAGTTTAAACCGGCACTGAAAAACCGGGCATTACTGTTTTTAAATTTTGTCATTAATAAGTAACTTACAGTACTTACAGGTATTGAAAAAAATTGTTTATTATCTAGTCAAATATATTTAGATATTAACTAATTATAGGTAGTGTTGTTTTGGTACAACCAGGAGACCGATTCTAATTCGTAGGAATTTAGTTGAATGACGTATTTTTGATGACGTCAGACGATATCGTTAAATTTCTAGGGAATTTATTTTGTACTGTTGGTAACAGAGATCAAACTATATATTTTGGTGCGGTATTTCTGAAAAACTTGTTGCCGCTATTTGTGAGTGTTTATTATTAACAAGTCCACTTTGTTCGCTGAAATTGTAACTAAGTTTCTATATTTAGTATTATTTATTAAAATAACCAAACTTTTCAAAACACGGCACTGCAAAACATCTGAATAGGACGTAGCGACTAAGTTAGCGACTGGTTCGAAGCAGTTGCTAACAGTAAGTCGCTTGAAAATGTCTAGTCGCTAATGATGTCAAACCTAAGTTACACTTTATCCCGCAAGGTGGCTACACTATCGGTAGCGGCAAAAAATGACGTCAAGCCAGTGGCTACAACTGGTTGCTACGAATTAGAATCGATCTCCAGTTCTGAATAATCTAAATCAAAACACAATACGTTAAATAATAGGTAATAATGCTTAATACTCAAAAATTATGAATAATAATTTAATTGAAAACATGTTAAATATGTATTATTAAAATACGTACCTACACGTATATTATGATAGAGGTAGTTTACATTAACATAATTAATTATTCTATATTTAAATCGAATTATAAAGAGAAAAATTGGGATACCGCCAGGATTTGAATGTGGAACCTATGGATTCCGGTCATATGCTTTAAACCAATTAAGCTACTATGTATGTAATAAATATATAACCTAGACGAAATAAATAAATTTTTTGCACAGCTGAGACTAAAATGCTACTGTAGTCGTTCTTTCGGGAACAGAAATATCATTGTAGTCCTCAGGGATTAAAATAACAAGATGTCATGACAACACTGTCACTGGTTAGAAATGGGTAACTCACGAATGAGCTGCTTCAGTGAATCAGGTCACTTAAATGATTCAATGTAGCAACTCTCAAAATAATTTTGAGCAATTGTTTTGAAGTAACGACTCTTCAGTGAAATAAATATTTGAACATCTTCTCATGTACCTTGCATGTGAAAAGTGGACATTGAACATAGGGCAAAGAGACTGCATCGGCACTTGCATGCAGTGCTGTCGCGGTGGTAATATTGTTTCACATGTGATACTGTTTTCTTAAAAATGGTACGGTGGTACTATTACTTTTATTTTAGTGCAATATGGTATATTTTAGAAAGTTGTAAGTTCATAGATAATTTACATAAAAATTTGAAGAAATTAATGCATTTTAAAAATTAAAAACATTATTTGCTGTTAAAGCATATTTTATGTAGTTAACAGCTTAATGTAAAAGAAATACAAATTATAAAAATAATAATAATTCTTTTTATATAAAATATACACAATTTACATCTCGAAGATAATGTAATTGCCCATTTAATAGTTGGTACCAAAGTAGTATTTTTTTTATTACAAGTTATAAGAACTGAAAAATGTATGTAGCAGCACTGCTTGCATATACGTCTACGCGTATCCCAACACCCCATCAACCAATTATCAATGCATTATTGCACCGCTGAAACAAGTGAATCATGTAGTTCTTTTGAGCTGAATCAGCTCACTGCTGAGAATTAGATGCCAATTATATCACATATACGAGTTTTTTTTTAAAATATGTATTTATTCAAACTTAAAACCACTAAAATCTCCATCAAAATAATCCCCACCTACAGTTATACACTTGTCCCATCTTTTTTTTCCACTGTTCAAAATTCCTTTGTAGTCATTTTTTTCAATAGCGCTTAGGACCTCCTACGATATAATTTGAATCTCCTTAACAGTCTCAAATCTCTTACTTTTCAGCTTGGTTTTCATTTTTGGGAAAACGAAAAAGTCGCAAGGAGCGAGGTCTGGTGAGTTAGGGGGGTGGGGAAGAACATTTGTTTGCGAGGATGTCAAAAATTCGCGGAAAAATAGAAATGTGTGAGCCGGTGCATTGCAGCAATTCTGCGCATCTCAGTTCATCCGCCAAAATTCTTTGGACTGTGCCATAGGACATTCCAACTTTATTACAGATGTCATGAATTGATTGTCGACGGTCTCGGAGAATTGTTTCACGCACAATTTGGATGTTTTGACAATTGATTCCAGTTGAACGACTTCCAGAGCGCTCATCGTCTTTCACACTCATCCTTTCATTCTTGAACCTATTAAGCCATTGAAAGGCTTGGGTTTTTCCACGACTTTATTACCAAATGCTTCTCGAAGCATTTTGTGAGTTTTGGTCGCCGTTTTCCCGAGCTTGAAACAAAATTTGATGCAAATGCGTTGCTCTTTCAAATCGCTCATCACGTTATCTCAAAATACAACAAACAATAACACAGATATACTCCATTCCCTGTATCAAAACGATGACGTCATATGTGGACGAGGTTATCATAGATACGATGAAATATAGCTATCTTTTTTTAATAATATTATTCGTACCTATGCGAATGACATAACGTATGTCTTAATAAGTTAAGACACACGTTTCATGTTTTTTTCACGTTCTATCAAATTTATTATTTGAATGAAAACGTATGACAGTTCTTACAAATACGAAAATTTATATTTACTTTGTTCACATTTGTTTATAAAATAAAAATAGAGACCTATGGCCATGATTTTGTTATTTTATCGCCTGTCATTTCTAAGTGTGTGACATTTTTGATACATAAATACAGACTGAGAAATAAGAAATGGCTTGAAAAATTTTTGGTAATCAAATGCAGAAATGCGTTTATCATCTTCATGATTATTTTGCGCTGGAGTTAGAGAGAATCGAGCATCTTTAATTAATTTAACTGTAGTACAAGAGGTAATGTGCATTGTATTTTGTATTTTCATATATTATTTATTTATATATAATAATAATGCATATAAAAATGTATATTCTTTTGAGTTTTACTTTACAAAATTACATATTTCAATAAGGTAGGTAATATTTTTCGTGAGTTAAGATAAATTTTATTTGGTTTCTTTTATAAAGTAATTAAATTTTATAAAGTAATAAATATTTTAATCTGACATTTAATTTTTAGGGTATGTTTTAAAAATGTCAATCCAATACCAATGTAACCGTTTTAAGCACAAAATCTTGGTATATAATACATGTGCTAATAGTTTCAGTGTTTCGTGTAATCTAGGACGAAACCAATGAAGTTCTTATCGAGTCACAACAAAAGTACTGATTCAGCTTATGGCCCATTCAACTAAGATCTTCTATTCTATTTCTATTTAGTAAACTTTATCAGGCAGATTCATAAAATAAATAAATATATCATCACGCCTTCTACCCATTACTGGGTGTGGCACTCTGCTGAAGCAGATCTCGGTAAGTGATATTTTTTGCGAGTGAAGTAACACGGATTAACGCTAACACCATTTTTAATATTATTTAAAACTATGTTTCAAATTAAAACACATTCAAGAATTTTATTAAATTACATGCTAATTAATAGTCTTTCTAACTCAAGTTAAAATAAACTTGTTTCTCACATTGGAAAGAGAGTTACAAACGAAATAAAAATGGTGTTATCGCTAATCTGCTTTATGAATCTGCCTGTATAATAATATTGAATAAAATACTAGGGTGTTCAATGTAGTTGTGCCGCCATTGCTACCTCGAGTACTATAAGAGCTACAAGATTGGTTAAATGTAATGTAATATAAAGGTACTGAATTCCGAAAAAAATACTGAATCGAATAAGCAAATAAAAATTATAGGTTCCTATTTAAAATAAGAAAGTTGTACTCCGTAATATGAGAGCCACTGGTCGAAAAAAATATTTGTTAATAGTTTTGTAATACACTTATAAAATGGCATTTCTTTGCTAATTTAACCAACCTTGTAGCTCTTATAGTTCTCGAGATAGAAATGGTGACACAACTAAATTGAACAGCCTGTATGGTATGGTATCTAAATATTTTTATTAATGACATAACTAAGTTAAAAGTTTAATTATTAATTTAGTACATATGTATAAATCTAACTAAAGATCAAATCAATACAAATACATGTCACTTTACACAGTCTGAGAATAGGATCTGAAAATTTTCATGAATTGAAAGATGGAGTTGCCTGCGATGTTATACAAATATTTGCGATAATAAATAAAACAATCATTTGCTGTAAACAATCATTGATATCGAGAATTTAAAAGCAATATAAAATAATGTTTTATAAATACGTAACAAAACAATATTTAATTTTAAATTGAGCTGAATTTATTATATTTAGTACTGTGAAACGAAATTTGTATCACACAATAAAATAATTTATAAATCTACAACTCTCAGTTATTTAAGTCAAAGTTAGTAGTAATTAAGGCGTGATATGATATAATGAAGTCTTTCATAACACAGTATTTATTTATTATAAATAGATATTTACACGAATATTCAGCAGAGGTAAATTTACAATTTAGAAATAGATACTTTCTTCATAAAAAGAGTAAGTTGAAATTTTAAAATGACATATAGAAAACAGGGAACCTAGATTTGACCCACACTATAAAATAATTCTTGGAAGAGGCGTAATAAATAATAAAGTTGTGTTCATGCCGGTATAAGAAAAACGACCATTACGATGCCTTACAAAATAATAATTGTTTTTCGCAAGATGATTAGCTGTGCTTAATAAACGAACAGCGCATTCACAGCTCACATTCGCGACAAATTATAAAGCAAGGGAAGGTAAATAATGTCATCAATCAACGTAAATCTATTGTAGCGCCGTGTTTAAGAGACTTGCTCTACCATAAACAATAAGTTTGAAAAACACAATGGAAAATTGCACAACGCTGTACTTGTATAATTCTTCGTAATTACTGCTAAAATATTAGATCATGAATAATACATTATCTGGCCCTTTGTGCAGGCATTAGTAGGCACTAATGTTCCTACTCTCGCGCGCTGTCATTTCGTTTTTGCCATGAGAGAGTACATTTGTCATCAAGCCGACATCTGGGCCGTCATCACGCAAATTCGTCGCCCGTCGTCGGCGATTCACGTTAAATGAGTCAGATTTATTTGTGATGCAAATAATGGAAATCTTACCGGAATTTCCTTGGAACTTTACTAACCTATTTATAGATAGAATCAAAGAATTTGACGACAATAATCTATAATTAATCACTCAAATGGAAACATATTTCGGCCACAAAGAGAATAAATATTTAATTTCGTTTCCAAATGGTGTTAAAATTAAAATTAGATCTAAATCTCATTTTATATCTTATTATGCTTTTTGTCTGTTTCGTTACAATTACCATATAGGGTGATTCAAAAAAATGTTACGTACAAGAAACGTAGACAAAAGTCAGTTGTAACACTTTCATTTGTCATATTTGATTTTATTTGCTACTCTACAACTAGGGGCGGCGACTTATAAGGAACAGCGGAGCCAATACACTCATGCAAGCCGATTAAATGGGTGAAATTTAAAGACTGTTTTCTTTTTATTAAAGTGTCAGTGGAATGGAAAATTGAAGTACTTTCAGTGAAATTTATGAAGTATCAGAAAGTCAAGTCAATAACCTAAAAGGTTATTACTAGAATTTATAAAATTATAGGTACCATTCCAATTACTTTTTTTTTTCGTAAAAATGAGATTAATTGAGCCGTAAAGATTGTTATAGAAAAGGTTTTTTTTTTAATTCCTTAAGGTTTGGACCCACATAATTTCACAATACATTTTACAAACGTATACATCAACATTAAAAAAAACCTTATCAATAATCACAGTGTTCTGATCGATCATGCGTTACTCTATAATTGTTAACTTGACTTTGCTAATGTTAAAATTCTGCACTCTGAATCTCAAACAAACGTCTTTAGCAGGAGAACATCCTGATGCATAGGGGAGACTGGGTACGGTTGTGCCAGGGTACGGTAGTGACAGTCGTCATAACAGCAAAACTATACGGAATGCGGAAAGGGTGCAAGGGGAGGGAGAAGCGACATGCATGTCTAAACGCGTTCCCCAGGTTACGTCAGCCAGCGCGCGACGCTAACGTAACAGTCAAAAGTAAGTTTTTTTGTTTAATTTCTTTTAATATTTACTGTTATTTGTATACAGATAGATTATATTTTTTTGTTATAAGTTGAATATTAGTAGTTAATTACGAGTGATTAGTTTTTACGTAGATTACTTGGCCCAGTCATGGCGATTGTTTGTTTTCGAAAGTATGCGTTGGGTACGGTTGTGACAAATGTTGTGGGTACGGTTGTGACATATATTTTTTTTATATTTTTGCTTTTAGATGCCCAGAAAACGCTTGCGGAAGACCGAAAAAGGCTGTTATAATAACGTTCGATGTTACCAGTTTATGAATATTTGTTAAGCATGTTGTCATAATTACGGTAATTTAAGTTTAGTTAACGTTTTGACTGATTCTAAGAAGACTTATTATAATAACGTTAAATGTTACAGTCTATGAATATTTGTTAAGCATGTCATAGTTACGGTAATTTCGACTGATAAGCAAAACATTTTGATTGATTTTGAAGAAGATGGTTATAATAACTTTATATGTCAGTGCATTATTAATTGTAAGAATAGAAGTGATCGTAGATGTAAGTTCATTTGCTTGAATTATGAATGTTAACTTTTTATAGAAGACAGTTATGTTGTGCTATGTTACATATTTCTAACAATAAAAGTAATTATTATGTCTGTCACTACTGACCCCAACCACTGTCACAACCGTCCTTGGGGTGTGGTCGGTTGTGATACTTTCTCTTTTTTCTTTTAATTTGATGATATAACTAATACAGCGTATTTAGGGACAACATTTTGGTATTTTTACGTAGACAAAAGTACAAATTAAGATTTAAATTACTTTTCTCGCAGCTAACTAGTAAATTAACAAAATTATTGGCGATCAAACCAAAATTGTCACAACCGTACCCAGTCTCCCCTACATATTGTATGTACTGTACATTATTTTTTATATCTAAATTATTTAGTTATTTAGTTACAAATGGGAAGAAGATGTATTTAATATATTGCAGGAAACTGAAGGTAAAAAAGAGTTTGTAAATGTTGATGTTTGCTTAAGGTTTCTAAATAGCACCTTATTGTTATCTTGTTTGGTTTTTCATTGACATGGCGGTACACATTTCTTGGCTTTGACACTAAAAATTTTATAATACCAACATAATTGATTGGCTGAAGAACTAATGAATAGAGAGTTCTTTTTTGACATTTTGACTTTTTTTTTAATTCTTCAACATCTTGTTTCAGTTGTTTAATTACATGAGGTTCAATAGAAATGGCCGCAAGATTTAGATTTGAAATATTTATAATTCTGTCAGCTTTTTCTGCTTTTTCATCCAAAGAAGTACTAAGATTCGAAGTTAATATAACTTGAATATTGGAAGGAAGCTTTTGAAGAAATATTTCTTCTAAAATAATATCATTCAATAATTTCGTCCCTAATAACTGCCGAAGATATCGCAAAAATTGAGTTGGTTTTCTATCTCCTAATTCAGAGAAAGCAAATAATTCGTTTTCTTTTTCAGAATGTGAAGTTCTTTTAATGAGTGCATTCTTAAAACAACTATATTGTTTTTCTTTTAGAGGTGATAATATTAATTCTCTAACTTCAGCAACATATTGAGGACTCAATAACGCAACTAGTTTATTGAAATGAGCCACCTCGGATGTAATTTAAAAAAAAAATGAAAAAGCAATCTTCACTTGCGCAAACCATAATTGTGCATCAGAAGGCCAAAATTCTGGAATCTTGAAGGAATTATTGAGAGTCGATATTTCAGGCATAATACCAAGGTCAGGAACCATCTCAGGATCAACCATCATCGCAGGCAAAACAAAACGTCGTGGTCACCAATGTAAAATTATACTTAACTTTACTTAAAGAAGTATTTTTTAAAACCAACAATTATACACAGTAAAAATTTAACCACATATTAAAAATTCGAATAAATTTAATATTCATATAAGATTTTGAAAAATATGTCAATTTAATATATTTTACAAATAACAACAACAATATTGTAACCAAAACAAATAATACAAAAATTATCTAGTTTCCGAAAAAATAACTAAATGCACTTATAAAATATTAAATTATACAAAAATTACTAAATAACTAAATAATTTAAATATAAAAAATGGATGACAGTACATATATATTGACTTTTTTTGACTAAAGTCATTGACCTTGACACTTTATTCTGGATTAGATTTCTAGTTCTTCTTTTGATTAAAATTGTTTATTGGCTGGTGGTGTTACCTTGCATTTTATTGTATTTTACAGACTTTCAGTCTACCTTTGACACTGGACATAATCACTTCCAATGTTTTAATTTTTTATTAAATTGAATTAATTGTGGTCACAATACGTAATTAAGTTTTACACTGAACTTTGTTGAGATAATGTGTTTAAATTAGTCAGGTAACATAATTTTATAACTTTTAACTATGTAACTATATCGACTGAAACATATTTTTAGAATTGAAAATGGTTTCAATCAAAGAATCAAAACGTCATCTTCTATAATATTTTTTCTGAGAAATATTTAAATAATTTTTTTCAGTCCACTTCCAAACGTTAAAGAATATTTGATTTTTTTGAAAGTCTTCATCCCTACACCAATTACTTTTTGCTCATCTAGAAGATCTTATTCAAATTTACATCATCGAATTATACTTGTCATCTATTATGTCGCAAATGAATTTATAAATAAGAACAAAGTTACACGTACAACATTTCGAATATCTAGTTAGGGATTTTTACTTATATACTCTTTGTTGATACAATTTTATTTAGTTTTCTGCTTAAATAATGAATATTGTAATAATGAGGGTATTTAAAGGAAGGAATAAGGTTCGATACGAAATAAGCAAACGTTAAATAAAACGATAAGCATAAATAACAACAAACAAATATAACAGGCAAATGTAAACAGAACGTTGTGTTGGCGGTGAGGACGCCCGGTTAACTAATATCTCTTCTCGGCCCAGGGTAGGTGCTGACCAGTCGCATCCCCGCCTTCCTGGTGGGAAATCCGAGATCGTCGCGTAAATACGATTTCGCTACAATATGCTTTTTTATTTCAGTTCCAAGAGGTACGGGAACAGATGTTTTGTTTTTTTAGTAAAAAATAAGAAATTGTTATTTTTTGTTTGTTTCGTTTATTACATTAAATAATATTTCTTTTTTTTGTGAAGTCCGTACTTCTATCTATTGTTCTTAATTTTTAAAGTTAAAATTTTGACATTGTCGCTGTGCATCAAGGTCATGTCATATAATAAAAATTGAAAAAAAAATGGAACTTCGGCCGCATTTGTTTGGAAACTTTGAGTTCAACACTACACTGATCAAGAAGTAACTCGTGTTACTTCCAAATAAATAATGCAGCTAGTATCAGTTGTAAAAATTAGCAATAAATTTAAAATCTGAATGTACTTTCTAAGTGACATCTGCTTAAATAAAAATTTCGATGCCACCCATACAAAACGGATAACAAGGAACCAAAGTTGATTAGAAAGAGATAGAATACGGGTTCGACCTGCGAACCAACAAAAATAGCTGTGGCAGTAGAATCAGTTCAAGAACTGTACTGGATTACTTAAAACGTGCCAATTAAAAAAAATAACCTACGGGGTTACTTTAAAAATGTCAAATAAATACGGCCTTAAATGGGCTTCTGAACACAAGAATGAAGGCTAAAGAGATAAAATTTGTATTGAATAATAGCTATTAGTGAAAAAATTACTTAAAAATAATGTTTAAATCAGAGATACAAGCGATTAGAAATCTAGTGACATAACATGTCCGGCAGGTTCTCGTTGGCCATAATTATTTTCGCGCGGTAAATAAAGACATATGCGGAGTAGAATGTAATTTAATATGACATTCAGCACTGGTTTTTCAAACTGTTCGTTGTTTGCTGGTATGTACGTGTTCAACATGTTGTATATTTATTACCATAATTTAACAACTTCTATAAAATGTGATTTTTAACATAGTAAGATTATTTTTCAATAATCCAATCGTATATTATTTGCCCTCTTTGAACGAAATAAGTTAAGTATCACTGTACCGAACTTGGGACTTCACAACCCCAACATTAAACTTCAAAATATCATATCTCTTGTAATATAAATAATTTTCAATCAGGGTTTTCACTAATCGTCATAGTTTATCATGTAGTTTCATAAGAAAAATTAATACAAAAAAGGTTTTGGAGCCCATTACAGTAAAGCAAGCGCATATTTCAGAGTTAAAATACTAAGACAAAGTTAAATTCGTTTGATGTAAGTTGAGGTCAGCAATATTTGAATGAGCAAACTATTGCTTATTAACAGGGGTGAAAGTAGATTCATTTTCTTACCGGTACGCTACTTTTAAAGAGTTACGGGGGGGGGGGGGCGCTATTCTAAGAGAAAAAAAATTGTTCCCTGTCTTAGATATAGCATTGATCAAAGTAATTTACAACCGTAAGGGATGGCTAGCTCAGTGGTATGAAGTCGGCCTGTGGATCCTGAGAACCCTGGTTCGATTCCCACAGGCGACAAACAATTTTCATAATTTCAAAAGCTACCCCTGTGGCTCCTCCACCACTAATATCTTTGGAGGCCGTGATTTGACGACTGGTAACCGCACTTCACGCGCAAAATATATCACTTACCGAGATCTGCTACGGCAGAGTGCCACACCCAGTATGGGTAGAAGGCGTGATGACATATTTTTTTTATGTCTTTAAGAGGAGTATCTTTGTAGGTTGCTACTATCGTCAGCCAGTTCAGTGTCAAAAGTTGGTTTTACAAAACAGGCGGATTATTTGAATGTATGTAATAATAAGACGTAATGTGTGTAATTTTTTCCTTTTATAAAAGTAGCATGTCAAATAATAATTATGTTGGATTAATAATAAATAAATATATCATTAACAAATTTACATAAATGTTCATATTGTACATGGTGCGGCGGCTAAGTGTTTTCACTAAGACTGTATATTTGACTTTTGCGTCAAAGCAGAGTTACGCCATTCGTTATATACCTAAATGAATGGAGTTAAAGAGTATTCCAGCTACGGTATTATTTGAGTTTGTCGCGCTTTATATGCAATATTTATTTTAATAATATAAAAAAATTATATGTTACTCTCATGAGATCGCGAATCATTTTTTTCCAAACTACGATTTAATATATGGCTGGGGATTAAACATTGTAGTCGGAAGAACAATAGTTGAAATAAATATTAATTGTGAAATATGCGAAATTCTAAGTACAGAGCGCAAATCCGTAAAATTAACAACTTAATATGTTATGCAAACCTCAGAATTGAGCTCGTTGAGTGTATATGTTACCATTACCAAAAATTTAAAAATAATGCCTACTACCACTGTAGTAACATGCATTACATATTAATAAAGGGCTTTTATAATAATTTTGTATATTAACATGATATATCACCTGGATAACATTTTACAACACCAAATGATATCATATTTTTTTACCAATTTCAGATTAATTATTATAAATATTGTTATGAAATATCAAAGTGAAAATATTAGGGTGGTAAAGGGATTTGATGTAATCCTAAAATTTTAATACTATTAATATTTACCAACATTAGACAGATACATAATCCTTTGACATCAGCTAAATTAATGCTTTAATAATATTTAGTAAAGCAGATTTTCCAAGTATTAATCAGTAAAGTATAACAATACAACTGATGATACAACTTTTTCAGCAATCAAATTAAGATATAAAAGCTCAATTTTTATTCAGTTAACAAGGAAAACAAAGCTTAGCCTGGCTCCATGAACATGAAAATAAATATTTATCTTTACTTGTTTTCTTTCAATTTATTCAGTAAACATTTGTTATTTATACTTAATATCCAATAATAGAGATTGTTATTATAATTACAAAAATTACAGGATCTATGCGTGTGTTAAAAATATTATGTAATAGACAAATTATATGTATATTGAATCGATTTCGAGATTCTTCTTATGTTTTTATATAATAAACGTACTTGTTTTTATTATTAAAAAAAAATACAATACTGCAGTAATAAATTTATAAAGTTTTTACAAATTTGTTCCGGGAATTTGGTGGCCAGTGCGTGACGTATTATGTCGTTCACATTGATCACGTGATGAAACCTAACCAAAACTGAACATAGAACGTTAGAGCGTGCTAATAACTACAATACGCGTAAACGTCAACATCTGATGTAGCTACGTCATCCACACATGATTAAAAACTAACATTTTGAATGACGCAGTATTCATTTTCATACTAGAATAATATTATAGGGGAAAACACACTTTTCTCAGGAAGACTATTTACTATTTCCACGATCCCAATATTTGAAATGTATACTTATTCTTATAAGTAATATAAAACTTTTTTTTAATTGTAATATTATACCTCAATTATCCTTAACACTTTTTCTACCGGCAACGGAGTTTGGTTCAATTTCTGTCTCGTTTTTCTTAAATAGTATCCCACTTTTTTGGGAGCGTAAATATTATATTTATTTCTATCATTATTGAAACCACCTTTTATACCCGATTTGAAAAATGTTATAAATAAACAACTAAAAAAAATTAGTAATTTATGCACTAAGGGCGTTAGGTAGATGATAATGCAGGGAGATGGTATCCAGCCTGAGGTCATTATTATTTAATAACGTCTTGGGTGTACACATGATTTTGTTTTGACTATAATAAGTAGAATTTGTTTTAATTTATAATAATTAGCATTATAGGAATGCATATAAGAGTATCAACTGTGGCGTTGCGTGAATAGAGCGGGTATTATAAGCGGGAGTTAATTATGGAGTGGGCGGTATGAATCATAATGCTCATAAATAATGCCCCGGTCGTTACGGAATTGTTTATACACTTCCTATCATATCAATAAACAACAATTAATTTTCAAGTGAAAAATATTAGTGCGTACAGGCGAGTGTGAAAATTCTCACGAGCATACAGATAGAGTGATATTTCACTCACGTGTGATATACTCGTATAACGTTTTATCTTACATGAATGATTATTCTACAATAAAGTTAGAAAAAGGTTCAAACTAAATTGAATGAAGATGCTGCCAAATAAGTGAAATAAGATTGTTGTCAAACTGTAGCACTGATATAAATTGTTAGTTGCTTATGCTTACCATGGATATAAATATTTTAGTCACATGTGAAATCACTGAAAAAGATTGTATAAGTATAATGTACATAAAAAACCACTCCTGTAAGATAACAGTACATTATACAACGACGCTATAATGGATGCATTTATTCCCCAACAATGAAATTTACAACACTCGCACACTCGTGTTGTAATCTTCATAATAATAGCCATTAGAGCGAATTGTACCTGTATACAATACTTTATCTATGTATATATTACTTATAAGAATTCTAATAATTTTGTTTCATAATAATCCCAAACTAATAATTATTTAAAGAATGTAAGTATATTATAACATTCGAGGAGATATGAACTAAGGCAGAATATGCATAGCCAAAGTTCATGTTATCGTACGAGAATAGTTGTAGTACTTGCTATATTCCAAATCGCTTTTTATATTTTTCACGCCATTTAGGCAGCAATTAACTTCAAATAATGTTAAAATAATTGAACTTAACAGTTCAGAATTATTTATTAGCAACTTTTTATAGTTAATTTTAGTCATTGCTAAACGACTAAATAACTGAATAGCAAAAATAAACAAGCTTTAAATTTTTTAATAATTATCCTACTAATAGGACTGTTATTTGCTACGAGGTGCTACCCAAAATTTCCCGAACTCATTCCAAATTTATTACAGATGTCATGAACTAATTGTCACCGGTCTCGGAAAATTGTTTCACGCACAATTTGGATGTTTCGGTCATTGATTCCAGTTGAAGGACGTCCAGAGCGCTCATCGTCTTCCACACTCATTCTTCCATGCTTGAACCTCTTAAACCATTGCAACGCTTGGGTGAGAAGCATCACCATACTGATACGACAAAAGAACGCAAAGGGTTGGAGAGATGTACTAGTGCTGAAATCTAGCGACAAATCGGTGCACTACAGTAGTCAGAAGAGTTACACACAGAGTTCGGGAATTTTTGGGTAACACCTCGTATAACGCTCCGTTGATAATGGTAACCAAATAATAAATGTTATGATTCACTTTTGTCGCAAGTTACTATGGAAGAAATTATACTTACGTTACCGGTGGCGCGAAAATATTATTACTGTAATATTGCAATATTTTGTGATGTAACCATTGTGATTCAATCTTGCCATTTTGAAATGTTCAAACTTTTGCATATTTATTTTTGTTTATTTGCTTTGTCATAGTAACCTACCAGTTTTTATGCTTTTTTTTATTAACACAGGGTAATTGATTCATGAATTATAATTTTTTGTTTATTATTCCCTGTGGGATTTATAAATGGCATTATATAGCAAAATCACATTTCTAATACCTATACATTTAATACATTAGTCGTAGATAATAGTATATTATGTGATAAATTAAATAAACTAGTTTTTTTTTTTGTACACTCGTAACTAAAGAGTCTATATCTATAGTATAGATTCTGTACTATACTTTTTCTATGACCGCAAATGAAAACAACAAAAAATGTAATGTTTTATTAATTATTTTAGAAGTAAGGTTAAGTTACAATGACAGATGCAGAAAGATAACTTCACATCGTGCTTTAATATGTCAGTTGTTAACTGCACGCTGTTCGAAACCTCAGTTTATAACAAGTGATTAAGATGTTATTTATCATCATGGAAACCAGTACGTTAAATGACATTTTATTACCAGAAGTAGAAAATAGTATATTACATAACAAGCATAGAAAGTAAATGATATCATGCGAATGAAAATCTTGACGCACGACGCTTTAGCTTTCCCCGAGTGATGTACGCTATTATTACCTCGACTATATGAATGTTAGACATTTTCTTTATAAATTTAGTTTTTACATCATTTACATCATTTACAAAATTTATTGATTTCATTTTCAGAAATGCTTTTCATTTCATATATTAGCTTATATTTACACTATTATAGACAATAAACGAGCTTTGCAGCATAGAATATTGCTCCCTTAATAAATTCAGTTTTACCTTTTCGGATAATTTTCTGAAGTAAGTTAAGAGCACATTTTCCGAAAATTACTTTTTGATTTCTTTAGCTGTCCTCCAATCCATGAACTGATTATACGTCATTTTGTACCTCTTTTGAGATTTTTCGGGTAAATAAATTCAGAAAAGGTGTTCTGAGCCACTTCAGTGATATTTGACAGGCTGCACTTTATGAATGAATCTCTTTTATCGTCGTCATTCTCAATTTTTGGGGGAATAATGCGATTAATTGCGAAAAACGAAATGAAAAAAATATCTATTATCAGAAATTAAACACAAGTCTACTAAAATGTGAAATACAACAATCTATAACAAGCACGATTGAATGTTATTGTTTAGTTTCTTAACTAGGTGACTGTATGGAAACTGTTATTTTCTTATTATGTTCGTGGGAAAAATTAAATATTACATTCCGAGCCGGGAAATACAGCCGAGCGCGAGTTATATGACCGAGCTATGTAGCAGTGAGGTCAGCTACTCGTATAAGCGTAAGGCTGGAAGTACATCCGGCGAGATGTCTATACTATTTTATTCACATTCAGTTAGTAATCTGTATGTTTATTCATTTATTATTATATGCATGGGCGTCCACAGACATTTTTTCAGGGGGAGGCGGGTCACAAAATAATTTTTTTATTTACATAACATATATACAAATACACCTAACAAATAGACAAAAAAATATTGAAAGTTTGTCGTCAGGGGTTTGAATTGAAGAGGAAAGACAATCTTCGAATATCTCTTCCATAAATTGCTACCACTTCGTCAAAAAATTCCGATTTAGCAGGTTTACCGTTCTTATTTTCTAATATTTTGTCTTTGTGAATACTTAATAAACTTGGATTACTCAATCGTTACTATAGGGAAAATGTCGTTAGCTGGCCATAAGAATACTACTGAAAATGTAGTGTCAGCTTGGATTTGCATATTATCTTAAACTTATAATAAAAAAAATTATTTTATATATACAGGTTCTTTATTTTTATATTATACATAGGAGAAACAATGTTAAATTTTTATGTTGCGTTAAGACGACTTATGATCGCAGTGGCGAAGAAAAAATGTAAATCAAAATAACTTAATCTTAAGTCAGTTTGACATAAAAATTGATTCATTTTTTCCTTCGGCACTTCGATCATAAGTCCTCTCATGTCAAATTAAAATGTAAAAAATTCACATAGTTTCTCCTATGTATAATATAGAAAAAAAAGACCGTGTATATACATATTTATATTGTATTTGGTTAGTAAATAACAAATGGGGGGGGGGGGAGCGGCCTTCATTTCCCCCCTTACGCCCATGATTATGTGTTTAGCTTGCTTTTACATAGATATTTATGATAGTGTTGCTAAGTAACTTGACTAAATATTTATTGAATCTGCCAGTTGAATTGTTTTGAAGCTTTGTCGATTTTCACTGCCTAATAAGTATAATTTTCATATTCATGTCTGATAGGAAGTTACAGTTTACTCCACCAGAACTGCGAGAAGCTGCGAAAAAGCTACTGAAAGTTTGCTACCGGAGAAAAGCAAGCAATAATTATTTCTTATTTTACTAGTTGGAACGTGACATTATTTAGCCGAAAAATATTTTTTCTGACACCGGCAAGAAACTGCCTACTTTCCTGACCAATTTTAGTGAAAGTAGATTTTTTACAAAAACATTCAAAGAAAATACGTATCCAAGGTTACAACAAACATAACAGTCTGGTAAAATACAAAACAGTCTGGTAAAGATTTTATTGTTGTAACCTTGGATACATAGTTTGCTGTGAATACCATTCATATTAAGAAATTTAAACATTCTTGAGTTATTCATGTTTAAGTATTGATTAAATTAAACTGTTTCAGAAAAAATAGTATACGTATTACGTCACGACAGGGTCCTTACTTGTAAATATCATTTTCCTGACTTATTATGTAATATACTATTGCCAGCTAGCTGGAAAAGTTAAGTAAATAATCATTAACTTCCCAACTGTTTTGTTGGTTGCAAACGCACAGACTAACTGATTATGAATTATGAATAAAAATTATTTACGTCCATAACCACTCTGTTCATTATTTCGTGAAACTACTGGTATTTGATATGATCTGTTTCGAGTTCATACCAAATAATACTATTAGAATATTGTTACTATATTATATTTACTAATTAACTGGTTTACCTTATTGTTACCATATTTTAAATCAAATTTAGTAAATAAACACCATAGATAATGCGCTCATTTGATATTTAAAAGAATATTAGTTTAAACATCTTAATTTCATTCAAACAAGTCTGCTTAGCCTTATTATAACTTAAAACAGAGGTAGTACCAAATATTTTATAATTAGAATTTCTTTGTAAAAAGTGCAAATTTATAACCGTTACCAAAATTAAAACCTTTGCGACAGCCTTGTAATTAAAATTGTAATGTGCGCACTCATTCTACGAGTGTCTCAAAAGCGCAAAGACACTGTACACATTACGCTGTGAGAGTACGAGGATTGGGGGTGATTAGGCTTGCTTTCCCGTGGCCTACTTTCGCGAAATGAAAGCATGAAGGATCTTCTTCGTCGTTCGCGGGGTTTGGGGGAACGGGATCATAGCGTCGTGGCCGAAATCATCTACCTGTGGAGCTTTTTACACGACACGAATTACAGCAACGGTTCTGTATAGAGAAGCCTTCAAATGCCTAGCGTGTCAGATTCACTACGGTTAACAAATGAGTCAATTAATTATAAAATTTTACTCTTCTTTTTAACTAAAATGTGTTTTGATCGCTTACTTTAGGTAAATTGAATAATGGAGATATTATGCTTGACGGGCCATTAATTAAATAAACTAAAATAATGATAAGCTTTTTTGTTTTAAAATTTTTCCCAAGCATTTTTATTAACGCTTCTGAATTATAAAATCCTTAATTTACAAAGCCTTGATCTCAGATTCAGTGGCGGATCCACCGGGAGGCACAGAATGGAATTATCCCTCCCGAGAATTTTTTGAATTTGCGCAATAGTTACTCTTTGTACTTATAATAAAATATAAATCAATAAATCAAATAGAAATTTGTTTTATATTACTTGCACAACTACCGACCTAATGAGTGCTCTAGTACATCAGGGTGAAATTATTTAAAAAGTAAGGAAGAATGTAGTGATTAGTGATTTTTAAGCCGTACAATATATCAAACTCTTATGACGCAGGCAGGAAGGCGAGTGTGCCTGCGAGCAACTCCTGAAGAAATTGTAGGCATCGAAGAACAAAGTTTTTTGAATTATAAATATTTTTTGTTTATTTCTTAATTAAAATAACACCGTTGTAATTTATGACATAATAGCATATTATGACACTAGTGTATAAGTAACTGTTTAAAGTACGAGTAACGAGTTTAACAGCACGACGCACAGCGGAGTACTTCTAACGGCACTAGAGCTTTGAAGGATTATTGTGCGGGTGTTATAAAAAATTACCATTTGTATTTCAGTTTTTAACATACCTATCTCAATTTAATGCCTTTTCCGAAAAATTAGCTGTTTAATTGTCAGTTTACGATTATTTCCAAAAATACCGGCAAAGTACAAATTCATCGACGGGTATACAAGTATGAAAAATTTTTAGAGGCCTCCATGAAATTCAGAAATCATCAAATTTTTATTACAAAGATATTTAAATAAATACACACTAAGATACAAATTCCATTGAATTCAGAAAGTAAGGGAAACTATAATAAATTGAAAAATTATACCTTGGATGATAATTAAAATTGAAAAGAATTTTTAATTTAAATGGCATTACAATTTTTTAAGGAATAAATGTACTTGAGGGTTTCAAATTTTTAGAAGCCCAGATGACTTACATCCGCTGAATCCCTGCCCCTTTGGCCAACCCTGTAAAGCCACGAAGTGATTTACGGATTTACAGAGTGACGTGCGTCTACGGCCCAAGCTCTAAATCATGCGTCTACGACCCATCCACCTGTGTATGATTTCTGATTTGGCTCAAAATCCCGTTTTGGGGTTTTGATCTTAGTAAGCCACCACAGGGATACTGTTTACGTTAAGAAATATTAAAATATTTGAAACCGACTGAATTGACTAAACAATATTTTCCTTTTAATGAAATACTCCAGACAGACAGACCCATATACGAGGGCAGGATGAAAAGTCCCTGAAAAATGAAACAAGAAATTTATTTGGTCAAAACATATTTTATTTCTCAACATAATCTTCTTGTAGCTCGATACACTTCGTCCAACGTTTTTCTAATTTTTCGATCCCTTCCAAGTAATACGAATTTGACAATCCTTCAAAATAGGCGTTTTCGGCTTCGATTTGCCAGGACAAGTCCATTGTTTCGACTGTTCTTTGGTCTCTGATGTGTTGTGATGAATCAATGTTTCGTCCACAGTTACGAAACGGCGCAAAAAGTCCTTCTTATTGCGCTTGAACATCGCCAAACACTTCTTTGAACTTGTCACACGGTCGCGCTTGTTGTCAACAGAGAGCAAATGCGGCACCCATCTGGCAGATAGCTTTCTCATATCCAAAAATTTATGCAAAATGTTCCGTACCCATTCGGTTGAGATGCTCATAGCCTCAGCAATCTCGTGCATTTTAACTCGCCGATCCTCAAATATCATACCAAGGATTTTATCGACGATTTCTGGCGTTGTAACCCCAATTAGACGACCAGAACGTTCGGCGTCCTTTGTGGTCATACTACCACAACGAAAATCAGTAAACCACTTGTGAATCGTTCCAATCGATGGTTAGGAGTCTCCATAATGTTTAACAAGCGATGCTTTGGTTTGCGTAATGTTTTTTCCACGCAGGTTGCTTGCTTTCGAGGGATGTGAAAACAGAACTGAATGACATATCAGTCTGAAAATTTTAATGCGTTCTAGTTAAAGATGGTACATCACAAATGTCACATGAGATTTGCGATTGTGGCGCCATCTGTTTTATTTTTCAGGGACTATTCACCCTGCCCTCGTAGATGTGTCATCCGTTTATGTTACATCATATTGGGCATTAGCAAAGAAAAGAACCGAAGGGTAAATTATAAAATAAATAAATATATCATCACGCCTTTTATCCATTACTGCATATCTAATATTATACCTATCCGCAACTATTAAATAAAAATCAAATTAAAAATTATATACCATCTTACTTCAAAATCTAGACACTTCTTTTTTATATCTCTTATGGTAAATAACGTTGATATAACCTAAAGGTAGAAAATTTAAATAAAAGCCTTTAAAAATAAATTGTACCATTAGCGCGAAAATTTTCCATTGTTTCTTAATCTTTATATTTGTGGCTTACTAAGAACAGAACCCTAAAAGAGATCTTGGGCAGAATCTGCACTCATGCAATTTGGAGCTTTGGCCGTAGACGCAAAGGACGTGTGTAAGATCAGTCTTGTCGTTCTTACATATTGCTTAAGGTAGTACTAGCGTGAAATTTTTTTTTGCAGATCTGAATGAAATTTGTGGTACGTAAACATTGGATAGTCATACGCATCCTGTTAAAATATGAAACACATTCATCGTCTGTGAACAAATATATTCGCTTGTAAAGTTGGGTTCTCATATACGGGACTTATGGCGATCATCACTCAGAATCGCACATATTTGGTTTGTGTACTTCTAAAATTTTACAGTTTCATTTGAAAAACTAGTATGATGTTCTAGAACTATCCATGTATATTGTATCAGAAGGAGAAAGTTTTTTATTGTTTAGTAATGGATATATAGCCATGCAAAGCCTTGTTTTTAACGAAAAATTCAGAATGCCAATTTATAATGGCAACACCACACTGTGGTATGGTATTTGAAAATTCACTAGACCAACACCCTGTTAACAATTCATGATATTCAAATCATAATAGGTACCTATAAAAGACTTATTTTATTCAATTTTTATATTTTTTTGAGCGTCAGTTTCACCACTCGACAACCGATGGCGCCACCGTCACACTAGTACTACCTTAACGCTACACTGTGTAAGGTAGCATACGTTCAATATTTTCTAATAAGCATGAGCATACGACTGTTTATCACGTGATGACAATTCAAGCAGACACGAATTTACATGTACGGAATATATGTTGAAAATCTCACGTTATTTTCGATTTTTATGTGCGTTTAGAAATGAGCTGGAGTAAAAAATCAAAATTTGCAAGAATAGAATTTGATTTTTATCAGCGATGCGGCAAATAAATCTATAAGACAAATTAGATATAAATTTCCTAGTTATGAATGCTACTCGCTTTATACTTATAACAATACTTATTTCTCCAAAAATAGAAAGACTCCAATAAACATTTCGATAATCCCTTGTGAAGAATTACATAGGGAGTAGATAGGACTTTTCTGAGGCATCTGTTAGCCTACATATATTAACTACAAATGAAAATCTAATTCAATTTGATTACGTCTTCATTGTGCAAAGGGAATAATTGAGAACAGAAACGATCGATCTCTGTCGAATTCAGTCTTCCTGGTAATCCCGTCGCAAACAATTATTGGTGCGCCACTGGAATTTCTTAGAAGGACTGATTTTTTACTTCAACTCATTTCCAAACGGACTATACATACTTTTTCCCGTCAACTAAGGTCCTTTTCCTGACATAATATTATATTTTAAACAATATTTAAGAAATTGCGCAGAAATACAAACTCCAGAAAAACTCGACATATAAATTTTCATAGAGATAAAAAAATTATTATCTGTCAAATCAAGTATAATATTTTTCATATATAAAATATTACAGACAAAACTAAGTAGGAAATTAGTTGGTTTCGGAATTTTAGTGTGTTTATCATCTGCAATAAAATTATAGAATTTTGTAGAAAATATAGCTTAAGAGTATCAAAATAGTGTAACATCTTACTAAGTTGACAAAAGTAATTTACTTTAAACTTGATTCACTAACCCTGCAATGCAACTGTAACTGCGTAACTTGTCACAACAATAACAAACAGAAATCGATATTCTAACATCTATAGATTTACCATATCCTATACTCTCTTAGTTTCATTTCGCTCAATCTCACTGATAACAGCATATCTATGTTTTTTTTTTCTTGTTTTTCTTAATCAACTATTTCATTCTAAGTTCTATAAAAATATTCCCCGCTCTTTTTTCATTCCTTTTGAAATTTAGTGATTATCAAACAGTTAGCATTTTGCAAAATTCCTTAAGATTAAAAAAACCGCACTCCATATTTTTAAAAACTCCAGATTTTGTCGGTCTCAATTATAGAAATAAAACTCTTTTTAATGGATGAAAAACTCCAGAACTCGCGATAAAAACTCCAAAGTGGCAACACTGGTGAGAAACACCAATTTACACTAAGATAGCAAATAAGTAGCTTGCGGAGTACTCAAATAATCAATAGTAATTACTCATGATGGTGATAAGTTATGTTTGCAGAAAGTAGTAAAATTTTTATTTAGTTGAAATTTGAATGTATACTGAAAACGTTATAAGGATGAACTGACGTCGTCTTCCTGATAAAAGTTATTAAAACCATAAAAAAACTGATTCAATATTTAAATGATAATTTAAAAAAAAAATTATTGAAACACTAATCTTATATGTATAAGAATATTGAATAATAGCTATATTTACTATAATTCATATATTGATAAATAATTATTTTTCATTTATAATAATAATTATATTGTACACGTTCACGACACATAATTTCTATCTATATCGAGTTGTCATTGATCTGTCAGATTCATGATCAATTGTTTCAAACAGCAACAAATATTTAATGACTTTGACCTACAGTAGTTTTTAAAGGCTATATTATAATAGTGCCGAGGGAAAGAAATTTGTCAAGGAATGTCAATTACTGATTCTTCATTTAATAATTTATTTTGAACAAGAATATGCAGATAATGAACCGCTTTTATCTCTAATACGAGAGGTAAATTAGCATATTTGTCATTGTATTCAATATTAATTTCAAATTTATTAGAGTACTGGATGCACTAAAAGTTAATAGGTCTCTTAAATATCTGTGAAGTTAAAGAATAATTAAAACTTTTCATCTCCAAAGAACCAATGCGCAATAAAATTTAAAACTGGTTACGTAGATACCATGTAAACGTTACAGCACTCTATGTCATTCATCTAATAATATTTTTTATGACGTTCTCGTATGTACATTCTTATAATGTTTTTAGTACAACAGATACATTAAAAAAAAAAGAAACAATTTATTGAAAGACGGCTCTTATCGTAATCTTATCATATTTGCCATCTCTACTTAACTAACTATTGATGCCTTTAAAGTTGATGCCTAGTACCTACCGTACTGTACAGTATATACTCGTATGTGTGATCTATGATGGTTCTATGAATAAATATATCATATCAAAGTGTGTGTAGTAAAATGAGAAAATAAAGCTAGAAATGAGTGAAATCGGTACTGTCAGTTCTAGATTGAGAAATAATAAATAAATAAATATATCATCACGCCTTTTACCCATCACTGGGTGTGGCACTCTGTCGAAGCAGATCTCGGTAAGTGATATATTTATGCGCGCAAAGTGCGGTTACCTGTCATCAAATCACGGCCCCCAAAGATGTTAGTGGTGGGAGAGCCATAGGGGTAATTTTAAATTGGTGAAAATGTTTTGTCGGTTGTGGGGATCGAATCAGGGATCTTATAATCCACAGGCCGACTCGGTTACCACTGTGCCATTACCCCATGAGTATCTTTCTATTTACCTCATCTGTAATTAAACAAAATAATAATAATAAAAAAAAAACATTATTGCACAACCAACTGGAAAACAAATTTAAACAAGAACCAATAATAGATACGGGAGAAGATAATGACGTACTTAAATAAAACAAAAAAAAAACATTTGAAGACAGACTTGATCCGTAATTACTTCAAGTTAAGGAAAATGTCTCCATTGAGAAAGAAATATATTCAAGAGATCAGTTAATCGAAATGTGAAATGTGTGACTAACATAGACGTTCTTGTATTATGTATGTTAGATATCACGACCGCTAGTTCATTAGTTCAGCAGCTTTGTAATATAATTTTAATAAAAACAATTGCGGGAATTCTGGCAATTTTATTTTATTTAGCTTCAACTAGTTGTTGAATGAAATCAATATAAATACCTCATTATACTCTTGCAGCTCCAGAGAGACCCAAATGGCAAGTAAATTTAATTTAGGATGAAGTAAAGTTTTCGTGTTGATTGAATTCAGCATGTTTCTGTTTAACTATAAAAAATATAGCTTTCATTTTATTTTTTGAAGAGGCATTTTTTACAATTTTCTGGAAAATAACAACACAATTTTTTACAAGAGATGTTAAGATGTAGGTATATATTTAATGGCAGTTCAGTATGTCTGTCGCGTACAAGAGAAAAATATAAAACACATTAAATGCATTTATGGGAACCATATACGACTAAGAGAAAGACGGAGAAAGAGAAATTATAGTAATGCTACTGATAATAAAGCACAAAAATATAAAATGACAGCGACAAAGAAGCTCAAATAATATAACTGTGAAACATATCAAAACTGAAACTAACTGCAAAAAAGCACAAATATGTAATCTTTTGTTTGTGTTTTAATATATTTTTTCTTTTCCGGTGGTCTTATAGCTCTATAAATGCACTGTAAACACGTTGCTAAGAAGATCTATACGCGCACTGTTTTTCGCGTGTGAGTTGTATGAATACTCTTAAATTTGACAGATTACTGACATATAACCTCAAAATTGTCAATTGTCGGTGTTGAAATATTACTAACAGAATATACTACAATTAGATAAAATTCAAAACATTCACAATACAGAAAAAAAATATTGATTAATTGTCAAAAAATATGATATTTCAATTGTCTGTGTTATGAGAAGCGTTACCAACACGAATGATAAAAAACACCAAATTATATTTTTGAAAGTCGCAGTTTTAAAAAATATAACACAATTATAAAATTACCTCAAAAGAAAAAATAGTATAAAGCACACGTTTCATAAGGCCTGTTAACGCACTCGTCCTTTGTAAAACTCGCAGCCGGGCAGCTCGTTTTCCAAATTTGGACTCGTGCGTTAACAGATTGCCTTATGAAACTAGTTCTTTAATATACTATTTGTTGCAGAATTGTATGTTTATGAATTTTCCATTTCCGTTAAGAATCTTTCTTACTCTTCACATGGTTCCCATGTTTATATGGGGTTGATGATTTCAGGTTTTGGCATTCATTTTCTGACCGCCAACCATTTCCCATTTATCAGGGCTTGGGACCGGCACCTTATTAGGCTGACTTGTCGCCCTCGATGGCTTCTTGGTGCAGTTCGAGACTCAATCATTGCGACAGCCTTTGGTTACCACCAAAGCGGCATCTAACAGTTTCTTATGCAATCAGAACTGCATTTAAGCATGTGCAAGTGATCATATAATGCAGCATTTTAACGGCATACATACTTGCCGACCGGTAGTGTC
Source organism: Pterostichus madidus (assembly GCA_911728475.2). Taxonomy (NCBI): domain Eukaryota; kingdom Metazoa; phylum Arthropoda; class Insecta; order Coleoptera; family Carabidae; genus Pterostichus; species Pterostichus madidus. Next base: position 19,990,397 of record OU452302.1, read on the forward strand.
GAATCATTGCCGTCTATATGAACAAGCCTGGAACAGCGTTTCTGTGACGTTACCGTGTGAGGCCGACGAACGCGGCTGACTTGCATATGCTCGCGTGTTGATTAAAATACTGTTCGTAATATATAAACTAGCTTCTATCTCGTTAACTATCAAAGATATTGAATTAATGTACATGACATAAAATGTGCTCCTCGTAGTGACGAATCAAATGGCTATTTTTATTTTCAAAATCTAGTCTAGCTTGTGGAGAAACATTACTGTTTCCTCTTTTGTACTGTGTAATATACATTTTAAAAAGTATATAACTCGTACTAGAATATTTTGACCAGGTTCAGTTAGACTTCAGAAACATATTTTGTAAAAATAATTGTATATCATCTGAGCGGTTTATTCAGCAATAACAATATTTATGTACGTATCTATGGTATTGGCGAAAAAATACATAGTGGCTGACATCTGGTGGCAAAATTTGAAAGGTCTCTAATTGGGAAAACAAAGCGTTGTTTACATTGCAAGAGATAGGAGATTTGAACAGAAAAATGAGCAAATCTAAGAGATTTTGCTCAGTTCCTCAATGTAACAATTATATTAGCGAAAAAATATCTTTGCATTATTTTCCCAAAGACTTAAAAATCCGACATGCATGGGTTCATGCATTAAAAATAGGAAAACCAGTAAGTAAGTACATGAATGTATGTTCTGAACATTTCAGTCCTACAGATTTTGTATCACCGGGTATGTAATTGTGAACATGTGTAATTAATTGTTTGTTATTGTTATTATTACATATATTTTTAAAAGGATATCGTTCAAAGCTGATGAAGAAAAAAATTAAAACCTGATGCTGTTCCAACCAAAAAATTACCAGTAGGTAGTTTTCCGAATCAAAAGAAAAGTTCAAGCAGAGATGATAGAACAATAAAGCGGAATATTAACAAGTAAATACCGAATATAGAGTTAGAAAATTGTTCGATGTTAGTAATTTTCATATATTTGCAGAACAGTATCAAACTTAAAAGCGGATTTAGTGACAGAAACAAGCACGGCACAAAGAATAGAGCTTTCCTCCATTGTAGAAACAGATATTTCCTCACAGCCATCATGTTCCTAAATATCACTGGAGTCAGTGCATGACAAAATATCCGCCATCAGATGTGATAATGTCAAATTAATTTAGGGATATGTGATATGAAAGAGACTTTAATTCACTGTTTATTCCAATCAGATAAAAACATGTATGCATATACGCGAATAAATATTAAACATTTGTGAAAATAGAACACTGCATGCAAATAGCATCTTCAACATGGAAGTTGCACAATAAAAATATAAAAGAAAGAACATTATTAGTTTTCGTAAAGTTAAAAACTGATTTATCTTTCAGAGTTTTGGCTGTTATGTTTAAAATTTTATTTACAACAGCTCAAAATTACTTGCACGATACAATAAACATAATGGGGCAATGATATTTCCATACTCAAAACGAATAAAAAGTCCAAACTTTATAATAAAAACGAAACTAAAACACCAAACAACACGTCGAATACATACAAAGCAATGGCGGTATCTGGTTTGTTTTCCCAATTAGAGTGCGCCACGACAGTGCCACCTATAGTTGAGTTTTTTCGCGAATTATGAAGATGTTTATGCCATCCTAGAGCGATGCTTACAAGATCGAGTGTCTCTGACATAAGGTCTATGGTTAAAAATGAACTGACCAGCCTTTGATGATAACATAATAAGTTGATTCAAATGTGCTGTAATTTTCTGGAACTTTGACAAGTGTTGGAATTTTTATTTCCTTTTTTTTCTTAATTTGTCTGACATAAGGGTTTGGTAAGTCGCTCGAGAGGTAAAAATATCAAGTAACTAAATAATAATTAATTGATTACCTGGCAACCAAAGTAGTGTATATATATATATATATATATATATATATATATATATATATATATATATATATATATATATACGTATATAGAAGTATTCTATAATTAAATATTTGATATATTTATTTTATACAGCGCACAATCAGGTACAAAATAAAAAGTCACTCTCAAAATAAGAAGAAAGAAAAAATACAAACTTTATAATTAATAATAAGTAAATCTTAAAAATTAACACAATCACTTATTTTGACAGCGGCATTCTAACTTACGGTTTCTTTTGGTAGTATTTTCCATATTATTATTTTTTATTTTCATATAATTATTTAGTAAAATGTTGCACATGTGTACTATTGCTTCATTACTGAAGTTAGCATTACTTTTACCACATTTGCAAATAAAACACAACATTTTTTCGTAATCCCAATAGCTAATTATTATTTGAAATATTTCATATACATTGCAAACTACATTAACTATAAAATATTTAGGCCATTTAACTCCACCTCTATCAATTATTTTTAAGTACAAGCGTTAAGCCTTATATAATTTTTAAAATACATGTTAGAAAGTACAAAAGAAGAAACAAGTCATGTTTCTCCGTAACTCAAACTAGATTTTGAAAATATAAAATAGCCAATTGATTCACCTTTATGAGCAGCATATTTTATGTTATGTACTTAATTTCAATATCTTTGTTATATAAAGAGATAGAAGCTAGTTTATATATTAGGAACAGAATTTTAACATGGCAGCATATGCAAGTCAAACGCGTTAGTAGGACTCACGCTGTGACGTCACATCCGCTTGCGCTTCGCTGTTCCAGGCCTGTTTATATAGACGGCAATGGTCGAACCCCGAATAAATCTGTGTCTTACGTCTGACGCGCTTGGCCACCGTATCGGCGAGAATCCTACATCTATTCGGAACATTCAAAGAAGTGGCTGACGCCTAGCGCATTTATTTTAAAGCTTTCAACAGTGAAAACCTTCAATAACGTATTCACTGCTGTCTAGTTTAAAACTAATTTTTTTTGCGATAAATAGAAAATCAAATATTATTGTGTATCTTAGTGTCGTAATTATATTAGTGAAGGAATATCACTACATTATTGTTCGAAGGATAAAATTATGCCAACAAATTTTAAAATTGGTAAAAGTATTGTACCAATTATGAATTTTGGTTCTGTTCTATTTTTATCAAATAACTTTTATCCTGGTAAGATTTATCGGTTTATATATTGTATAATAAAAATTAAAATAATTTTTTTTTTCAAACAGCACCGAAATCGAAACAAAAAGGTGTTATACACAGCCAATATCTTCCTCTAAGAGCCTCTTACGTGAAAAAGAGTTTTAGTTCATCAAGAAGTAAAAAAAAATAACATAAGAATAAATGATACTTAAAAATTAATCTTTAAAATTTAATTCTCATTTACTATTTGTACCAAATCCGTGACTGAAGAACAACTACTTTTTTAAAATACTGAATGATGAAAATATTGATGAAAATAAAATTCAAGAAAATAACTAAATTGACGGAAATGATTAATACGAGTAGAATGAATTAAAAAAAAAAAATTAGATAAGCGTGCCAAACAAATGAGCTATTATACTGGAATAAATAATATCTTACCTTTACCGGTATTTCATGTGAATTGTCCACCTCTTGGCAATAAATTCTAGTTTTGTAAATAAATATTCATTTTAAATATTATTTTTATAAACTGTCAAATAGTGTTCACTAATATCAATACACGAAATAGGGCATTTTTGCATCGTTCACTTTTCAATGACAACTTGTATTACAGCGTACATGAAGTAGGTACTTTTACGCCCTAATCTTCAAAATACCAACCAATAGTTATTTATGTACCAAGGGTGAAAACAGACGTTTCTGGCCCGTGGTACATACAATATTTTATGCATAACAAAATAACATTTAATTATATGTTCAAAAGATTAAAATATGTAAATAGGTTATATGTTAAAATGACATTTTGCAGAATCTAGTATTCACAATAAACAAAAATTGTCATTTTATTTATGTATCCATATGAATTATTCAAATACTTTAGACTATCAGTGAAAATGCAATATTAAAATTTCGTAAATTAAATAAAGTAAACCAAAACTAATGGCATGGATTTGTGCACCTGATCGTGTCTCAGTTTGTGACTGTTTGGTAAATTTCTATGTCTTATTTCTTAATTCGGAAAGTTAGCGATTACATGTGTGATTTCTAATTACATTTAAAAGTAGTTCATGTTCAACTGCACCATAACTTCTTGATTTATGAAACTATTTATTGTCCATAAAATATAATTTTATTGGACTAGTACGATAAAACAGCAAAATTTGACCCTCTGTCAATTTAAAAAAATTATTTTAGAAGTTTTCTGTGTTAGGATAATTTAATGTTATGCCATTTTTTTATTGTCCAAATGCGACAGATTGTAAATTAATAAAAATTAAAAAAAAAAAGTTTTTTAAGACATAAGTTATTATAAACACATTTTTTACTTTTTTATAAATTTGACAGTTTAATAATTTTAAATAACTGTTAAAAATGCAACAACAATGCACACTTTGAATTATATCTAAGTTTTTAACATTAACATATTTTAAGAAAATAAGTCTCTTCAGCTTTATATGCAACTCATACATATCTGACTTTTTATAATTGTTATATAAATAGCTAATAATTGTAATACGCTTTCTTAATTGTTTTTCTGTCAAATTTACAAATATTTACGTACCTACTTCCACTTTCATGCGAGTGGCTGTGTTCAGCTAAATTATTACGGTCTAGAATTTGATTGTTATAAAGTGTTAGTGAAGAGCTCATTTCAACACTAAGGTATCCATCTAACCATCTTGTCTTACATGCGACAACCCAAAAGTTCTGGTAATTTGAATACCGCAAGCGAACCGCTCATATACAGTCTGCTGCCTGCAGTTGGAGCGAGCCGGGCCTTTGTGAATTTGTAGTTAGGTAGCTGAAAGGTGAGACATGACATTTTTCAATTATTAAAGATGCATTCACAAATGGAAATTGGGTTTAAATTAACTTTATAATTTTAATTTAAGTTTAAGAAGACATTCACAAATCAAACTTGTATTTAGTTTCATTGAAATGTACTGTTTGACTGATTGTGCATCTGTCAAATCGAGACCTACATTATTATAATAACCTACGCCACGGCCAAATTTTATTGGCAATCCTAGAGATGCGATATGACTTCTGGTGATAGAAATTTTAACTACTACTGTACAATGGCGTAGCTAGGGGAGGGGGCGGTGAACGCGGTTCGCACCGGGCGGCACATTTTTTGGGGCGGCATTTTTTATATTTAGTTTTAGTTGTAAAAAAAAACTTGTTCACTTCATAAGTTTACTATTCGATTTCTACGAATTATGAATTACTATATGATTTCGAATATGTTTCTTCATCGTCAAGCCAATGTAGGGTTGAAAATATTATTCCTTTGTTAATGCCTAATTTAAATATGCCATCCAATGATAAAAATAGTCCCCACCTATAGTTTGTCTCTATTACAATTATTTATTTATTTTTATTAATTTAATGGGGTAATGGCTCAGTGGTTTCGAGTTGGCCTGTGGATTTTGAGGACCCCGGTTCGATTCCCACAGCCGACAAACAATTTTCACCAAATTAAAATTACCCCTGTGGTTCGCCCACCACTAAAATCTTTGAGAGCCGTGATTTGACGGCTGATAATCGCACTTCACGTTCATAAATATATCACTTACCGAGATCTGCTTCTGCAGAGTGCCACACCCAGTAATGAGTAAAAGTAATTTATACCTATTTTTTTAATTTATAAAAACAACCATTTGATTGACTTAGAAAGGGCGGCAAATTGGAAACCGCCCTGGGCGGCAAAAGTTCTAGGTACCCCACTGACCGGGTCTTTTTTGAATTTGTAGTTAGGTAGCTGAGAGGTGAGACATGATGTTTTTTAATTACTAAAGATGCATTCACAAATGGAAATTGGGTTTAAATTAACTTTATAATTTTAATTTAAGTTTAAGACGACATTCACAAATCAAACTTGTATTTAGTTTCATTGAAATATACTGTTTACCTGAATGTGCATCTGTCAAATCGAGACCTATATTATTATAATAACCTACGCCACGGTCAACTTCTAATGACAATTCTAGAGATGCGATATGACCTCTGGTGACAGAAATTTTACCTACTACTGTACAATGGCGTACCTAGGGGTGGGAGGGGCGCTGGGCGCCGTCCGCGCCGGGCGGCATATATTTTGATGCGGCATTTTTTATATTTAGTTTTAGTTGTAAAAAACAACTTGTTCACTTCATAAGTTTACTATTCGATTTCTACGAATGATGAATTACTATATGATTTCGAATATTTTTCTTCATCGTCATACCAATGTAGGGTTGAAAATATTATTCCTTTATTAATGCCTAATTTAAATATGCCATCCAAGGGTAAAAAATATCCCACCTATAGTTTGTCTCAATTACAATTATTTATTTATTTTTATTAATTTAATGGGGTAATGGCTCAGGGGTTTCGAGTTGGCCTGTGGATCCTGAGGACCCCGGCTCGATTCCCACAACCGACAAACAATTTTCACTTTACGTACATAAATATAGCACTTACCGAGATCTGCTTCGGCAGAATGCCACACCCAGTAATGGGTAAAAGTCGTGATGATATATTTATTTTATATTTATTTTCTTAATTTATAAAAACCACCATTTGATGGACTTACAAAGGACGGCAAATTGGAGACCGCCCTGGGCGGCAAAAGTTCTAGGTACGCCACTGCTACTGTATGAAAGCATCTAAAGTGGCGGTTTCATGTACTTCATACTGTTTTAAGTAAGGGAAGTGATAGAAAAAGGGAAATGTAACACAACGTATTGTATTTACGGACGCCATTCAAATACGGGACGCAAGGGAAGTTAAAATTTTTAGATAGATGAAAATACTGTGTAAAAAACATGTCGTGTCGGTGTCAAACTTATATTTGAGCGTTGCAAAACATGTGAATAAGTTATTCATTAGAAAAAACCATAATTGAATTCCTATATTACATTTCTGAATCGTGGTGTAGCTTGTAAATACTCAAAAAGTTATACTGTTAAAATTATCAAATTCAACGTAATCTTAACAGTAATTAAGTATATGGCATCTGACAGCAACATGCCTTTACACATGAATTGCTCGCAGCGCCGCTATAGGTATTTCGAGTTGACAATAGTAATAACATACTTGTGATTATTCCTTTTCACATTCATTTACAACGTATTTTAAACTTTCATAACCAATGTTCTTTCACTTTTCATTTTTGCTCGTTTACAACTTCCCGCAAATATATATATATATATATATATATATATATATATATATATATATATATATATATATATATATATATATATATATATATATATATATATATATATATATATTAAATAAAGACAGATATATTTCCTATATCGTGCTAGAATGATTATCATTGGTCAAGTTTATGACATCTCGCTAAACTCTAAACTAAAGTTTGGACATTGCGATGTTTAACTTTGTGTTGTGAATTTATCAAAATTAAATTTTGAAGTGTGTCATAAGATAATGTGAGATCAAGGTTTTCAAAACTAAAATTTAAATCATAAATCTAATCCTAATTTTCATTTGTGAATGCGTCTTTACAGTTTGTGTCGCATTGTTTTAATAGTTAAACTAAAGTGACATTTTACAGAACATAAATCCGTGTGAAATTTAACTTCAAGTTAAAAAATAAATTTATTGCATAAATTCATTGAATGCTCAAAGAAGCATTTGATGATAATGCTGAATGATAGATATGCACAACCAGAAAACATCGCTCTCTTTGCAGACTGTAATCGGAATCTATGATGTTTCCGACATTGTAAATACTATTGTAAGACTGTTATGCGGGATCATTCAACATATTTTGCCGCATAATTTAAACACCACGTCAGCGAATATATCACTCGTTATTCGACAACTTAGAGTTTTCATTTTTGCTGTGGACGTACATTTTATAAATGTCTATGTGAAATATTTTGTATTGTGTATTCAATTAGAAAGATAGAAAAAAAAGGTTTATAATTATAAACAAAAATAACATTTGGTTAAACTTCAATATAAACTGACAATGTAGACTGACAATTGCTAGACGCATGCGCCAGATAGAAATTTAAAATGATTTCAATGGTTCTACTCCTACTCAGACAGTTGACAGGTTGTTATTGTGATGGAGAATATAAAATCGGATACCCAGACCGTTTACCGCAACGGTGGCAGGAACGGTGGGAAGCGGGGATTGCTTATTTAAAGCGCGAGCGAAGCGAGCTAACCTAAATACTTTTTTAGAATCACTAGAAAAATGAATCTATCATTTTTTTAAGTGAAGTGATTATTAAGAATAATGCTAAGTGTCGATATTTTAATCTCCTAATCACTTTTTCCGTCAAATAAGCAAAAAATATCGCATCGAAATCAAAGCTAAAGAAGCTGATGCAAACGTGCTGTAAAAACCTCTGTGGAATTACGAGACAAGTGATGGACATTTTTTTCCTATTTTTCTTATTTATTAAGACTCAATTCCACATCGCAATAGACATTTTGTCTCTTGTTTTATTTCAAAGCTAAATTATGAAATTTATATACATTTTTTGTGTTATTACTTTTTAATTTTTAAACAAATATCTTATAAAGCCTTAGATTACTAAAAATACCAATATTATTGTTTACTTTGATTTGGAGTAGGCAACTGGTCACAAACTATGCTGCGCACTTGTTGACATCAGAGAATTCTAAGACCCTGAGGTCCACGCAGTCTATTTCTCTTCATTATTATTTGTATATTTATGATTATTTTATACACTCCACTCGAAACACTTATATATACAATATCACACAATTCAAGTAATTTTACACATTAAAATATTCACTAAAATGCTCACAAAACATCGAAAACTCTATAAATTGCTGTACTGTATAAGTCTAGGCTAACTCAGTGCGAACCAATGATTTTCGATGACGTAAAGTAATTAATTAGCTATGTTGTAACTCGTTTGTCAACGTTAAAAATCACTTGAAATATATTAAACTTAATATGCACATATTTTTTAGTTGTCAGTTAAATTCAGACAATAAATGAATTAATCCGTTTTGAATAGAATTAGAATATCATTATTCAGATGAACATTTTGATCAAAAAAGCGGTATAAAATTTTATTAATGCAAATGTGGTATATTTTGTTTTACGGTATTTTATTCGAAAGATAAAAAAGAAATTAGATTTTTAACCAATTTAAATGATGTAAATTATTAAAAAAAATTATAACACTCGTAATACGCAGCACATTTTACATATGCGAATAATAAACGAAAATAACATTTGTTAGAAGAAAATTATTTTGTGGAATTATGAAAATATGAGAATATTTTAATGTATTATTTCAGTGTCATAACTGATAATAGACTTAAATAATTTTATAGTTTACATTTGATTTCAGTCATAGTAAGCAGGGTAAGATAGAATAGGGTAGTACTTACAGAGATTTAAGTAGTTTATTTGATATTATACAGTTTATTTAAAAAGCTAATATAAATATAAAAATACCATCACGTCTTCTACCCGTTATTGGGTGTGGCACTTTGCTGTAGCAGATCTCGCTAAATGATATATTTTGCGAGAGAAGTGCGGTTACTGGCTGTCAAATTACGGTCTCCAATAGGCTAGTAGAGGAGAAGCCACATGGGCAATTTTAATGAGGTGAATATTGTTTGTCGGCTGTGGAAATCGAACCTGGGTTCTGCTTAAAAAACTAATAACTACTAATAATACTTTCACGGTACCTGTGCGTCTATGCGAAGATGTAGTCTCCGCCTTTTACTAGGGGAGATCCAAGTAGAATCTTAGGAAATGCTGAACACACAAATACATGAACATTTTCTGGACTGCACACAATCATGGACAAAACATTGGAATCGTGCAAGAAGGCGACAGTGGAATTTAAGACTTTTTTTATAGATGACTTTTGTTGAACTTTAGGGTAGCACTTCATAATTAAATAAGAAATTTTTAATTCTCTATTTCCTGCTTAAATTTAAGTACTAGTTTTATTTGTATCATTTAAATTTGTTACCTCTTGTACATATTAATATTCGTATATTATTGATTTATTATTCAATAATTAATTATCAAATATGTATAGTAACTTATATTATTCACAGTAATACATTTACTTAAGATTATTTGGTACGTTTATGTTCTTCATATAAATATACCCTTACGCTTTTTACCCATGAATTGTTGTAGCAGATTTCAATATATTCATCGTGTGAAGTACGGTTATAAGCCGTCAAATGATTGCCTCCAAAGGTGTTAGTGGAGGAGAAGCCTTAAGAGTAATTTTGTAGTTAAGTTAAACTTAATCTGTCAATTGTGGGCATCGAACCCCAGTTCTCAAATCCACAATCCGGCTGGTTGCCATTATTTTTAATAATAGTAACATTAATATGCTTAAAAATACGTATAATATATTAATTTTATTATTATTGTATCAAAGTAATATTTTAACATGTGATACAATATATTATTTTCATGAAATACGGGTATTTTATATTTGTGTCTTCTATAAACTACAGTGTTGACCTATACATAGACAAATAGGTCATAATAATTATTTTCTTATTATTATAAATAGAATTTATAAGATAATTAAAAATATTACTGTTCTATCTCCTTGCACACTTTATAAAAATATCATTTCCTAATATGTTAATCAATATATGTAGTATAGATATTTGTAGTACGTAGTTAGGATTGCCACCTCAGAACTAAATCTCGCCCAGAGATGACGACTAAAAACACATGTATACAAGATTGGTAGTGATAAATCTATTATAACAATAAAATTAGTGTATTCAAAGTCATATATACGATTAAACTGTAACAATATTGACAGAATTGAAGATAATCACATGCAACAGAAGACATAACCGCACCTAAAATTATGTCTATTTCTGAATACTTGATACAATTCTAAAAAAAATTGATCTGATACAAGATAATATATCAACTATTAGAACCGAATTTAATTGTATTCTTCTCTAAATAACCATGAGGACAGAATCTAGAAATCTAAGGACTTAGTGACAGAAATAAGACTAGATAACAGTAAGATGTACAAGATCATCAAAGAAAAAAATCAATTACCGGCGTAGAATATTTCCGAAAGTGAGACAGATTTGTCCCGGATTACATAGCACGCACTGCGCCTTCACCAGTTGTACACGTTCGTTTACCAACCACCGCGCTAGCTATTCCGTACACGGTATACGAGATACACGCGACAGTTTGCATATAATTTTGTACATATTCAGTTTTACTTACACAACCCGGAGAAATAATAATTAAACCCGGAGCCCGGGGATAACTCACTGGAGAGGTGGCAAGCCTAACCTAGTACGTATTCAATAAAATAATAAATGTTTTGAAAAAATGTGTATTTTTCATTATATCAAATATAATAAAAAAGTGAATATGATACTAATGTAATAAATAATTTGTAGATTCAATTACTATAGCACTTATTGTGTTGTTTTCCATATGTGAGGTCATAAATAATGAAACAAAAGTATATAGCAATCAATATATCAATTTAAGTTAGCGGTCACTTATAAAGTCTAGTTATTATCAACTGTTACACAAAAATTAATCATTGCGTCATTTTTCAAGTCAAAGTAACTACGCTTAAAATTACTTTTCTGATAAATTGATTAAAATTTCTATGTAGGTTGAAAATACATAGTTTGCAGTGGTAAGCTTATTAATAGATAGGTATTTTATTTTGATGTGTCTATAAAGTTTATAGGCAAATAAATTTTATCAGTATAAGAAATATAGAAGAGCATTTTCTTCAAAAGTTTCTGAAAAGGCTAACAATTTTATCATAAACTAAAGAACTAAAGAACTGAACATCAAAACGTTAGACGAATAAAGAACATTCAGTCTCACATAAACCTGAAGCGAAGGTAATATAAGAACTTATTACTTTTTTTTTCATTCATTTATTTCTCTATATGCTTTTTGACGTAAAATTGAAAACCTCTTATTTGATGTGAGAAATAGAAAATATATTTGCTTAGTATTATAAAACCATTTCACGTTAAAAATATAATGTTGCTGAATTCATTTTCTTCGAAATTGAACTTCGGTTCTTGAAATACGAATTGTAAAAAGAAGAAACTCAGTATTGCAAATGTTGATGTTTGGAATTACTTCATGATTCATGAATATTTGCAACAACTTTAACAATGAGTAAACATTATGAATATTTTAGTTTCCATTAAATATTGAAATATTTCAGCGAATGAATAAAGTTGCAGCGCACTGCATACAATAGGAATAATTACAAATAGATGTAAATTTACATGAATCAAGACGCAATCAGTAGAAATAAAAGATGCTTTGAGATCGCAGAGTGGGCTGCATACTATTTCAGAGAAGATTCATTAAATTACATGGCCTTAATATAATTAGTTTTAAAGATCTTGTTAAAAATGTCATAAAAACAAATGTCAAGCGAATAATGATGATTGATATACATTTCAAATTATTGAAATGATGTCTTTCAGTGCTATCATTTTTAAACTTGTAATAATAAATTGACAGGCGCGGTGGCTGAGCGTGTTAAAGCACATCTCTTAACATACTGTGACGTCACCCGAACCAAGGTTCGTCAGTTCGAATCCGCCTGTCGACAAAGTATGATTTGTCGTTAAATAAAAAAAAAAATACAGTTACTTGTATTAATCATACTCGGGCGCTATAAGCTAGTCACTTATACATATACCTTAAACAGTAAAATCGACTACGGAAACCGGCAGTACGGCAGCGTAAAAACTGCGGCTCGGTGTGCCCTTTAGGCCCAGGCTCGATTCGGGCTGTAGCCAGAGAACCTTAAAGTAAACGAGAAGAGAAACTTAATGCTAACAAATAGAAAGGCCATTATGCTGCCTCCCGTGTCCTCCTGGCAAATTAAAATTACAAACGCGCGCGCGCCGTCATGCACACATATTTTATTAATTGGTTTTTCTTAATGACAGGATTGTTTGAAAAAATGAAACAAATATATAATAACTGTTCATTTTATTTATAATATAACCGCAGCCTTATGCTAATATTTGAATATCTGAGTTATTTTCTGCTTCGGACTGGGCTCGTATTCTTCAACTCAAGCTAATTATGATTGAAATCGTAGCAATTATGTTACATTTTGACATAAATGCAAAGATTTTAACACTGTTGCTTTTAATCATAATTCATATACGAATTTGTTCGTATGACTTCAAGAATCGGGCTCTTGGATTGAATTAATTTCAAAAATAATATTTTCATCACTTAAATCAATATTTAATTTTTCATAATACTTGTCTATGTGTGGAAAAGCATCAACAATTCTTTAAAATTGTCAAACAATACAGCATCGTCTTGTTCACAATTTGATTTATTTCCAAGAAGTGTAGTAAACTACTTAAAATTAATGTTTTGAGTGCACTGACGAAAACAGTTCGTTCGTATTAAGCTGATATACAACAAAAAATCACTATTTCACTGTTCATGCATACACTTCTATCGTTTCTATCTGCTTCTGTCAACTATTTGTTTACGTTGTGAGGAGAAACGGTTAAAATTTGAAATTCGCCAACGGAGCATCTATCGTCCGCCTGGCATTCTAAAATATGTTTCCGATTTCTCTATACTACTTTCATGCGGGTGGCTGTAGCGCCATTGAAGAAAAATAATTATAAATTGATTCTGTTAATTAGAAGTATGTTAATTTAAGGTTAGCATAGCTTTCCGTACACTCTCTTGTAATACTAATATAAATTTTAGTAGTTTAGTGCTATAAATTGTAAAAATTCATTATTTAAATTTTTTTTGATATATACATAACAATAATATAACTCTCTAATTTCGAATAAATATTAAATATTTTAAACGGTTCTGTAATTAGATTATTATATAAAATCGATCGATATGTTAATTAAGACCAGTATTTTTTATGATTATTTAAAAAATATCTAAATAACGATATTCTGTGGCCAGTATAATAATGGCATTTTTGGCAAGTGGCACGCTTAATTTTCTGATCCACGAAACCAAATATACTTCATTGATTGTGAAATAGTTTTAGATTTTTGAACAGATTTTAGTTAGAGTTGGACTATATTGCAAAGTTTAATAATATTTCAACTATACTGGAATCTGTAGAACAATCTGAAGCAGCAAAGCAATTTACGGTCTCCGATGTCGATATTTAGTGTATGTATTTTATGTTGCAAATAGTACGAGTAATAACAGCAGCGACAGGGATAGAGGCAAACGCATGCTAAGTGCATGTGCGTGTTTGTCATAGTGTCGTAATTTACTGGAATGAAGTTACAGTTCAGCTTTGTCTATTTACCTTTCCTGTATGCGTTCACATAAATTAATTTGTCAGAAAATATGCACTGATATATGTTTGTACATACATGCATAAACTACTAGATTTACTGAACAACATTTACAAGACCAAAAAAGTTACATAATATATGTGCGAATAGTTTTCAATATACTGTTGCCTGAATATTACCCTATTACTTGTATTATTAAAAAATAGGGATGTTTTAATATTTAAGTAGTCGTTGGTATATCAACAAAACTAAGTAATAATTATGGACATACTCCGGTAACATAACCGTTTAAATTTTATAATAGTGTAACGAATATAGTCACGGTATGAGTCATCAAGTCGAGAACGTTCGAGCGTGGCGTAGCGAGCTCGGCCAGACGTATGAATCATAGCGCGCTAGTTAGGACGCCCAACTTCGAAAAGATTCCGGAACATTCTAGAGTTCTAGGCAGATCGAGTATGTCGGACTTTTATATAAAAGCGGGCGCTTGACTCCTCGAGTTGACAGTTGACTTCAGACTGAGATAGTAGAGGTCGGCATATTTGAAAATTTTTATATCCGATCCGATCCGATCCGACTTGATTCAAGATCCGATCCGATCCGACTCTATCCGAGATCCGATCCGATCCGATCCGATCCGATCCGATCCGATCCGATCCGATCCGATCCGATCCGATCCGATCCGATCCGATCCGATCCGATCCGATCCGATCCGATCCGATCCGATCCGATCCGATCCGATCCGATCCGATCCGATCCGATCCGATCCGATCCGATCCGATCCGATCGGATCCGATCCGATCCGATCCGATCCGATCCGATCCGATCCGATCCGATCCGATCCGATCCGATCCGATCCGATCCGATCCGATCCGATCCGATCCGATCCGATCCGATCCGATCCGATCCGATCCGAGCCGATCCGATCCGATCCGATCCGATCCGATCCGAAATCCGATCCGAAATCCGATCCGAGATCCGATCCGAAGATCCGATCCGAGATCCGACCAGACGTGTCATTAGATCAGTACAGTTTTTCCTATTTATATTAAACCAATTTTAACGTTGCATATTCGAAGGAAAAATAACAGTTATAGATGAAATTTAATAAATAATTTTATTATAAAAAACTAAAGAGACATATTTTGTTGTAACGTTATTTAATCATTTTTATCACAGAACATAAATGCTTATAAATATAACGTAGCGTTAAATTTCTTTAAAGAGGAATTGGAATTTATGTTTTTACTAAGAGTGAATACCTAAATGTTATGTACGGAACGGATGTTTTATCCTACTTTCGTATCGGATATTTTATCCGACTTTTGGATTGGATATTTTATTCGACTTTCGGATCGGATATTTTATCCGACTTTCGGATCGGATATTTTATCCGACTTTCGGATCGGATATTCTATCCGAATTTCGGATCGGATATTTTATCCGACTTTTGGATTGGATATTTTATCCGACTTTCGGATCGGATCTTTTATCCGACTTTCGGATCGGATCTTTTATCCAACTTTCGGATCGGATCTTTTATCCGACTTTCGGATCGGATCTTTTATCCGACTTTCGGATCGGATCTTTTATCCGACTTTCGGATCAGATCTTTTATCCGAATTTCGGATCGGATCTTTTATCCGACTATCGGATTCGGATTTCGGATATTTTTGCCGACCTCTATGAGGTAGATAAATATATAGTGATATTAAATAGTAGTTCTTATAAACTTGATATAAATAATACTAGTCAACGTGTATTAATTATTTGTGTTTAAGTTATGTTAATTAGTTTAAATAAGGTTTCTTTATTATTATTTTTAATTTATTAAAGAAATACATTTCATTTTCGTTGAAAATAATTTTTTGTGAGTTTTTTTGTTTTTTTTTTGTATTTTAATACCTACACACTTCCAGAGAAGACGAAAAACGTTTTAATAGATATACATGTATTATTCGAATACACCCATATCCTGCATGGTTAGCGCCACAGCATTCGAATTCGAAGATCCGAGTTCGAATCCCACTCAAGCTAAAATATATATGAATTACTATACTGCGGCTCGGTGAATTGTAATTGGCATTAAGTTTCTATTGTACAGAATAGCATAAATAAATACATAAACATACAACGTTTTACTTAGTTTTTTTCTCGAAATTAAAGATTTCAGTCAATATGTATTCGTTATCGTTTTGCTAGTGTTGTTAATTTTAGGTAAAATAAATATATCATCACGACTTTTATCCATTACTGGGTGTGGCATTCTGCCGAGGCAGATCTCGGTAAGTGATATATTTTGCGCGTGATGTGCGGTTACCAGTCGTCAAATCATGGCCCCCAAAGATGTTAGTGGTGGAGGAACCACAGGGGTAGCTTTTGAAATTATGGAAATTGTTTGTCGCCTGTGGGAATCGAACCAGGGTTCTCAGGATCCACAGGCCGACTTCATACCACTGAGCTAGCCACCCCATAAAAAATAATAATAATAAAAAAATTATCATGTAAAATATCTATTTTACATTACATTATTAATGCTGCAAATATATTATACCGTCATTAATAATTGGATGGCCAAAGTAGTTTACTTTTCTGCCGAGGATTCATATTTATTTATCAATTTATACACTGCAGTATGATTAGGAAACATTTTTCTCTTTTTTAACATAGTAATAAATGAAAATTATTTATTTTAAATGCGGAGAAAATTTAATCCATTTCCCTGCAGTCTACATCAGCGGTTCTTAACGTGTGGTCAACGGACTCCTGAAGTAATATGAATATATTGTATATAGATTTTAATTTTTATTGTCATTATTAATAATTATATTATTTTTTTATGATAAATAGTTTCTCAACTGGATATGTAGTATGGGACCAAATTACAAAGATTTGTAGATTCCAGTGGATAAATTAAAAAAAATGCAATTGTTCCTCTGTTTGTATTTGAAGATGATCCAGATAGGATACGAAACTCGTAGAAAAAGAGATTGAGTTTAAATAAATAAATATATCATCACACCTTTTATCTGTTAATGCCGTAGCAGATCTTGGTAAGTGATATATTTATGGGTGTGAATTGTGGTTACCGAACGTGAAATCACGGCCCCTCAAAGATATTACTGGAGGAGAAGCGTTCTTCGGGAATCGAATCCGAGTTCTCAAGTCCACAATTCGACTTGGTACCACCGAGCCATATACCCTATTTTTAGAAAAATTGACAGAAATCAATTTTTTTTGTAATTTTATGCAATATTATTATATTTTGTTTTCAAATTTGTATTGATATTGAAGAATTCCAGAAATAATTATTATATCATTCCCTTTGCTCCGCATATAAAAACATTTTATAAACTATAAATAAATTTTAGTTACACTTTAAGGTTTGTAATCTTGAATTAAATCTGGGTGATTCGCGGCAAAAAATATTTTTTAAAAGAGGTCCGTAATAAAGAAACGCTTACGAATCACTGGTCTACATCAACCTTTGTTATTTTGAAATCAATATAAACAAACAAAAAGATAGAGAAAAATAAAAAATAAAATAAATGCAACCCTTCCTATCCTTCCTCATTATTACACCAAAGAAGATCTTGTGCATTTGTATGGTAATAATGAATATAATTATCTTATTAAATTAGATTACTTGTAAGCAATTTATATATTACAGGCAACTATATTAAAACAAGAACATATATAGTAAGAAATTATCCCTACTAACATAACGTATTGTTAACATTACACACACGTATTGGATAAGTAAAGTAATATGCGCAATTCTGCTTGCATTACTCAAAATGTAAATACACAACAGTAGAGCTAACAACACCAATGCGATTATATAGCTCTCATATAAAGCTGACGAGTTCCACACTACGTGATTTGAAATTATGTCCGGTGTTTGCAAGTTTCGCAGGAAATATCACTGAATATGAAGTTATTTATCCGATGTTACCCGGCTGTTTCACTGCGAACCTACTGGTTAGACAGATTGACGCGAAAATCTCCTTCTCGAGGTTTAATTAAAGTCTCTGTTGGTATCTCTTCCGAAAATCTAGAATAATCCGTTTTTAAACAGTCTGTTCTACAAAAAATGTATTGATTGGGCACTAAAGTATTCTGCCTGGAAACAGGTTTCTCATTGTGATTAGAGTCCTTTCAAATTTTATCGAAACTTTTTATTTTATTAATCTGCGCTAAATAGTGTAAGAATTAATTAACTACCATTAAATTGAATTATAAAGAAAAAATGTAGATACCGCTAGGATTTGAACCTGGGACCTACGAGTAAGAACTGTGGTCATACGCTCTAACCAACTAAGCTTCGCTTGCCATGTAATTCAAATTAGATTTTATCCTAATTTTTCAATTTTGTTTTTCATAATTTGGTATAAATTTTTAAGTTTATTTAAAATACTAATTATAATTCTAATAATTTGTTTTAATTTTCAGGTGAGTGCCCTACCAACTTTAAAGAGAAATATAATTTGAAATGCGAATATCAGCACTGCTTTATAAGGTATGTTCTGAATTTACGAGCTTTTTCCATTGTATAATTAAGTAACAAACATAAAATAACTATATCGCTTGTTCAAAATAGCTACCGCTATCCTAAGAAATTCTGAGAAAACTTTTGTCCGTTTTTTAATTATCCTGAGCTTTTCAACGTCAATTAATAATTAAATTATATATGTAAGGATTTCTTTCCTTTAATGTAACTGCTTAATGAAGAATCTTATTTAGGTAATTACTTTGATTCGCTGGGGATGGAAGTGATTAATATCACATTTAAATTTGTAATTAAGATTTTCATTTTTTTATATTACGTTGTGATAATTAACGTCAGCTCCAATGTTCTTAATTAATGTTTCATTTCAGAGGCCGAAATTCTAACTTTCTATTTTATACATTACTTATTTATAATTTTAAATGAAGAATGCCAATATATACTCGTATTATGCGAACATTATATGAGACTTATACAGTATGTCCTTGAATTGAGTTTACAGGGGAATATATACAGAGTATTCCATTTATTTGTTCCACCATTGCTATCTCGTGAACTATAAGAGCTACGAGATTGGTTAAATTAGCAAAGAACCACCATTTGACAAGACTATTGCAATGATTAAAAAAAAATTATTTTGACCTATGGTTCTCAAAATACGTTCAGCTAAGTCGGTATCACAATCCACTATTTCCTAGTTGATCTAGTTGGATAAATGATCGCACCATACTGATGAGTCCGGAAGGACGAAACGCGTCTATGGTTAAAGCTGAACTGACCAGCCGTTTGTTGATGACCTGAGAAGTTGATGCAAACGTGCTGTAAAACCTCTGTGGAATTATGAGACAAGTGATGGAAATTTTTTTTCCTATTTTTCTTTTTTATTACGAGGTTCAACTTTCTTATTTTAAATAGGAACCTATTTTTTTTATTTGCATATTCGATTCAGTATTTTTTTCTGAATTCAACGACTATAATTTTTAGTACCCTCACATTACAAATTTTTTGATAAAAATGCATATTGAATTAACGTTAATTTAATTAAAATCGCATAGGAATCAGCGTGCTATGACAGAAAAAATTTAAAATCGTAATATTTTTGTTTGTTTGAATACTATAGGTCAATACAATATGAAAAATTAATAAATAAATTTTTTTAGTCATTAATTTCTGTTGCACGCTGATTCCTATGCGATTTAAATTAAATTAATATGAATTTTTGTCAAAAAAATTGTAATGTAAGGGTATTATAGTCGTTGAATTCAGAAAAAAATACTGAATCAAATAAGCAAAAAGATAAAAAATAGGTTTCCATTTAAAATAAGAAAGTTGCATCCCGTATTCTGAGAACCACAAGTCAAAAAATTATTTTTTTACTCAATGCAATAGTTTTGTGAAATTGTGGTTCTTTGCTAATTTGACCAATCTCGTAGCTCTTATAGTTCTCGAGATAGCAATGGTGGCACACTTAAATGGAACAGCCTGTATATATATATATAAAATGGCAAAACGGAAATTCTCTTCATCATTTCATATATTTCAGTTTTTTCGTATTTATTCTCGTAATAATACAGTTATAATAACGTTTCAAAGTAATATAGAAATTAATCTCAAAGAAATTTGAAATATCGAAAGATATTATTTTTCAACATAGTTTACAAAAATTGCAAAGAAATAAACATTAGTATAACGAAAATTGTAAAAAAGAAATTGGAAAAAGCAGCACGAGAAGTATTAAGAGCGTAATGTACCCAACTGAAAAGTCAATCGTTCCCAGCGGTGTGTGGTGGCGGGTAACAAGGAGGCTGATTCAATTCTAGTCGTTGGGCTACGCCCCTTGGTGAATCATAAGATGTAAGAAATTGAAATTCACTAGATACACGATGTAACAATCACGCGCACAAATAATAGTTGAGGAAACTTTCTTATATAAGAAACCCATGATATATAATTAATAAAATAATTTGATAAAAACAAAAAGGTTTATTTTCACAATATTATATTTATAGTAGTATTGAATTATCTATATAATTTAAGTTTATTATAGTTCTATCTAGAGTTCTACATTCAAATTTTGACATTAAATTTTTTTGAGAAATTGAGAAACATGTTAATAAAAATTATTATACTTTTATTTAAACAACATATGAGTTGTTACATTCAACAGGTTGCTGAATAAAATTTTCATCACGATATTTAACATAAAATAAATAAATATTATATAACTTACATACAAGTGGAATGATTACTTGTAGGTTTGATCACCTTTGTGGTTTCTTATTGGTTAACAAGGGAAGATTACATTTTTTCCACCTATATTTTGAAAATATTTGATTTTAATTATAAATAAAAAATTTAATAATATAAGATGATTGAGAAAATAGGGACAAGTGGTAATTTTCCTTATGATATACAGGCTGTCCCATTTTCGATTGCCATCATTGGGATTTCGGAAACTATAACAGCTACAATTTAAATTAAATGAAAATTATTTTGCCCCTTTGGAGGGCAATCTCAGACATGTCGTCGCTTTCGCAAAAAAAAAATGTAGGCTCATTGTAATAGTCTTGTAAAATTGAAATTTTTGTCTAATTTAGCCAAACTCATAGCTCTCGAAATAGCAATGGTAGAATAATGAAATTAAACAACGTTTATATTCTTAAATATATCCTGAGGTATATATACAGAGTATTCAATTTAGTTGTAGCTCTATGGTTATCTCGAAAACTATAAGAGCGACAAGGTTGGTTAAAATAACAAAGAAATACCATTTTATTAGTCTATTACAAAATTATTAACAATTTTTTTTTTTGACCAGTGGTTCTCAAAATTCCGGATGAAACTTTCTTATTTTAAATGGGAACCTATTTTTCTTATTTGCATATTCGATTCAGTATTTTTTTTCTGAATTCGATGGCTATAAAGTTCAGCACCCTCACATTACAAAATTTCAGACAAAAATTGACATTCATTTAATTAAAATCGCATAAAAATCTGTGCCAAATTTATTTATTTAATTTTTCACAAAATAATTGTATTGTCGTATAATAATGAATCAAACAAACAAAAATATTATAATTTGTTCATTTGTATCTGTCATAGCACGCTGATTCTATGTGATTTTAATTAAATTAATATCAATTTAATATGCATTTTTGTTACAAATTTTGTAATGTGAGGGTACTGCACTTTGTAGACGTTGTATTCAGAAAAAATTCTTAATCGAATAAGAAAAATAAGGTTCCCATTTAAAATAAGAAAGTTGCAGCCCGTATTTTGCGAACCATACACTTAGAAAATGGTATTTCTTTGCTAATTTAACCAACCTTGTAGCTCTTATAGTTCTCGAGATAGCAATGATGACACAACTAAATTGAACATTCTGTATTAATTTTCGAAGTTAATTTTTTATTATTTTTTATTTATGTGGTAGCTAGCTCAGTGGTATCAAGTCGACCTGTGGATCCTGAGAACCCTGGTTCGATTCCCATAGGCGACAAACAATTTTCACCATTTTAAAACTACTCCTGTGGCTCCCCCACCACTTACATCTTTGGGGGCCGTAATTTGACGGCCGGTAACCGCACTTAACGCGCAAAATATATCACTTACGGAGATCTGCTTTGGCAGAGTGCCACATCCAGTAATGGATAGAAGGCGTGATGATATATTTATTTATTTTAAATTTTCTGAAATAAATTGATTTAAATAAGATTTATTGGAACTACATTTCTTACATGTGTTGTCATTGTTGGTTATATTTATATAAATAAGACAATATTGCTATGCCTATCAAATCAGAATATCGTTGTTTTCCAGTTGCTACTAATATGGTTCTCTAGGGTAGAAAGTAATTTTTTCTTTCCATGGGACAAAATGTACGACTTTTTTTCTCAATTCAAGTAAGAAAATTTTTCTTTTTAGCAGGATGGTGAAAACAATTAATTTCGTGTTATTATTTTTAAATTTTTTACTACAGATTAAATTTATTATTCATTCCATAAGATATACAGGTGTTCATTTTAAGTGGCGTACCATTGCTATCTCGAGAAGAGTAGGAGTAACAAAGTCTTGACAGACTTTGTTACTCCTACAATTTTTTTTTATAACATTACTTTAATGAGCGAAACAAGAATTTCTTTAGATCAATAGTTCTAAAAATATTTCATGGAACTTACTTATTTTATATGGAAATATATATATTTTTTTATTTACTTATTCGATTCAGCATTTTTTTTCTGAATTCAACAAATACAATGTTTAGTATTGTTGGTTATATTTATATAAATAAGATAATATTGGTATGCCTTTGTGCAATATCAAATCATAATATTCAAGAAAATTCTATAATAAATATAAAATGTACTGTTCCAATTGAGATTCTAAATAAGTTCAGTACTGTAAATTCATATTTTAATAATATAATCATTAAGAATACCTGTCTGTTATATTCCCGTAGATTAGTACTCTTTCTTCTAACAGCATGTAAATTTTACCATGCTTTATACCCTTTCCGGTTACCCATTGTAATATAAAGAAATAAAATAAATCGTAAGAAATGCGTGTAACAGAAATTTCTATGAAATGTATCCTACACAGACACAAGGCCAAGGGGCGGAGCCTAATATTAGTTTCAGTTTATACCACTAGTAGCGGTAGCTCACGCCGTCTACTAGAGTCGAGTTTTCATGTAAACAGTGGTTCGTTGGGGGGTTAAAATTGGTACTAAATATAAATATATTTTCATAAACAAGGGTTTATTTTAAAGATAAAAGTACAATCTATGTTATTTCAGTGTTGAAATTGGCAATTTTTATTCATTTATTGAGTAACACTGATCTGAAGTTACATAAGTTTATAACATTGTAAAAACTAAATTAAAACTAAATCAAAAATTTCAACACACAAATGACATAGATTCAATCTTTGTCTTCAATTTAAAAAAAAAATTAAGTTATTCCGACCATATTTAGTCCACATTTCATGTCCCATTCAAAAGCATGTTTATGCTGTGCGCAACCTAGCTACATTAGCCCCTTAATGGAGGTAAAAAGCGCAAACTGAACAAAATAATGTGAGATTGCAATCTACAAATCAAAAAGAAGATAAAAATACAATTGCTATAGAAAAGATGAAATTTCAAGACAATATCAAGCTAGAAAACATAAAGAACAGTTTTGGAAAATAACTGAATTTTTAAGAAAAGCCTGTACCGCTAAAAGTGTGGGAAAATTATTACCTAAATCTACTTGTCCCCTAGATAATGTCAATAAATAAATTTCGTAGTTGTATTACATCCATACGTATATACTGAAATTACAACTTCGGGATTACAAATTACGCAATAAAAGCCCAGTACCAAACATGATAAACAAACAATTGCATAGCATCCTAGTCAACTGCAAGGATTCTTTAAGAAAATAAGTTACATAAATTGATACATAAAGAAAATGTACCTAATGAATTTCAACGTATAAAACTCACCCTGCTGCAGGAAAAGAGAGACTCCGACAATCCTAATAATTACAGTGGGATAGCCCTACTGAATACGATTACAAACCTACTAACATTTATTATAAATAATAGGTTACAGACATGGGACGATAGCTATTCAATACTTCCAGAAACACAAGCAAAGTTTCGAAAGAAAAGATCGTGCACTGACTATATATTGATTCTTGACATAATTATACGAACAAGTATAATGACAAATAAAGAAAGGACGTATGCTATATTTATAGACTTCAGAAAAGCTTTAGACTCTGTTCCGCATCATTTACTATATAACAAAATTTTTGATTTAGCAGACTACTTCGTATCTATACTTAGGAATGAAATTTACATCTTCTTTACATAACATTACAAAGCGAACATGAAAAGTCCTGCTATCCTATTAAGAAAAAAATGTATCAAGAAGATACCAAAGGTATTATTTCTTCATCCTATAATAACGAATATAAAAATCTTAACTTCATTTTCATGTAATAAGACCTGAAAATTTATTTCAAAATAAAAAAATTATTAATTCAAATGCAAACTATTTCCTAAAAGTATTACACTATTAGTGTATTCCGAAAATGAACCACATTTACCATGGTTAGTTTTTTCAGTAACCGGTTTCATTACGGAACACGGTTTTTGAAATTTGTGATTAGTTTTTAATAACAAAACTAACCGTGCTCGAGCGGCGGTTAGTTTGGTAACTTCACTGCTGTTGTTGACAAGTTTGAAACGTGTTTGGCGGCTTTTGCAGTTTTTGTGGATTTTTGTCTTATAGAACTATATTTTTATGATGACTGATAAATAAACATGTGATACCAAATGTATTTTTATTATGTAACGGTATATATTCATATTAGATGAATTTATTACTTGTTTTGAAGCTCATATTTATTTTTTCTTTGTGTTATTTTGATATGCCTATATTTAAGTTAGGGCAAGTGTGATGCAGAATACAATATTTTTATAATATAAACATTTTTCCATATTACATAAATTTCACATTTCGAAACTCATCTGTCAAGTGACAACTGTCATCGTTAAAGTGCTCCGTTTAACTACAAAATGACGTCATTCTAACCGTAACCATGGTAAAATTGAACCGCATTGTGGTTCATTTTCGGAATATACTATATGTATCATAATACCTCCTGCAAAAAGTTCTAGAAAAAAAAAATCTGTACACTCTGTAACATGTTCGAAAATGATATTACACACCATTAAAGCAAATCGGCAACATCCCTTCAGAGCACATATTCCAAAATCTGTTTCCGAGATCACCAATGACAAGATTTACGATATCTATAATTATGTAAATACTTCTTTAAAATTTCGCAACTTTATTTGTAACAATTAATCACTTCGAAATATGTAGTTATGTAGTATGATCTAATAGAAATAAATATTCCGATATTTCCAACATTCTTTTGTATAAGCAATAGCTTAAAAATAAAATAAACTCTTATTATTATTATTATTGTAATATTTCAATCCTTATTTTAGTTAGCTTGAAAATTATAACAAACGATTAAATGTCAATTATACTATAAGTTTCTTAAAAAAAATATTAAAAAACAGTGAAAATCAAAATACATTTATTGTAGCTGTAATTTTTATCCCTCCTATCATAATATTGTGTTAAATAGTTATTTGTTTAACTGGAAAAATGCAAGATTTTGGAACTAATCAGAACGTCTTCCGGCAATATTAAGAGGTCTAAAATAGCATTTTTTTGTGAAAATTAAGCATATTTTTTACCCACTTTTCTATCAAATTACACTGAACTATTTAAATGAAAATGAAACAAATTAACAAGATATTGATGTAGGTACATCACCATGGATACTTCATCTATTTTTTTGGACGCGTACCTTTTTTGGTATATTTTTGTACAGTTACCATGGTGATTTATAACCCGAAATAGTATACTTTTTGAACAGAAAATAGTTAAATATTCGACTGACTGGAAAAAAAAATATATTTTTTTTCACTCACTTCAATATTATGATACTGTTATTTCAACTTTTTCAGTACTAAAAGAACGCTATTTCAAGAATGTTATTTATCACCATGACAACTGTAGTAACATACTTATTTATGAAACTAGTATTAAAAATGTTACTTTATTGCATGAGTAGGAAGCTTGCAACACGAGACGTAGGCGAGTATTGCAATCCCATGAGAGCAATAAAGATACTTTTAACACGAATTGCATACTTAATTTTTTCTACGATCTAATTTTAACTAATTATGCTAATCTAACTAATGACATCTCAATTGTAAAAAATATTTATTTCGTAGTACTACTAGAAAGTATTTATAAATTTGCAATATTTTCTAAATAAGTAGTAAAAAATATATATATTGACATTTAGCCATATATATCAATATTTCAATATTTCGAAGGTGAAAAATAGGGTTTGAAACATTTTTATGACTATATTATTACTAGGACAAAATATTAAAAACATATTATAATGAAACAATTTTGCGTTCATTAAATTTTTTATGCTTGGTTGCATCAACGAAATCTAAATTTTACGTCTGACTTAAATAACTAAAAGTAAATCTAAGTAAAATATCATATGATGACATTTACATTTTACATTTACATTAAACTTAAAATATAAGATTCGTTGGTGCAAACAGGCATAATTAATTGAAATGTGTATTTTAAGTTCAGAAAAGAAAAAAATATGGAAAGCAGTCATTTTTGTATTTATAGTTGCTAAAAACGAACAAAATTATTTAAATAAAATTCATAATAATAAATTATTGTTTATACTTTATAATAATTAATGTAGCTGATCACTTCTAACAAAAGTGGAACATGAATTGGTTAGGAGCAGAAGGGTTGAAAAAATTACTCCACTATGTTTGGATTGCTTGGCTTTTGTACCAATAATTTTTAATAAATAATATTTATAGGTGACGACGTTTCGGGACTATGGGTTGGTCCCATTTTCAAGTCTAGAATGGTTGGATTAAACAGAATTACAAAAAATAAAAAATTTTTAAAATAAAGTCAATAACTTACCAAACAAAAAATAATAAGTTAGTTAAACATAACAGTTTACAATAAAAATATAAATAATTCCGTGTGGAAAAATATAGTCAAAGATTATAACATGTTAAAAACGGGGTAAACAACACCGTAGTCAAAATAATAATGACAAAATTAGATAAAAAGTTACAAAATCACTACATCAAAACTACCATAGCCATCTAGCGGTCAAAAACACAAGTATGAACCACTAAGAAGAAGAAAACAAAACTAAATTTGGAACAATGTCAAGGTTCATTAAGTCAAAAGATGTAAAATATTTTTGAATTGATTACTGGAGAACATGCTGTCGGTTTTAACATTTACAGTGTTATCTAACATGTTGATATAACAACTTTCCAAAAATAAACGTTTATACCTATGTGATTCATAGTGTAAGATCTTAAAATTCTCAAAGTCCAATTGGTGGTTATGAGAATGTGCATGTTCTACAATAGCACTGTGGTTGTAGTTAGAGTTCTTGAGATTATTTTTATGTTGTTGAATTCTTTTGTGAACGTACTGTTTGGTTTCACCTATGTAAATAGAGTTACAATCAAGGCAATTAAGTTGATAAACAACATCGCTTAAATACTTCTTCTCTGTTCTAGATTTCAGGCGGCTAAACAAAAAACTAGTACTAGACGGTGAATTATAAGCTAAATTCAAATTCAATTCATTAGCTAAAACTGTAAAAGTTCTATGTAGATGTTTGTAAAAAGGTAAGCTGATATAAATTTTTCTCGGTTCATTAGGAGGGATAACAGATCTATCAACGTTTCGGATGTGTTGTAGTCTTGCTTTAATGCAATTGTCAATAAATCGATGTGGAAAGTAGTTCTTTGAAAGTGTGTTCCGTATCAATAATAGATTATTTTGGTGAAATTTTACATTGGACAAGGAAATAGCTCTATCCACCAGATTATAAACTACAGCCCGTTTATACTTCATGGGGTAGTAAGAATTGAAATTTAAGTATCTCCCGGACCATGTAGGTTTATGATACCAGTTGGTTAAAAACTTCCGATTTTCTCTAATTATAGTGACATCCAAAAAGTTGATAGAGCTGTCATCCTCAACCTCCAGAGTGAACTGGATCGAAGAATTAAAAGCATTAAACAAATTGAAAATTTTATTAATGTTAGTTGTAGGTAGGCAAATTAAGATATCATCAACATACCTAAAGTAAAACAACACATTGAGATCCACATGTTCAATAAGGATGGAAGACTCTAAATGAAACATGACGATTTCAGCTATTATGGGGCTTAGTGAATTTCCCATGGGAGTGCCCAGTATTTGTTGGAAGAACTGATCCTTATGTTGTAAATAGCAAGAATCAAGAATAAATTTGAGACAAAATAAGAAAACCTCAAGTGACAAATTAGTGTAAACTTCTATGTCTGCCCAACGTTCATTTATAACCTGAAACACGAGTTTGTGAGGAATTACCGAAAAAAGTGATTTAACATCTAAAGAAATTAATGAGTGGTCCGGAGGGCAATCTAATTGAGATAGTTTGTTAACCAACGTAAAGGAATTATCTAAATAATAAGGTGATTTAAATTTTAAGGGTGAAAGGATATTAGCCAAAAACTTTGAAATTTTACTAGTGGGAGTCTGAATGTTGGCAACAATAGGTCGGACAGGGCAATCAGGTTTATGAACTTTGGGCAGACAGTAGAGTCTAGGACTAAGAGCATTATGAATCTTGAGAGCAGTAGCTGTATTTGTGTCAATGAACTGTCTGTCGTGAAGCATAGTAACCAGTTTATTATTAGCCGTCTGAAATCTAGAAGTAGGGTCTTTGTTGAGAAGTTTGTAAGTAGTACTGTCACTCAATAAATCATTAACTTTGGTTTCGTAATCAACCCTATCTAGAACCACAGTGATATTGCCTTTATCAGCTTTAGTAACAATTAAATTCTTATGTTTTTTTAAAAAGTTGTTAGTTTGTTTAATACAATTGAGAATAATCATTTCAGAAGAGCTAAATTTAATTTTGTTTAAAGTTCTGTAATGTTGGTTAATTAATTTACTAAGTCTAATTCTCAGTTTTTTCAAAACTTCCACGTTTCTATGATCAATAGATTGTTCAAAATTAGTTAAGATCCGTAAGACATTGTTCTTATTTAGTTTTTTACAATTATTATTTATAAAATGAAACTTTGGGCCTAACGCCAGGATGCAGCTAATATTTAAAGGTAGGTTTACACTGGATTTGTTAATTAACCATTTGTCTAAATTGTTTTTAATAGTATCTAAAAATTTGTAAGAATTATTTTCTATTAAAAGATTATTAAATTTTCTAATCAAATTGGATTTAACATAATTGTAAATTTTCCAGTATTTCATGGAATTAAAACGTAAAAATTGTTCTATTGTTTCAGAATTTAGGTGGTGTTTAATGTATTGTTTAGATTTGTTAAGAAGATCTTCAAAATATATAATGTCTCTAACTACAATATTAATTTCAGATAAAAGAATCTTGTAACAAAATTTACTATGACAATGATAAAAAGATTTATTAACTACGAAAGTATTGTGCAACTTGATCCTGCAGCATTTAGGAATAACGTTGTATTGCTTACATTTAAGTAGAAAAATTCTCCGGTTCCTAAGTCTGGCTAGTTTGTCTTGACAATTTGAAATTTTCTTCAGAAGATTTGTAGTTTGATGGTTTGAGGTAGTTTGGATGATACATTATTAAAAAGTGGAACATATTCTAAAATGCCAATTATCATGTCGAGCATTAATTATGCTCTTTAAGTTTGCTGAAGACAACATTTTATTTAAATCGCCAACAAAAGACTCAACGGCGACAAAAATGTTCAAAGTGAAAACTTATGTATATCAGCTGACACGATCTAAACAAGCAAAATAATAATTATAAGTAAATGAAGCTCAAATTTTTAAATCATGAATATCATTAAAATCTGAAAAGCAATGTACATTTCGCAAAAAAATATTTCAAAAAATTACCCAAACATTCGGAAATAGACGTTATCATACACAGTTTTCTTTTTAATTATTTTTTTTATATTAGTGAAAGTGGAAGAAAACGAATAACATATCACTGGAATTCTAGATTCCAGATTCAAATTCTGACGGTATACCAATTTTTCTTTCTATAATAAAATTATATTTCATCAATTGTTATGTATTTATTGTTTAAAAGTACTATTTACTTTAATTGATAATATTTCCCTTAAATTACAGTGGGACTGGAGACGATTCCCATGTCAAATTTGTTAGTATATGAAAGAGTCATATGATCAAGGCAGCTTTTGACACAACAAAAATAAAGAGAAAAATGAATTGATAATAAAACAAAGTGTCTACAATAAAATTGGAAAATATGATTCTTATTAATAATTGTACAATATCTACGTCATATAAACTTTCTATTGTACGACAATTTGTATCACATCTCGGACTCAGCTGATTTAAATGAACTGGTGATAATAAATCTACCTTTGCGAAATATAGGGTATAAATCTCAGTTTTTAATCTTAAAATCTCTTATACATACGAGTATAGTTATAGTTTATAATTATGTAGTTATTAGTTATCTTCATTCAAACTTTCTGAATATTTATTGTTTAATTTCTGGGCATATTAAGATCAAGACTGACAATTATTACACGTCTAGTAGTGCGTGGGAATTACACATTACGGCTATGTTAGTTTTAATGTAATTGGATGGTGTGATTTGACAGCTGCTAACCGATCTTCTCACGTAAAAGTATTCACTTATCAAGAATCAGATCCGATAGAGTGCTACACCCAGTAATGGGTAAAATGGAGCATATATATATTTATATTATTAATATTTCAAAAATGTATAATTTTTTGTCAAATTATTGTTTTATAATTATATTCGACTTTTCAACAGAAAGGTAATTCCGAATCATAAATCAAAATAAAATAAATATATCATCACGCCTTTTACCAATTACTGGGTGTGGCATTCTGCCGAAGCAGATCTCGGTAAGTGATATATTTATGCGCGTGAAGTGTGATTACCAGTCGTATTACGACCCCCAAAGATGTTAGTGGTGGGGGAGCCATAGGGGTAATTTTAAATTGGCGATAATGTTTGTCGGCTGTGGGGATCGAACCAGGGTTCTTAGAATCCACAGGCCGACTCGATACCACTGAGCCATCCCAACCATAAAATACAAAAATAGCAAAACACAAAGCCACAACATAAGAACATTAGCAAATAAACAAAATAAGAATATTTCAGTTTATATCCACATAAAAATGATCAATAAACACGGAGTTATGCTATTTACAACACTTGAACTAAATATATAATTTCAGTAATAAGGAATACAACTAAAAGACGGATGTAGAGTAATAAATATAAATTATTACAATTAATTTGAATAAGGGTAAAGAATGGGAAAATAAGTCGCGCATATTAATATTAAATAAAATAAAATAAATATAAATATATCATCACGCCTTTTACCTATTACTGAGTGTGGCATTCTGCCGAAGCAGATCTCGGTAAGTGATTGCGCGTGAAGTGTGATTTCCAGTCGTCAAATCCCAAAGATGTTAGTGGTGGGGGAGCCATAGGGATAATTTTAAATTGGTGAAAATGTTTTGTTGGCTGTGGGGATCGAACCAGGGTTCTTAGGATCCACAGGCCATTACTCCATATATTACCCCATATATTAATATTACTGTTCATATTAGGGTCGTTGATTTCCACCGAAGTTTGAATTTCTGAACGTTCGAACATTCGAATGTTTTGAACTTCGTCAGAAAAACTTCGAAGCTTCGAACTCTCGTTTTTTTTAAGCTTCGAATTTACGAATTTTCGAATTTTTCGAAGCTTCAAATTCTCGAATTTTTTGCCACTGAATTAACACCATCTGTCACCTCACGCTCACGCATAATTCGCGAAAATTCGGCCACGAAAAAAATAATAAACTCGGCGAAGTATCCAACAAAAACACTGCAAGTTTAGGCGTCTTAATTAAGTCATCTATTTTCTTACCGCCCATCTAAATGCTATGAACTTTTAGTAAAATGTTTTAAAATGACAATAAAAAGGATACAAAAAGTCTTAATTAAAACTTTGTTGACAGTGTAGCGAAATTTTAAGTCTAAATTGAATTAATTTGGCAAATAAAAATAAAAAATAATATTACTTACGAATTCATGCAAAACTCTGCACATGAGTTTATTCTGAAAATAATTCATATCACGTTAGGATCCAGATTCACAATTCAAATATTCGAAAATTAAAAAATTCTAAAGTTCGAATCTAAATTCGAAGGTTCAATAAATCCGAACAATCGAAATCTCGAATATTCGTAAAATCAACAACCCTAGTTCATATAATTGAAAAGATTAGTTAATCTAATGCAGGGAGAATTTAGTATGGAGTTAGTCCGAAAGCGACAAATAGCAAATAAGTTAGCATAATTTAAAATTCGAAAATTAAATAATGAAAATAGAGTTGCGCTGGCACCATTACAGAATTTTGTGTAGAAACGACAAGTCAATAAGTTTTCTTCTATTCTCAAATGATAGCAGGCTTACGTAGAAAGTTTCGTGTCAAAAATCTAAGAAATTTATTTTGTATGCTTTCGCTACGTTTTATATAAATAGAGTATCCAGGATCTTCGTAGATTGACGCAAAATTTAGCTGGCTTCTTTCTTCCAATGGCGCTACAGCGGCACAGCAAGCCGCAGTGTTTGCTGGTTTTTGAAGTCGATGTTACATTATTTAAAGTGTATGTATAAGTGACTAGTTTTTAGCACCCGAGTGTAATTAATGCATGAAACTGTATTTTTTATTTTACGACAAATCACACTTTGTCAACAGGCAAATTCGAACTGACGAATCTTGGTTAGGGTGACGTCACATTATTTTAAAAGATGTTCCTTAACATACTCGGCCACCGCGCCTGTCAGTTGATTTCTAACGAGGCTATTATAAAAAGTTAAGTTAGTTGGTGGATGTTTGAAATTAGACCAGAGAACAAGTTTAATTATTTCAAAAGTTTCCTTGGATGAAATAAACGTACATCGAATTATAAAATCGTGAAGTGCAAGATTCTACTAATATTAGACAACAGATATGTAATTTATTTATGGGGTAATGGCTCAGTGGTACGAAGTCGACCTGTGGATCCTAAGAACCCTGGTTCGATCACCACAGCCGACAAACATTTTCACCATTTTAAAATTACCCCTATGGCTACCCAACCACTAACATGTTTGGGGGCATTGACTTGACGACTGGTAACCGCACTTCACGCGCATAAATATATCATTTACTGAAATCTGCTTCGGCAGACTGCCACATCCAGTAATGGGTAAAGTAAGTTTATTTATTTTTTATATTAGATATGTATTTTTTTATGAAAAATTAAGTTGCCTCAATCGGTGAGAAGAAAAATAGCAGAAATACAATTGCTCAGGACATTGCAAATCATTCTTCCCGAAGTAAACTTCTCTTCAATCTGGAAACAACAAAATTTCCTTTCATAAAAACAGGAATAATGGAATATCCGAAGTTCCTATAATAATATTGTTCGTAATATGCTAAGAATAACCGACTCCTTTTATAACCCTGACTTAAAAGTTTATCTCTATAATACCAGTATATTATTTAGGAATGATCACTACAATTTTCTAAAATTAATTGGCCAGCATCGCACATCAAACGTAAAACATCCTCAAATTTATTATAATGGCATTCTTTACAGCAAGGGGTCACCAACCGTTTTAGAAGAGGGCCACATACAAATTTTGAAATAGATGGCTCTCCGGAGAATAATTATTTTTGGAAATCTTATTAGATAATAAATGTAAAGAAATATGCATACAAATGTGCCGTGATTTGACGGTTGATAAACGCACTTCACGCGCACTGATATATCACTCACCAAGATCTGCTACGGCAGAGTGCTTCATCCGTTAATGAGTAAATTACATGAAATATTTGATACCTTTAAGATCAATGTGTTTTTTTTTACTACCAAGAAAATAAGCTGTTTCTGATCACTTTTTAGACCGGAAAATTCGTATTTATTGATTTAGATCGAGAAATATAATCAGAAAGAACGGCAAAACTTTATCTATCCCTAAATTGCAAAACGAAAAAAAGGCAAATAATGTTAATGGGTTCTTGTCAGGCGGGAAAAAGGACAAGTACTAGAGTATTGTTGGAATAATTAGGTACTTACAATTATGATAATAAATAATGGTTTCTTTGAATAGTAAAGTTGTTTGGTGAAGTTTACAAGTATTATTCTTCTCTTGCCACTGACTAACTTACGAGTACTTCATCTATTCTACTTCGTACTGCATACTGGAATACTAGCGTAACGCTACTTTATATCTAATTACCAAAGTACTAAGTCAGCAAAAATACAGTGAATAACATAAAACAATATTGTTATGTATGACTGACCTCATTTCAAGATAATTATCATAATTCAATTTATTAAACTAGGAATGTGTTGATTTTGACTTGTTTTTTTCTTGTTACATTCCTTTTTTGCTTTCATTTTTACTCATTTTAAATAAATTACATATACATAAACAATAATATAAAACATTTTTATCACTTGTACAATCAATACAACAATCCAAATAAACACCACCATCGTCTTAAGGTTATTTTATGACGCACTAAGATAGAATAAAATTTAATTTTGTACCTCACATCTCGTACTTTCATCTTGTGGTCATTTGTGTTCATATAATTTGGTTGTAATTTTTTTGCAGTACTGCTTATGTCGTTTGGATCTCGAATCTCGCTCGCTTGTACTTATTTTGTTGTGGATTCTTCCTATCGTACTGTTTTCTTTGTTCTTTGTTTAGCTGGAACTGTTTACTGTTTTTAAACTTAATGCTGATTTGTCCAACTTCGTCATTTCCTGCATTAACCGCTTATGAAATTTTCTTACTATTCGTACCCCCTATTAAGACATAATTTTTATCCCGTGATGTTTTTTTTTTCTGCAATTTACCTAGTAAATTTTCGGAGATTCTTCGATAACGGCGTCATTAGGTCTTCAGCTGATACGGTCTTTTTCCCAATTCATTTGTTGGGCGTCATCCTCATTTCTTGGGCATCTTACATCCAAAATACCTTAATATTCCTCCTTCCGTCGGAATGCCATCAAAGTGGTTATAAATCAAAATGGCTCAATCTTGGTCTCCGGATAATTTCGGTATTCTTAACATTTTGAAGAGTCTCGTAATTTCTTCTATTTCTGTTATTTATTCCGCGTCTATTTATTTGTTGTTTTTGTTAATTTGGGTTGTTATTTATACTTCCTTCATTTTTACAATCGTAACCCTTTGACTGATGATACATGATTCAGACGCTCACGCTGATAATTCCTGGCGCTAATGTTGCCACTGAAATTGTAACATTGAACTTAAAATAAATAAATAAATATATCATAACGCCTTCTACTCATTACTGGGTGTGGCACTCTGCCGAAGCAGATCTTGGTAAGTGATATATTTTGCGCGTGAAGTGCGGTTACCAGTCGTCAAATCACGGCCCCCATAGATGTTAGTGGTGGAGGAGCCACAGGAGTAGTTTTTTATATTATGAAAATTGTTTGTCGCCTGTGAGAATAGAACTAGGGTTCTCAGGATCCACAGGCCGACTTCATACCACTGAGCTAGCCACCTCATTGAACTTCATTTTCATATATTTGATTTCTATGATTTCTTCTAATGAATGTCATTATCTTCACATTCTTCCCTCTACTATTCCTAGTAATGGTCTCTCGGACAGTTGTAGTAATCTTACCACTAATAGTTGTAGTTATCTTATTTCTTGTAGTTGTAGTAATCATGCCTGTGGTAAACTGTAGTTATTATCTCTCTAGTTGTTTTATTTTTCTTTTCTCCGATAGTAATTCGGCTGTTGACGTTCATTCTCTCGTTGATATTGCCTGGCTTAGCGGTTGCCATTGCAAATATACCATTGTACAGAGCATCTTCTATCGTTGTAATTTGATCTTTTTTGGCCGTACATATTCTTAGATCTTCTTTCTTCAGCTACTTATTGCTTGTTGTCGTTGAGTCCATTCTTCACGACCGCAAACTGCTGTCACCATTTGTAAAAGAACTTTAAATACAGTTTGCGCATTACCGGTGAAATTGATTGAGCAAGCAAGGAGACTTCGCATTATTTTAATTTATATATATATATATATATATATATATATATATATATATATATATATATATATATTTATTTATTTATTTATTTATTTATTTATAGAAATAAGAGAACCAACAGTATAAATACCAATAATAGGTTCTCACGGATTAGCCATAGAATACAAAATATAGTTTACAGAAGACATACAAAAGTTCAAAAGATAATTAGAAAAGTACATTAAATTTAAAGTAATACATTAAGTTTATAATAATATATGATAGTAATTAAGACAATGATATTTTAACAGCCTGTTTGAAGCTATTAAGAGATAGATGGAACAAATCAATATGAATAAATTTGATATCATAGGTGTACATAATTCTGTTTGACGGTGAATTTTTAAAATTATTTGTGTTTGTTAATGGGAGCAAAAATAGATTATTTGATCTTGTTATCTTCCGTGGAGTATATATATTGAAGAATGATATTATACAGTTAGAATATAACATATTGTTAAATAATTTATATAGAAATATCATATCTGTTAAACATCTCGTATTCTCCAATGTTGTCATATTGAAGTGTTCCAGTCTCCTAATATAACATGACATATTTATTTTAAATTTATAACAAATCGTGTTCACAAATCTTTTCTGAACACTTTCTATTAAGGAAACATTTTTATTGTAAAAAGGGTTCCAAATGACAGAAGCGTATTCAAGTTTACTTCGAACAAGAGAATAGTATAAACATTTGATAGATTTTAATTTTTTGAAATGTTTTGTGCATCTTATCAGAAAACCAAGAGTACGGAAGGAATCCTTTACTATTTTTTCTATATGTTGATTGAACGACAGTTTTGAATCAAAAGTGACACCTAGGTCCCTGATCACGGATTTGATCTCCAAGGCAGTGTTGTTAATAGTGTAATTGAACGAAATAATTTCATGGTTTCTTGTGAAATTCATGACATAGCATTTAGAAATGTTGAGGTCCAGATGATTTATTAAACAATATTCATGTAAATTGTTAAGGTCGTTTTGTAACTTAACACAGTCATCAGGTTTAGTTACAGTATTAAAAAGCTTTAAATCATCAGCATATAACAAAAACTGCGAGTTTACAAAACAGTTGCAAATATCATTAATAAATAAATTGAAGAGCAAAGGGCCAATATGAGACCCTTGCGGAACACCAGAAGAAACAGAAATTATTTTCGATTTGAAATTATTACAACAAACTAATTGTGATCTATTAGTTATATATGAATCGATCCAGCGTAATAAGGAACCATGAATCCCCAATACTCTTAGTTTATTGATTAATGTAGGATGGTGGACCCGATCAAATGCTTTGCTAAAATCTGTGTAAACGACGTCAACTTGAGTTTGATTATCCATGTTTGAACTAAGAAATTCTGTAAATGGCACCAAGTTAGTTATGACAGATTTACCAGAACAAAAACCATGTTGTTCAGCTATAATAATATTTTCAAATTCATGCTTTAGTTCATTTACTACAAGAAATTCGAAAATTTTAGGAAATGTAGATAAAATAGATATAGGTCTATAATTGGTAACATCGTTAACTTCGCCGGATTTATGAATTGGTGTGATATGTGAAAGTTTCCAGATGTCAGGAAATATTCCATCGTGTAGTGATTGATTGAATATAATATGTAATGGAGATGCAAGATAAAAAGCACACGTTCTAATAAACTTGGCAGGAATTTGATCGGGACCACAACCTTTGTTAACATCCAAGCACAGTAAACAATTTAAAATTTTCTCAACACTTAAATATAGAGAACCAATATTAGTTTTGTTATTAACATTAACATTGTTGAAGAAATCAGAATTATTTACTACAGTGTTTTCTGCGCTTAAATAAACGGATTTGAAATGGTCAGCAAAAAGATTAGCGACTTGAATACCATTTACAGCCTCATGATTGGAATAGTGCATATTATTAGGGATTCCACTCTTTTTCCTCAAGGTTTTTGTAAAACTCCAAAATGTTTTGGGATTATTATT
Organism: Pterostichus madidus; assembly: GCA_911728475.2. Lineage (NCBI taxonomy): Eukaryota > Metazoa > Arthropoda > Insecta > Coleoptera > Carabidae > Pterostichus > Pterostichus madidus. The sequence goes on from OU452302.1 coordinate 20,029,014, forward strand.
TAAATTGGATTCAGAATTATGAATAAAAAGAGAGAAATCCTGCTTAATTTTATTTTTAACCAAAATACGAGTTTGTGTGAATGAATTGTAGTCGGTAATTCTCCCGTACACCTTCCACTTTTTGTGAAATTTGTTCTTTTCTTTAATTAATCTTATTAATGAAGGAGAAAACCACTTAGGATACTTATTTCTATTAATGCATTTAATGGGAACGTATTCATTTATTAAGCTGGATAAAATATTATAAAAAGTTTCGACATTAACATTAACATCAGCATCCGTCAGTTTATTTTCCCAAACTATTGCAGATAGTTTATAAATAAGATCTTCATAGTTGCATTTATTAAAATTGTGTACGAAAGATGAATTATAAGAAAGTACTTTGGGACAATTCAAGTTAAGCCGTAATTCAAGTGGAGGGTGGTGTACGTCAATAACAGATAAAGGAGAATGACATACTTCAACTTTACAATCATTATTACATAATACGAGATCTAAAATTTTGCTGTTGGTATTTTTATTGCCGTTAAATTGCAGTAAATTACACATATTAATACTATTGATAAAGTTAAAATAAGTATCATATCTTTTAACAATCATGGGCTCAAAATAATTATGTTTTGTAGACCAATCAATATGTGGCAGATTATAGTCACCTGCGATGAAGAAGAAGTCGTCGGAATATGTTGCACAGAGTTCACTTATTTTATTAAAATGACTGGAATAAGTTTCAGTGCTGGCTAATGGAGCAATGTACACACAGCAGATGTGTATTTTAAAATTCGAATGAGATATTGACACCCAGATATCTTCAGCTGAAGAACACCACGATAATTGAATTTTAGAATTAAATGAGATCGACACTAAAATTAAAACGCCACCTCCTTTAGATTTAAGCGGATCGTCTCTGTCTCTGCGATACACAAGATATTTATTAGTGTCACAAATTTCCGAGTCCAACACTGTACTATTCAACCAAGTTTCGGTAAATATCACAATATCATAATCACTGGCAGATAGATTATTGTATATGTCATTAAGTTTTGATTTGATACCTCTAACATTTTGGTAATATATGTTTATATTTGTCGCCATTGTAAAGGTCAGAACTATAACAATTAACATACTAATATAATTTATTTAAGTTTGGAGATATCATTATTGCTGTTAATAATCACAATGGCAGAGGAATCAGTTTTACGAGCGAAAATTTTACTTGATTTAACCCATACATATTTATAATTATATTTTCTAGCTGCAGTTTTAGTTTGTGATAAAAGCAATTTATTTTGGGGACTTAAGTGATCATTAATAAATACTGCATTGTTCTCAGAAAAGTCAATAAGGGTCGTATTCAGTTTTTTGAACTTCCGCGCACATGCTATAAAATCGTCTTTTCTTAGTCTAGATATGAATCGCACAATAATATTTTTGGTTTTAGACTCGTCGAAGTTGAAAGGTGTGACACGATGTATGGCATCGAAATCGTTTTCTGTAACTGGACACTTGATTTTATCACCTATTTTCTTCATAACTTGAACTAAGTTCTCGTTTTGTTTTTGAGGTATTCCAACAATTTCAAGGTTGTTTAGACGAGTTCTTTGCTCCAAATCAGCAACTTTAATTTTTAACATATCGCATTCAGTCTGTATCTTATCGATAATAGCAACTTTATCCCCGATCGCTTTCAGTTTGACTTCAAAATCATCAATTTTGTTGCAACAAAATTCAACCGACCGTTTAAGTTCAGCAAGGCTGTCCATAACGTCGGATAATGAGTATTGGTTTGCATTGGAAATATCGCTCACAGTGTTAGGCGATTTAGGATCTTGCGTCGGAGGAAGTGATGTAGATGATGACTGACAATTACTGCATATCCATTTCAAATTAGGAAGCGAAATCAAAGCATTTTTATCTGCTGGCGTTACTGATCCACATTTATAATGATAATAATGTTGACATGGTCCTCCGCAAACCAACCCTGGATTGTTTTGGCGGTTGACGCTGGTGTTGCATTTAGCGCACAAGTTGACCATTTTGAGTAATTGAAATCACTCGATGTTAAAAAGTTAAAAATTGTTTGACTTACTGTAGGTGAATGAACTTCAACTAAAATAATTAATAGGAGTTGTAACTTGCGCTCGGTGAGAATTCACAGGTGATAAGATTTGTCAACTTTGATCTTCTTGATAGCGATACAAAAAGGTATTAAACAAAAAACTGGAGCACTCGGCGTGCTGAACAACACTTGCAGATTATGCACCGCACTCAAATAGTACACAAGATAAAAATATGGACTAAGATAAAGCGAAATAACTACTTAAATTAAACACTTTTACAGAGCTGATGAAAAGTACGTCTATACTCAGTAAACTATATATATATATATATATATATATATATATATAATTGACACGTGCACTCAAACTCTAGGTTTTAATTCCTGAGATTACTCATTCTGTGATGTGAAATGATTCGATTAAGAGGTTCATCTACTGTTAACAAGAATTTTTTTTTTCTTTACGTATTTTGATAGATATGTGTCTCAAGAATGTCGATATCTATACTAATTTTCATTCGACAGCGATCCGTTCTATTATATTATATACTATATACTATATATCTTTTTAGTTTTTCTCGAAACGTACTTTTTCGGTCCACGTCATAAAACTGTAAAAAATCTATTCAACCAATTTACTTCAAATTTTTTACAGATACTTATTAACTATTCAGCTACTGCACTGGCTTCAATTTAGAGCAAAAAATATATATTTGGCGCTTTGGGAACACTACTTTCAATATAAAAATGACGAAAATCGTTTTATTCTCAAACGTGTACCAAATCGCCTAAAATTTATTTTTTGCTCTACCATGAGGCTAGTGCAGTAGCTTATACTCACTATTAAAAGAATTTTTGTTGTTGTACGCTTACAGATGGATATTTTTGGCAAAATTTTACGAGACACAATTCAGTTTATCCATACGGCACAGCTATAGTGGTTCATTGGGACGGCCGCCATTTAGTTTTTTAATTAAAAAAAAATGAAACCTTCATTTCAAATCAATATCTTTAATAGTTTTCCTTTTATATATTTTTTAAAAAGTCCATTTTTCGCGTTTTAACAGTAGGTAAACAGCTGGGTAGTCGGAATTCTGGACTTTGTACTGGCATGTAGCTTGCTTCACTTGCTAACTGAGTGTCGAAAGCTGATCGACACTGGCATGTTTGGGGAGCAGTATCAGCCGCGGGAATTTCAACAATCACGGAAATACGGAACGTCAATAATGTCGATAACATTTGCGCGCGAAAGATTGACAGAATGAGTTTAGGTACGAGTACATTTGGTGCGGTGAGCGGGTGAGGCAGTCTCTGTTGTGATACGAACGCGAGGAACTACGATAATAACGTATGCGCTCAGAATGTTAGGTACTTACTTCCCTTTACTATATACGTGTAACGTGAAAACGTTATGGTTAATAGTTCTCAAATTAAGCCTTGTTTGTTAGTTTAACATCTTAACTCTAAATTATGCACTGTTTTCATAGCTCTTAGAATGTTCTACACAGTATTTAAATATTATTACAACGATCTTATGTCAATGTCAAATTATGAAAGTAAATATGGCTGAAGGATAAAATATTCTAAAGTTGTTATTATTTTAAGTGAATTTAAATTTGTCATATTGTTCATAACAGCGCGCTATTTAATATACATATTTTTTATTTTCTCGATTAAGATTCCATTTATTTCTCTATATTACTCATTTTAGGATTGCAATAGCCAAGCACATAAAGTTAAAATAGGTTTTACATTTATATATTTTATTATGTAAACAAGTATGCTACTAAAACTGCGGATACAGCAGTAATTCAAATGCATCACAGTACATCTCATTTTGTTATATTTTTAACAGCTACCTCAGTTCAACAGGTGGAAACATTGTTTTGCATATCTGGTAAACCCAGTCACTTAACGGTTCTTCAATTAGCAACATCACATTGTAAAATCATTATTTTCATATGTTTGAAATTTATTAATTATGTGATGGTATTACAGTACGGTGGTGTGGGTAGCCTTACGGAATTCGAATCCGAGGATCCCAAGTTCGAATCCCACTCAAGCTAAAAATATATGAGCTACCACACGGCTGCTCGGTGAGTCCGTACTGTATACTGTTTCGGATTAAATTCCTGTTGCACAGAATAGCATAAATTAAATAAAAATAAATAAAATATACAATTCTGCTTAACAATTTACTATGAGTATATTATATCATAATAAAGACTGGTACGTATTTTTTAATGGTTGCTATTTAATTTAAATTCTGATTTTTCTAAAATTGAGACAACCTATTATTATTTATACAGTTCTGAAGAGTGTAATAAAATTGCCGCAACGTAATAGTTATTCGGCACGTGTTATAAACAACATTTTTCCTACAACTGTGCGATTTAGTAAATAACTAAAATATTATCAAAATTTATATAATTCTAATGATATTACATGAGAACGATGTTTTACGGCGTTGCTATGGTTTGTTTGTTGATTGCTTGCAGATTGTTCTGCGTTATTTAAAAATATTTCACTAACTTCAAGATAATTTCTTCAAAACAGTGAGTGATTCTTCTTTATCATAAACACCTCCAAAGATAATTGAAGATCCGGATCATCCTATGTTGCATCTATTTTCGACAATGACAATCAACCTGCTGCTGGTACTTCTAAAGCCCCCGAAATTGTTCTCAATAATATTACTGTTAATAATATGAACAGGTACGGAAGAAATCAATGTTTCTTTAGATAGTACAAAAGTTTCCACTTTACATTATGTCAATATAAGCAACTGTAACAACTGTGTTAATAATATACACAAACAATAAATATTATGTATTTCACTTACTCTTTAAATAAAATCATTTATCGATATATTTTACTTTGTTCGGTTCTTTTTATCAGTTGTGTACAGATTAGATATACTGCAATTTAAGGTTATGTTTATAAACGTCAAAATATACTACTGCATATTTTACTAGCGCTGGTTCACCGTATCTTCTTCTTCCATAAACGTCTGTGGCCAAAATATGAATTCCGCGCTCGGCGCGAATTTTAAATCGCTGCTAAAACAATTTTCTTTTCATAGTTACGTAATGAAGCACTTTCCGCACTAGTGTTTCTTTGCTTTCAGAAACGCACTTGGTCTGCATTCATCTATTTTCCATACGTAACCAAGGAAATTATAGTTACGTAATAACAAAGAAATCGCACAGTTGTAGGAAAACGTATTTTCTGAAAGTGTTTTTATTCATTGTCAAAATTCTGACGAAACTTCAATTCATTCAAACCATTAAACATGATTTCTTCATTCATAGTAAACATCATAGTAAAATCAGTGGAAAATATTTCCATAAGATTTAGATAGGAATTATTAACTCCATAATGGGATAGGTGGCTCAGTAGTATCAAGTCGGCCTGTGGATTCGAGAACTCGGGTTCGATTCCCACAGCCGACAAACAATTTTCACCACATTCAAACTACCTCTGTAGCTCCCCCTCCACTAATATCTTAGGGGGTCGTGATTTGATGACTGATAACCGCACTTCACGCGCAAAATATGTTACTCACCGAGATCTGCTACGACAGAGTGCCACACCCAGTAATGTGTAGAAGACGAGATAATATATAAGTATTTTTTATTTTAATAAATTGCATGTTACATGAAAGACGTCTAATAATAAGCTTATACCTTATACTATAGATTTGTTTTCTCAAACAGATTACTTATAAGGTTGATAAAATCTTCATTTCCGTGTTTCAGCAGGACAAATATAATATCCTGAAAATATTTGCGAAAACATGATTAAAATCAAAATTTACAAATATTATCACGTTCAGCTTTTATTACTCCTAAAATGTCTAATCTAAATTTACAGGAAACTGTCGTATAAAATGAGAAAACATCATGAACACAGTTTTCGGCTTAATAAAATTTCTAAAACAAAGATGGCAGACGGATAACACGTCACAGATGAGGGTTACGGGTCAGCAGAGAAAACATTTCAGTCTTCGCCGTTGACACACAAATACACATAGGGTGTGTACACAGACTGACCAGAGCGAGCGCTGATCTTAATTAGGTCGGGTACTCTGGTCAACTATAACCATAAAGAAGGCAGTGAAACTACAGTGCCAGGTGTTGCACACATAAAGACCCAGCCATCGGAATTACACGCCTTTTAATTGACCATTTGTTTCAGTTTTGTTTTATTTCGCTCTAGTTTACTGTGTAAGCTCCAGTATCACATAAAGGCTAAATAGGAATTTGTAATAAAGGTATGTGCTTACAAGATTACAATGACAATATATTTAATTTTTTCTCATTATGTTAAATTTGATAAGGTTGCTGATTCTACCAATAGTGAACGATGCAACCTATCTCACGTTACTTAAAGATTTTAAAGATAAAAAAGTAATCACAAATTAATATATTTCCGAAGAAAATGCGTATATGTACAATATTTACGAAATTATAACAATGATTATGATTTTATAGCAATAATTCTTAGTAATAAATATATGCTTACAAGGTGTTTTTATACCGATACACGAAACTTTAATGGGTTATGTAATTTTGATATACAGATTATAGAAAAAAATAATATTAATAAAAATTTTGTACCATTGGTTTATGCCATCAACAAAATATTAGAATAAAAATCATTTAGATTACGCAATATTAGATACCTATTAGAGGTTGGCAAAAATATCCGACATCCGAATCCGATCCGATCCGATCCGTACTCGGATTTCGGATCGGATCTGAACACTTTCGGATCGGATTTGGATCTAATTCAATTCAAACCTCGGATACAATATCCGATTCAAAAGTCGGATAAAATATCTGATCCGAAAGTCGGATATAATATCCGAACCGAAAGTCTAATTAAACATCCGATCCGAAAGTTGGATAAAACATCCGATCCGAAAGACGGATAGAACATCCGATCCGAAAGTCGGATAGAACATCCGATCCGAAAGTCGGATAGAACATCCGATCCGATACTCAGATAAAACATTAGATTCAAAAATCGAATAAAACATCCGATCTGAAAGTCGGATAAAACATCGGATCCAAAAGTTGGATAAAACAATCGATCCGAAAATCGAATAAAATATCTCGGATCGAATCACGGATCGGACTTCGAATCTATCTCGGTTCGGATCTCGGAACGAATTTCGAATCGGATCTCGAATCTGATCTTGGATCGAATAGGATAGGATCTTGAATCAAGTCGGATCGGATATCAAAATTTTCGAAAATACCTATACTGTATTTGAAATTAAGTTCCTGTTGTACGGAGTAGCAGAAGTAAATAAATTTATAAAATTAGTTGTTTAAACATAAAACTAGGCTTCAGGCAAGAAAAAGCTGTGGCAAAACTGTTTATTGTTTACTATCTAAAAGCAACGATTGAGAAATCTGGGTTAAAACTAAACTGCAATTGTAAAGCGTGTTATATTGGCCAAACCGAAAGATGCTTAAAAATATATATAAAAGAACATAAGAAACAGTATGAAAAATATAACGTAATAAGGAGCTGACAGGTGTGTGCACGTTATTGGAAAATGCGTATAAGAAGAATAATACCTTTGACTTTGATTCGGTGCGTGTGATGCAAATTGAAAAAATCTGAACCTGCGACTGATTTTTAAAATACTACACATACAGAATGACAGAAATAATGTTAACATAAAAAACTGATACACTTAGCAAAATTTACAGTAATGTCTTTGATACTAATAGAGAACTAAAGTTTAGTTGATGAATTTATCTGCTTATAAATTTGATCATGTCAGGAAGGGAAAAAGATTTGAGGCATTGGTATTGCTGTGACATTCGAGTTTGAAATGATTGCTGTTAATACATTTTAATAATAAGATGACCATCTTTTGGCTGTGTTTTTTAAGCAACAGTATCGTAACGTTAACGTATTTTTTTACATGAAATTTTTTTTTATGTAACCTTCATATTCATGATTTTAACAATAATTACATACATACATGTCGTTGCTAATTAAATGATTTACGTAAGTCATATTTAAATATACAAATAAATATATCAACATGCCTTTACCCATTACAAGGTGTGGCACTCTGTCGAAGCAGATCTCGGTAAGTGCTGTAACCAGCCGTCAAATCACGGTCCTCAAAGCTGTTAGTGGTGGGAGAGCCACAGGGGTAATTTTAATGTGGTGAAAATATTGGTCGGCTATGGGAAACGAATCAGGGTTCTCGGAGTCCACAGGCCGACTCGATACCACTGAGCCACCTACCCCGTAAGTCATATTTTAAATATTAATATAATGTTCACATATTCTGTACATTTATAACCATTTTTGTATTTCCTATGTTATAATAAAACAATGTTTTTAATTGTAGTCTTCTGAAGAAGACTTATGTGAAGTCGAAACTAGTCTAGTGTTGAGTAAATAAACTAGATGATTAAATTCCAGTAAGTAGTGCACTTTATTATACATGATTAGTCCAGAAATAAGCTCCTACAAATACAAAAGTTTCATGCATAGGTATATAGGACATTACACAATAAAGGTAAGTGATATAATTTGCGTATGAAATGCTACAATAGAAAATATATCAAATAATAATTAAAACAATATATTCCGAGTTGGACAATAAATTAAATTAAATAGAAATTTATTATTTAATGAACGTTGTTTCTTATATTCCTATTACTTGCCATCATAATAATAAACTAACCTTATTTTGTTACAAATTAATTACATACTCGTAATTACATAGTTTTCCAACTAATATATAATTTACAAGTTTAGTAGTACTAGAAGCAATATAAATTATATCTAGATACGAGTATATTAGAAACAATATATAGACACAAAACAAGCAAAAACTAACAAAGCAAAGAACTACCAATTATTTATTTATTTATTGATTTAATATAATTTACAATCGGAGAAATACAAATTTGTTAACAATATTAACTAAAGAGTGACACTTCATAAAACATGTAGATATTTAGTTACTTAGTAGTTGTGAACATAACTATTTAATTATCCAATTATACTTTAATTGTGAAAGTTTACAAAAACGAAGCAACTATTCCAAGATTCATTCTTTTAAACAAAAGCTCCGTAAAAATTTGGCAAATTATTAGAAGATCTAAGGTTTGAAGCTTAGTAAGTTCTATGGTGAGGCTATGTTAATTTCATTAAAAAAAATATCTCTTATAGGTTTATAAATTGGACTTTCTGTAAATAGATAGTACATATTCTGTAGTTTCTGAGAGTTTTATATAGTACAAATTTGGTATGCTTGGAGTATATACTTTACATTCTAAGATTGATTTTACTAGCTAAACGTATTTGGCAAATAATTTGTATTCCTAAAGAGCATATTAAGTTACAAGTTATTTTCGTTATTAAGTATTTTTTCAATAACTTATAAATTGGGTTCTAACTTGCATTGGTTACTTTTTCCAAATCAAAGTTGCTTTATATTAGTATTTTTTAAACTGTGGGGCGTAACCCCTCGGGGAGTCGTGAAGACATTGAAGGGGGGGTCGTCGGACGATATTAACAAATTTTAATATACATGTTTCCAAAGATTCATCCCTATGCACACTTTTGTTTAAATTTTGAGGATTACTTAAATGAAAATAGCAAATTGAATGTTTGACAGCAATGTTAAATAACTTATTTAATAGTTCATCTCTATAAGATCTTGTTCATTTAAGAAAAACTTACTTTAAAAAATTAAGAAACGGCCAGGCAACTAGCCATTAAAGAATTTATTATAAACTTGATAGTAAAATACAATTATACCAACATATCAAAGTTACTAAGAAATTATTCCAAAGTGATTTATAATGTACATTATTAAATCAAGCTTTTACAAACTACTATTTGATTACATAAAAAGTAAAGGGGTCGCGAAAGTATATATTTGTGTTTATTGCCTCCAAGATGAGCATGGTCCCGAAAAGTTTGAAAATCACTGCTTTACATGAATCAATTACTTCATCGGTTTCTTTCGTAGACGCGAGTTGCTTACTTCAGATATGTTGATAACCGTGTGCTTCTAAAAATAACCTAATTTGCGAAGCGCAATTAAATTCTATTTTGTTTGTATCTGATTTGTCCAGATGAAATCATCTATTAAAAAGCAGTTTGGGCAATCTTTCATCTTTTATGAGTTGTCTTTTCCTCCACCAATTTAAAACCCGTTTCCAAACTAGTCAGCTATGTCCCGGGTGCGTGTTTTTACAAAAATGAAATAGTTTGGAGTATTTAATAGTAGTTGTAAAATGCTTTTCATAAATTGTATTTGACACTTTTCTTAAGCTTCATAATGAAACATTCTCCGTACTTCGGTGGAGTAAAGAACTGTCGTGATTAATATTAAGTTTAGAAGTTTGCTTTTTTTAACCGAACCTATTGACTTCGATTGATAAATTATAGATTTTACACTTGGACTACACATTGCTGCTTTTTAACATTTTCGTGAGCTGTATGCGTGAATTTTCCGGAGGAAAAAACAGTTGCACCCATGTAGTTAAATGATTTGACAGTTTCTATATGTTTTTTATTATATAGAAAAGGGGAACTTATTTTTTTGGATCTACCCTTATAAATTTGCATTACTTTTATCTTATCAGTAAGTATAATTTGGAGTACCCAAACAGAACTATATTCAGTTCGTCTGTTCCAAAACAAGTCCCAAATATCGTTTATAAACAGTAAAAATAAACATGGAGCAACGGTTTTTCCTTTAAGCATATCTTGCGTTATGTTGATAGATTTTGAAAATTGGTTATTTAGTTTTATTTGCATTTTTGCATTGCCGTAACGATTTTGTAAAATTCTTAACATTTTTCCAGAGATACCTAGATCTAATGTTTTTTTGTAATAAGTTATGATTAACCGTATCGAACGCCCTTCGAAATCAATTTGGTAATCTTAATTGTAAGTGAGAAATAATAACGTGAACATTAATATTGTTTTTTTTTTTTTCTGGCTTCTTTGGTGGACCAACTACTCAGGTCATATGCCGCCATTACGCCCTTTGATATCGTTGTTATTAAAATAAATTATATTATTGTAGTTCAAATTGCATTGCTAATATAGCATTGCTAGATTCAATAATATTATTAGTTGCTACAAACACAGGTAGTTTTAATTGAAAATTACACATGGAGTGATTGAAACTTGTTAATGTAGAGGTAATTATTAAATTTGAAATTATTTTACAACCATCGAGGTTACTCCACACTAAATCAATACAACTTTTGCCCAAAGCACTATAAAAGGAGAACTTATCCGACACGTGGTTTATTACTCTACCATAAATCCTTCTTGTTCCATCATTGCTACTAACTTGGTATCTCTTGCATTAGTTTTATCATAAAGTGACGACCTTGATTCAAAGCATTATAAAATTGCAGCAACTTCTATTCAATTTGGTTTAAGTTCATAATATGTCAGTTGAAATCTCCGAAAACAAATATTTGATGTGTTGAGTATGTATCTTCAAGGACTGCGTTGTTTCTTTTAGCATATCAATACAAGTATTGTCTAAATTTGGTTTAAGGTACGTAAACAGGATTATTAGTTTAATACTTTTATAAATCAACTCTACAATGAACCATAAGTTTGCACTTTATAATGTTTATCCTGTATAAGTTTTGGTGTTATTCTCTAAATAATTAAACCACCATTTGGTTCTTCACTTTAGTTCCTTTACTGTTATTAAGATTTTCTTAGTATTCAATAGATTTTCTTAATTGCTCCTATACGCACGTTAGAGAGAGACCTTTAAACTTTCCTATGAAATTATTTACATGAAAATATTTGTAATATTTGTTGATGGCAGGGTAGTAAAATGATGAATAAATTAAATTACAATTGTTTGGCTAACTTGCCTTTTACTGATAAATTAACAATTATTTAATCACAAATATACTGACGACGTTTCGTAACTGCGGTTTGGTTTCATTTTCAAGTCATATAAGTTAAGTAAAGTAACAAAATATAAATTTTCATATATTGAGTTAAAGAGAAATATAAAAATAAAATATTTAAATTTAACTATAAACATGTTAAAGATGGTTCATTTTACAGTGTTGAATAATAATTAAAATACATGGTTAGAATATGCAGTAATTACAGGATTTGCTTTGTAACGAAATATTATAAATCTACTTAATGCGCCTTATCAAGATATGCAAAATCCACTTACTAAGAAGTTAACTCAAGACGATATTAGTTTACGAGGTATACCGCTGGTATGCCATAATTCGCAAAAACATGACATGCTTCCATTGATTAAATTAATAATCTTATTATTATCAAATAAGTAAAGATTAATTATACCAGTAATGTTCCAAAAAATTATATTGAAGTTGGACTTACAATTGTTAATTATATTTTACTCTTTTGACGTACTAAGTTCATATTTAATAAATTGCTATTTTCGTTAAACGATACATTTGAAGATTCATCTACAGGCGAGATTGGCATAGTTTTTGATAATTCTTCTTTTGATACTTGTGCCCGTTTTAGTAACCTCCGGCTAATAAAAAATGGCTTGCATCCGTTGCATCCTCGGTAATCTGTACGTTTCCTAACATCTTGAGTTTAAAGCCCCATTCACAACACGAAATTAGTGGTTAGTGTTAGTAGTTATGGTTAGCGTTAGAAGTTTGACATATGTATTCCTCTAGTTGCGGTCACAACAACGAACTTAGCCCAGCGCAGGTCTACGCTAATCGTGGTTAGCGTAGAAGTTTGTAAACTTCAAACTTTTAGTTAGTGGTTAACGGCACAGCCAATCAAAAACGAGGAGTAAAGTGACAGTTGGTTTTCTCAGTTTGAATTTTATATAACGAAAATGAATCGAAGCACAATAAAAAAGTTGTTACTTGCAACTTTAATTGTGCAAATGAAAAGAAATAAAAAAACAAATAGAAGATGGTGGGTTCGCCCAATCAACCAAAACCGAACAAATCAGGGAGACTGAGATAATTTGATCCATGAAATGAGGTCATATGATGAAGACGTGTTCTTTAATTACACCAGAATGACCATAGCTCAATTTGATTTGTTGTTATCACTTGTAGGACCAATTTTAAAGAAAAATAGAAGAAAACCAGTTCTACCAAATCAGAACTACAGACAAAATATCAGAACTCAAACTAACAAAACTGTAACTATTTGTCAAAATTTGAAGTTGACAACTGTGACATCTATTATAATTTCTTGTAATATGTATAATTTTCAAAAATGTGCACTACATTACCGGCAGAAACATAAATTCGAAATCATTAATTTGGGACATTGTGAACGATGTATTTTAATCTGTAACTACTAACTATAACCACTAACCATAACCACTAACACTAACTACTAATTTCGTGTTGTGAATGAGGCTTAACTGTCTGAGTATTTTTAGTAGGCGTTTCATCTGATGTTTGGCGGTCCCGCTTCTTGCTTAATTCTATTTTGTTTTGAATTTGGCTAGTACTTTCAGTTTTTTCATTTATACGGACACCGGTTCCATCATTTATTTCTCCACTTTTGTGAACTTTAACAAGCTTCCGCTTTTCATTAAACTTTTCATTTCAACAATTTTTCATTTCAACAATCATTAATATAATTATAATGTATATGTTAAACATTAAAGTAATTTTTCTGTAGTGCCCATATATACGGTTTTTTAAAATTAATTCCAATAAAATGTGCCTTTTTAAATTGATGTAAGACTAGTACGCATTTATTGACACTAATGCTGGGTTGCAAGAAAAAAATAAAGAGTTCTTTAGTTAAAGAATTGTTTATATAGCAACAATATCAATAGCGATTTTCTGAAATTTGTTGAACCGTTAGTTGCTAATGAACCGATAAAACTTTCATGCAACCCAGCATAAGAGTATTAAAATTAACGAAAATAAAATTTAAAGTACATTTGTAGATAAACCCTCGCTTTTATGCTCGCTGCTAGCATTAATTACATTGAGTGTTAAACATTTATGTTACCTTAAAGATTAAATCAAATTTGTAAAAAGTAAACAAACAACCGAACTAATTAAATTACTACCAGCTTTTATAAAGTTCAATTCTATTACCAATATATCTAACCAATAAACCAGTAGTACCCGTGAACAGTAAACAAACAAACGACAAAGCAAATGAACGAGTCTCATATCGCTTTTCAACTTTTCTTGTTGAATTGACCACGATCCAACGGAGTGTAAATATCGACCAGTTGACCACAGCTGAAGTACTGCTAGTGTGCACGGCGACTCCGCCAAATCGCGCTAGCCAGGCGCGCACAACTGCCCACCCGTCATATATTAAAGAAGTGTTGCCATCCTGAACGTGACCAATGTCCGCAAATAACTGCACACCCTCAATCGATTCCATCTGTTATTGAACTTTTACAATAGTCCCGAGACGTGCATGTGTTTTAAATAGTTATTTTATACGTGTAACGATAATGATATTGGATACGACTCGGTATTATTGAATTTGTGCTGAAATAAAATTCCTAGGTATAAAATACCTAATTCATAAATAGAGTAGAATTTTATTAAAAGTGAGATAGAAAGATAACTTGTTTTATTTCATTAATCAATAAGTAGTGTATGTATCATGTATCACGTGCATTCTCTTTAGTTAGCCATCCTTATCTAGTTCTACTCTTTATACATAATTAAATACTAATAATACATCAAATTAGTAAATTTTATAAACTTATAAATGTTGATGGTTCCCTTTTCTTGTTACACACGATATTTACAAAAAGATTATTTTATTAATAGTTATAACTATTAATTTATAATTTTATACAGCACATTTGTATCTTCCCAATAATTCTTTCCACTGAGTTATCGATTTCGATAAATACCACTATGATAATAATGGGGTCTCTAGCTCAGTGGTATGAAGTCGGCCTGTGGATCCTGAGAACCCTGGTTCGATTCCCACAGGCGACAAACAATTTTCATAATTTCAAAAGCTACCCCTGTGGCTCCTCCACCACTAACATCTTTGGGGGCCGTGATTTGACGACTGGTAACCACACTTCACGCCCAAAATATATCACTTACCGAGATCTGCCACACCCAGTAATGGGTAGAAAGCGTGATGATATATTTATTTATTTTTTTTTATATAATAACAAACATTTTTATGTCAGATCGTTAGAATATAATATCACTATAAAATAGATCATTTAAATGATGAATTTGTTTTGTCAAAATAATACATAAGTAGTGTAATCAGAGTGAACTCTGTACAATGAATATTAATTTAACGCGCAACTAATAAATAATTACGCGGGTAGCGGGCCACCAAGAAGTATTTAGACTCGACTTGCTACGAGTATTTATTTGGAAATGGAACTGAATATTATTTAAACAATTGAACAATAAAGCATCTACAACCGACGGGAACTTACTGCATGGTCAATAATAAAACAACAACACGAATTCCACTATAACAAAATTATATAAACTTTAATAAAGTACAAACACAAAGAAATGAAAGTTATATAATATAAAATAATCTACTTTTAAATCCGTGATTCTATATAATCAAAAGACGCTAAAACTAATATACAAACAATTCAATTTCGATCATTTACAACGCAACCAATATTTACTTGACAATCGCACAATTTAACAATAAACAAAAATCAACTTACATGTGGTTACAACAACAACAGCTTGCAATTCGAGAACCTTCTTAGTACCAACCAGATACTGCAACATTTGACGAGAGAGTGAGGGCGAGACTATACAATTTTCGTTTTTTATAGCTTTAAGGGCTGGACACTACTAACAGAAGTTCTCAAAATTGCTTGCTGGAGCTATTCTCGTCATAAGGAAATGCTTGGCCTTTAAACTAACATTTTTACAGTAACTGATTTCGCGCCAAATCCAACGGACAAATACTTCCCAGAATTGCATACAGAACAAAGACTGACCAAACATTTCTCTTATGCAGAAAATACTCTAATTAAACAAATAGTAACAAACGCGAATGCGGCTTGTTACAGTAGGTAATTTGATAAAAGTAAAAATGTAAAGTCAGTATAATTTTCAAATAATTTTAATTTAGAAATAGTGGGAGATAAATAAAAATGTAAATAAAAAGTACATTTCTTTCAGGTACATTCAAATGGCAATGCTTTTTATCAATGAAATTTGTTGTTCTAGGCGAAACTGTATTGCAGCGCTAATGTAGATTATTACTTCATGAAAGATAAATTTGGGCTTTTAAAATGTGAATTTATAATTCCTCAATTATTCGTGTCCTAATACTATGTCCATAAATTAAATCGACATTAGGGCTGCAATACAGACTCGTCCAGAACTATAAATTTCATTATAAAAACGCTGCACTAGTGGATATTATGAATTTTATAAATCATAGCAAGATTAGCATCGTTTAAATCACAAAAAAATTGCATTCTAATGAAGATATTTGGAAGTATAGGTTCATTTAAATTAGTATTATATTTCGAAAATGTACCGAGGAAAAAATATATGCGTACACAACTGAGTACATGTTAAAAGGTACAACCTTTTTTATTAGATTTTTTCTGAATCTCGGACTATTTTGGAATTAAAATAACTTTTAAAAATTTTCGTTTCTATTAAGTCACGTTATGTCTCTTTAAATATAACTACATTGGTAATTTAACCAACTTTGTACCTCTTATGGTTCTTGAGATCCCAGTACTGGTCAAAAAAAGAAAGGAAACTTACCCTGCATATTCGTATATGACGATTCCTCGATCCTACTTAAAATAAATGATGCTCGTTTGACATTACACTAAATATTGAACAAGATTATGAACAATTTTTGGTACGCTATAAATTGCGTTTAGTATACAACTAATTGGTGGAAATACCACATGTCTTTATTATCACGTGAACGACAAAGTATCTACGTGCACATACTCGTACACAAATTTACTGTATGATACTACGCAATCTAGATTGCTTCAAAAATTATTCAAAATCTTGTTATATATATATATATATATATATATATATATATATATATATATATATATATATATATATTTTATATGATATGTAATGTAATACAAGAAAACTTCGTTTTAAATTAGTAGTTTGGTAGATTTCATATAACTTATCAAAAATCAATAAAAAAAGTTATTATCCAAATAAATTGATTTTTTAATTATATCATTTATAATTACTACAAGTTTTACAGTAGATTAGAACACTTTCACAAAAGGCCTAGATCTGCCACTGACTATGATACAAAATACATTTATATCAGAAAACATAGATACAAATGCTTTTAAAGGTATTTGCTACATTGTGTTATACAAATGCTGAACAAGAGATTTAGAAAGATTGAAAGGCAGAATTCGTGGATGTAGGAAGAATAAATGGGCTGGAATAATTGAAAAAAATGTGGAGAATGTAAAGTTATGACTGCGAGAAATGGAAATATGGAAAGCAGACTTACAGAAATATGAATAAAAACTAAGCAAAAAGAAGTAATATTTTAAATAACAAAACATGGAAATATGATATTATTTATTGAAATAATGAATGATAATTTGATTTGTTTATATAAGTATTTCAGATTATCGATACAACATATTTTGTCAGCATCTTTGATGTTTGTGTCTGTAGAAAATTTTACTAGCCGCCATGTTTTTTCTGCAAGCTATTACAAGTACAAAATTGAAGAATTACTCAAAGCAACCAATGCACAACATGACTGAATTGGTTAGAACTTGGATTTCCATGAAAAAATACCGAGTAGAAATCCTAGCAAAAATTCTTTTCATACAAGAAAACTTTATTGTTTAATATATGTATTCTACAAAATTATAATAATAATGAATATAATATAATTGCCGTAAAATAGAAAATTAGGTGAATATTGTTAAGCTTATTTTGCAACCAACATGCAGAATAATCTTTTATTTTTATTGTAGGATTTCAGGTTTTAGATCTTCTCGATTTCAAGCAGTAATCCATAATTTGTATTGGAAAACATCACAATTTTTCACTATATTAAAAAATTAAAATACTACCTTTCTGGATTTGACGGAAAATTGAAGAAATATTTTTCTTTGTCTCTTTATCTTATTTTATAGCAAGTTTTCACAGCACAGTGACTTATACACTTCCTACTTATTTTGAACTTTTTTTAAATGACAGCTGACAGCTCAAGCAAGAGAAAACGCCAAACGCCATTTCATTTCTGAAATACGGAGAGCGCGCAGGATCTGCGCAGTTCAAAATTTATCCCCATAATGTTAATCATGATTAACATTAATTGAGAGTAAACCGGTCATTGAAAAACTAACACTAATTAATCAAAATCTGAAATTTCTACAATACTAAATAACTATTTATCAACATTGTATCCCTTCAAATAATAAATATAATTATTTTGTTAATTAATTAAAATTTTAACTTCTACCGAAATTAAATTTCGTATGCGGAATTACCTTCTGCATGGTTCAGACCCACTCGAATGAATTTGCAGGGTAAAATTCGTATGCGAATTAATTCGCATGGTTTCAAGAATAGCACCTCGGACCAGGAAGAATTGTTGAAAAATTCGCAAAATTATTTGCACTTCATATGAAGTACATACTTTTGTTGCCACATTGGTTTCAATTTCATATATTAATAATATAATTACATCTATAATATTAAAAATTATATTATGTAACATCTCAATTATGAATAAATATTATTTAATGTATACTTCAAGTGAATGGCAATTAATTTTGCGAATTTGTTAAAAATTCTTTTAGATCTGAAATTAGTATGTCATTTAATATCTGCGATTATTTATTTATTTTTTTCTGGAATATTGAAACATTATGTACAAACACAACCAATTCAATAATGTCATTTATATTTACTGTTGAATGAAATTATTAATTTTTAATTATTGTAATCTATTCAAATTCAAAGTAGTATAGGTATAATGAAAAATCTCTGCCCTTTAAATACCATTTTTAATGCTTTATGAAACATCCAATTCATTTAAATTACATACGAGTACATTATTTACGTTTTGTAAATAAATAAATAAATAAATATATCATCACGCCTTTTACCCATTACTGGGTATGGCACTCTGCTGAAGCAGATCTCGGTAAGTGATATATTTTGCGCGTGAATTGCGGTTACCAGTCGTCAAATCACGGCCCCCAAACATGTTAGTGGTGGAGGAGCCACAGGGATAGCTTTTTCAAATTATGAAAATTGTGGTAATCCAAAATTGAATTATCTTCAATCAAATCACCCGTGATTAGTTTATTAAAAATAAATTAATATAGGCAAAAATTTGCGCCACATTGAATAATGTTATTTCAAATGCACAAATTGAACATTATTTCCGGTGAGGACAATGAACATATTGCATTAGTCAATTTATATAAAAAAAGTATTCATAGTATTCTCGGTGTTAGCAGCCAAATTTGATATATGAATTTATGAACTGAAAACAACACAAAAATTCCCTCTATTAAAGACTTTATTTGGGAATGAACAATCCATAGCAAAAATGCAATTTATAACGACACGTAATCTTTTCAAACATTTAATGTTAGATTCTTATCGCTACTAAATACAATGAAATTTGAATACAATTTATATGAGATGACGCGTTGCGATCGACGACTGTCGCGACTCTGACTGCTACCGCGGCTTGGTATCCCTGAGCGCGTTATAGGTGCGAAGTCAGCATCTTAGTACAGTCCGTGTTACAAATTTTATTAAACTCAACAAATTACATGAACATGTCAGAAGAAGTGTTCATAATCTTGGAAAATATCAAAATATTAATAAACCAATATTTTGAGGACCTTGTGAAATTGAACATCCGTGATGGAATATAGGCACTAAAGCGTCGCTGGATCAAATGTATTAAGCAAGATTATATTGAAAAATAAAAATGTTTCCATATGAAAAAATAAATTTTTCATTATCTGGCCGCAAAATTTTGAAACTGTTGTCATGGACATTTCCATAAACCTTTTTTTATTATACGTATGTTTAACTAGCTATATATTATATTCTATCTTATTACGTTTATTTCATTGTCATAATTATTACTATTATTTACTTTGTTAGTTTTAAGTCTTATATTCATAACTTTTTCTTAATTATTATTATGTAATATAATTCCTAATTCCTATTTTCACATGATTTATATTCAAATTTATCAATGTCAACCATTTCAAACAATTTTAGATCCAAAGTCATCTAGGCTAATTTATAGTTTCCTTTAAAACCTATAATAGTGTCAACCCAAATCATTTTTATTGCTTACAATTTTTAAAATCACTTTTCCAAATTCTAACTATTGACAGATATTATCCAGACTTATGCTGGGTTGTCTGAAAGTTTTATCGATTCATTAGCAACTAACGGTTCAATAAGTTTCAGAAAATCACCATAGATACTGTTACTAGATAAACAATTCTTTAACTAAAGACCTCTGTATTATTTTCTTGCAACCCAGCATTAGCCACTTAACATTCAACACTAGATTTTGAAGCATTTCAAGAAAAAAACAAAGTTTTGTGCGTTTCATAACACATTTGAATACTTCACCAATGAAATTCAAGAACGCCTACTTACGGGGGTCAAAACCCTCTAGTAGGGCGTAACTTCAAAGTTTAGCTTATTACTAATTTTAGAAGAGAAGAAAACTTGATCACGAAATCTCAAATAGTTGACTTCCAAACTAAAAAATCTCAAACTTAACAGATCACTTTTAACCAAATCATTTGTAAATAGTATGTCATTGTAAATATATTTATATACGAAAAAATTACTATCTAACATTATTAATGCCTAGAAATCCTATAAATAAATAAATAAAACAGGTATAGTGGTAACAACCGGGTCGTTTTGCCCATAACACTGTTCTCATAGTTTTCTGAACTAATAAATATATTTTTTTTTTGTGGCTTCTTTGGCGGACCAACTACTTAGGTCATATGCCACCATTACGCCCTGATCTGCATTTTAGGTATTATCGTCAACAGCAACGCGGGTTTTCTCTGGACGGTCACCCATCCAAGTACTACCCGCGCGCAACGTTACTTAACTCGCATTATCGCTTAGATCAGTTCCAACGAGTGCAGCCATGGCCGTTGACAATAAATATTTACTTTCTTACTTATTTTGTGTTATTAAAATAAGATTTTAGCTACCTAATATATATTTATATTTTCTTCGATGGATGTGAATCTTTTCTTGTCAATAAAAAAATAACTGTAAATAACTACCTGGAAGTAATTTATTCTTATATGCACATTCGATTTGCTTTAAGCCGGAGAAGATTTGAATCTGTTTCCTCGCTGATTTCCGACTTAGGTTGGTTAAATATGCATCAGCGTAGAATTCATCACTTTGCCTGCTTAATTCATCGTATCATGTCGTCTAATGTTCCTTGTTACTTATCCAGTAAATTGTCCTATCGTACTACATTACACAAACGAGATTTAAGAAATGCAACTGACATTCACATCCCCTTTCATAGTACTGCTCTATTTAAGCGTTGTTTCAGTTACAATTGTTCTTCCATCTACAATCAAATACCTAAACAATTAAAGTTGCTAAATAATAAATCATTTTCTACACATCTAAAAAACTATTTTATCTCAAATTCTATGTTTTCTATTTAATCGATTTGCTTTGTTTTGATCATGAAATTTGTCTGATTCTGTTTTCTAAATGCTAAAATGTATAGTTTTCAATTTTATTTTATATACTTGCTGTATACCTATATGATCTATTTGTACCACATTTGATAAATGTAAAAGTTACGTGTAAGATCAGCTTCGGCTGAACGGTTGCTAAATAAAATTGATAAAATTGATATTATTTGTCAATATATTTTAAATTAAGCAGTTGTGGTATACCTCCAGGAGAGGAAATTTTCGTGTTGTTTTAAGGTCCTAAATTTATATATTAAGTTTCTCCCTTTAATTCGGGAATATTCCGTATAATGTAATACCCAATTCAATTTATATTTTTATCCAAAATATTGTGTCCACCAAGTTAATCAACTTTGTTTCAATTTTTATTTTGTTCGGTACTCTGTTCTGCCTAATTTCTAAGCTGTAAGTTTACATGAATTTTTTATTGCGAGTTCGTGAAACTCTAGGGCTCTAGTTTTGCATGAAGTCAAATTTCTCAGATGTTTTATAAGACTTTTCCATCGTTTGCAGATCCCTTAAGTTTAAATGGGTGCTTATTTCTTTAAGATCGATCTACGTATCAATAATTCACAGAGAAAATTTCCCTAACTTCGAGAGTGAAAGTAGAAGTGGCAATTCTAAGATAATGGCTTGGATTTTAAGAAACTCAGTTTTATTCACCGTAAAAAAGTCATTTAAACATGAAAATCTTATTAAATTATAGCATAATGACCATTTCAACAGTCATTACTGCGAATACTTTTTAGCTTGAATTGGAATTATTTTAGTTTTATGTCGCTTTATGCAGAATTTAACATCGTAATCACTCGTATAATATTAACATTAAGGTTTAAGTTACTTGTTAACATTAAGTATCATTCTGAAACGAAGTTTTTCATGAATCTGTTACATACAAGCATTATTTATGACTCAATCAAATGCAGCGAAATTACAGAAGAATATTGCATTAGTTTATATTAAAAGAATTAAACAATATTCTATGTGGTAGATGGCTCAGTGGTATCGTGTGGGCCTATAGATTTGAGAACCCGGGTTCGGTTCTCTAAGTCGACAAACAATTTTCATCACATTAAAACTTTCCCTTTGGCTCCCCCTCCATTAACGTCTTTGGGGCCCATGATTAGACGGCTGGTAACTGCAATTCACGCGCAAAATATATCACTTACTGAGATCTGCTACGACAGGCTGATTCTTTTAAATATAGTAATTTAAATAAAAAACTAATTATAATTGAAATTCGAATGAAGAAATGCATCTATTGCCTTTTTAAAATATTTAAACAGATATATAACATTACATATGTGCTAGAATTCAATTCAATTCCATGATAACTCATTAAAAAAACTTAATGTTTGTAATATATCAGCTTCCTTTTAGCAGTTATTACATATATGGGTAAATAAAAATTTGTTAACTAATTCGAATATAGAATTTAATTTTTTTTCCAATATGCCAATCTATATATAATTTAATGAATTCAGATAATCTCATTTTTCTGCCTCAAATTAGAAATGTTTTTAAATGTTTTTAATTTTAATATACGAGTATTATTTAATTTTTGGCATTGAAATTAAATAATTTGTAGTATTAAGGATATGAAATGGACATATCTAAATAGACCTTCATTCGAAGAATTTGCTTTTATATAATGTGGAGCTTTGAAAGATAAGATACTAGAAACAAAAAGATATAAAATAGTATAAATATCTCTAAATTATCTAGCTATTTATAAAGTTTTTAAATAATTATCATTCGCTTGAAAGTTGGTACCTTAGATAATATTTTATGTCTATATATTTATTTAAATTATCATAATTCGAACATTGAAAAGTATTTAAACAAGAAACGAATTAAATACGAGTATCTACCTGCAAACAAACTTTTGAAAATTGTAATTACATTTCCGAATAATAATAACCTATTTGAGGTAGCTGCTCATTTCCTGTAAAGAGGAAGTGCCGGTAATTTCAATTCCGTAAAAGCAAACTTTCTAAATTATCAAACCCAGTTAGGAATAACACTCATCAGCTTGTCAGCAATGAACCGGTATATACATTGTCATATTCAGTCCGCAGCACCTTTGTGCCACAAATTTGAATTACAATCACCACAGTAATGAATTCTGTTAATACAATATGAGTACAAAAGAGGAATAATTACCGACGAGTGTAGCAGCAAAGTTTAATAATGCAACAAGTTATTATTAAAGTTCGTACTTTTATGGTGACTAATTCGTAAACGCTCCAGTTTCCTGAAGGAAAAGTTGCTGACCTTTAACAAAGCCCTGACAATCAGCCACGAAGTTTTCTTCATCATTTATTGACGAAACCTGCTCCGAGAATAAATTGGTGCGCGAATTTGACAAAAATCTCGCAGATTACGAGATTATTATAAATTAGCTCATTGTGTTTCATTATACCACTTTAAAATTAACGTGATATGCTAGTAGGATGGACAATAATGTAAAATTACGTGATCTATTTTACGTACAGAGTTTTATCAGTTTTATTGGTACCAAAATTTATTTGCTATTTCTGCTATTAATTGTTTTCGAATGTTTTTATACTTTATGTTAAACTCATATAAAAATGTATGATTTAATACGATGATAAATCGCGTGTTTTAATTATTTTTCACTATTACTATTTCATTATTGCAAAATAAAATCGATTTAAGATTCATATAATTGTCTATCCTTTACTTACTAATACTGGTACCAGTGGTACCTCGAGAACCAAAAAATATATAATGTTAGTTATATTATCAAAGTAATGCTATTTTATGAGATGATTTTAACGGTGAGTTTGCTTTTTCAAAATAATGCATAGATGATATGATGAAATTTAATATCGATTCTATTTATTTTTTACTCCAAAATAGTGTGAGATAAGAAAACAAATATGTAATAAAGATGAAAATGTACGATAAACCATGAAAATGATAATTTGAATTATTTCTGAATGAAATTCAAAACAAAAACAATACAAAAATACAGTTATAATTATTTATCAGACTAGAACATACACATGCACAGTCAAAACACAACTGAATACTATGTCGATCCGCTTATTATAAATGGACAATTCACCCCACTCTGAACTTAAACAGTGTGACTTATGCACACAAAACTTCAGATTGAACCGAACCTAGTCCAAAACCGAATGAATTAATCGGTTAACATAACTGATTAATGGTATTTATGGTTCAGTTAAGATTGTCGTTCTTCAATATTATAGGAAAAGGTTTATGTTCCAGTCCAGGTTTCTTAAAAACATGTTGGGTCATGTTGGTTCAATCCGGTATCGGTTCAGGTTTCGGTGCGATTATCTGTCTTTGCTTTAATATGTTTACAGTTGCACTCTCTCATTTTTACAATTTCCCGGTGCAATTTTAATTTTATTTTTTCTATTGTCACATTTGGGTTCTAAAACACTTAAAATTGACTTTCTAAAGTTGATTTTTTTTCTCTTCACAGTTTTTTTGTTTTGTCTCTTCAGAGCCACTGACACTGGCAGTCAAATATTGATTTGATCTGATTCTTGAGGAAGCATATTTTTGCAGAATCTCTATAGAAAATTCAAATTACTTTCTTAATTTTCTTCACGAAAGGGTCATATTTCCTCCCCGAAAGGAAAGGGACACTATGACTTTCCTCCAAGAGGAGAAATAACATGAACTTGACACAATTTTATTTCTTGACCATTTTTATGAAGGTGTTGAAAAAATCATATGTATTATACTGGAGTAAATTGTCTTTTCCTATAAAAATTCCATTAGATTCAACAAACAATAGCAACTTAAAAGAGCCGGCGGCACACGTGCAAGTATTGCTCTGTCTCTAATAAGCACCAGTGATAGTGAACGTGTTAAATTTTCCAAATATTTTAGAAAAATTAAATATACATTGAACTGAGTGGAATATAGAAATTATATATTTGACAAACAAAATTCAATATTATTCAGTTAAATATTATATTCAAATACATTTTCAATAAAAAAAAATTAAAGAGGAATTTGTTACTTCTATGAAAATATACAAATTTTTAGAAAAGCACCGTACTTTCTAAAAAAAAATGTTGTAGGTTTCTTATTTATAGAAGCATTAGAATATTAACTGCATATAAATTCAAAATTACTACTAAGTAGTTCAATAAGAAATATGATCTAATGAGTTATGTCGAAATGGAAGAGGGCATGATGAAAACATTTAAGGTGCATGTATTTCGATGTTTATAGATCATTTAGTACTTTTATTATTGTTGGGATAAATAAAACAAGAAAAAAAGAGATACGTAGGCGTATATGTCAAGGAGAGGGACAAAATTCTATGGTCGGTTAAATAAAAGTATGATGCGCGGCGCGAGGAAATTTCTCTTATATTTTTTCAAATGGAAAGAAGTACTTTTTCTACAGAAATGGTTACCTTAGAATATACCTTTTCAATGATATATCATTTCGCTACACATAAAATCTAAATTAAAGTAAAAAAGTATGAAACATATTTACATGTCTAATATTAAAAATAAATCCTCATATAGGCTATGAATAAAACGGATATTACTAAAACAAACACAAAATAACCGTTGAAATTGCAAATCCGTTATTTATATCTATCAAATAGTCGCATAGACAATAATTGTAAAAATTCTAAATATATGATATTTTCTATGAAACCGTAAGAATTATTAACTGAGGTAGTAAGAATAACTAAAGTAATAAAACCAGTTATTTGGACAACTTTTCTTGTTACGATATAATTATTTTATTGAATCAATACATAAAAGACGACGTTTTGGAACTTTAGTTTGGCTTCATTATCAAGTTAACTAATTAACAGAGCTGGGCAAGTACCAGGAACAAAGTACTTAAGTATAAGTACCAGGACTAACCATGGTCAGTACTTGTTTGGCAGTACTTTTTCAAGCACAGCTTGAAAATACTTAAGTAAAGTACCAGTTTTTTTAGACCAAGGTACTTCAAAATAAGTATTTTGAAAGTACCCAGTATTGGGTATATTCGTATGAAATAGTTTTTCTGTTATTGTTATTTATTTTAATAACAACATATTCTAAATATACATTTTGAAAATATGATTAAAAAATAAAAGATTTTTTTATTTCAAAATAAATAGGTACATGCAAAATTTAGTATGTAGTCGGAAATTACAAAAAAATCAGTCTTATATATAAAAATAAACATATATATGTAATACTAGGTACATAAATAAAAATGTACATAGTTCATAAAGTAATATGTAACATATTATTACAACAACAAAAAACAAAAATATACGTGTCTGTGCTCCTCACGTTCAAGTCACAGTAAAGCACAACAACAAAAATTTGCATTAACTGCAAACTCAAAGTACTTCAATGTTTCGAAATATTTAAGTACTTTTCGTGATTTTAGTATTGTTGACGTACTTAATTATTTGAAAAGTACTTCAATTTCAATTTTTTACATTTACTATCCAAAAATGTAAGTCTTAAGTACAAGCTGAAATTTAGTACTTAAAAATTTCAAGTATTAAGTAACACAAAAATAAATATACTTCAATGTAAGTATTAAGTACTAGAAGATACGAAAATTGGTACTTAAGTACTTAAGTAATTAAGTATTGCCCATCTCTGGTAATTAATATGAGTAAATTATATAATATATTTAAAAATCTAATTTAAAATACAACTACATTTTTAAAAATAAGGTAATTAAAACAATAACTAGATGTTATAAACAATGATGGTAACTTCAGTTAGAGAGCAACTGGTAGTATTATTTTACCTAGTCTTACTACCTTAAGGTAGTTCTAATGTGACGGTGGCGCCATCGGTTGTCGAGTGGCGAAACTGACGCTCAAAAATTGAATAAAATAAGTGTTTTATACCTATTATGATTTGAATATCATGAATTGTTAACAGGTTGTTCGTGTAGAGAATTTTCAAATTCCATACCACCGTGTGGTGTTGTCAGTATAAATTGGGATTCTTAATTTTTCGTTAAAAAGAAGGCTTTGCATGTTTATATATCCATTACTAAACGATAAAAAACTTTCTCCTTCTGATACAATATACATGGATAGTTCTAGAACATCATACTAGTTTTTCAAATGAAACTGTAAATTTTTAGAGGTGCACAAACCAAATATGTGCGATTCTGAATGATGATCGCCATAAGCCCCGTGTATAAGAACTCAACTTTATAAGCGAATAAATTTGTTCACAAACGATAAATGTGTTTCATATTTTAACGGGATGCGTATGACTATCACATGTTACGTGCGCCGAGTTTCATTCAGATATGCAAAAAAAATACACGCTAGAGCTACCTTAATCAAATAAACAATATAATTTATTTTAATTAACAATATGAATTTCATTTTTAGAATACAATGGTTTTTAATTTTTTTATTTTTATTTTAATATTAGGTATAATAAAATGACATATCATTGAATAGGACATATTCAGGGCTATATATTTATGGAAAAAGTACCTCTTCACATATGAAAAAACTTTAATTCCTCTGCGCCGTACCTCTCATAATTTTAATTCAACAAACATATAAATGTTTTCCTTCCTACTGTTTCTTCCTTCGTCTTTATTTTGTCTATAGGTCATTAACTAACTAGAAAAATTAATTGGTTATTTTAAAAAATATATGGGGTGGCTAGCTCAGTGGTATGAAGTTGGCCTGTGGATCCTGAGAACCCTGGTTCGATTCCCACAGGCGACAAACAATTTTCATAATTTCAAAAAGCTACCCCCGTGGCTCCTCCACCACTACCATCATTGGGGGCCGTGATTTGACGACTGTTAACCGCACTTCACGCGCAAAATATATCACTTACCGAGATCTGCTTCGGCAGAGTGCCACACCCAGTAATGGGTAGAAGGCGTGAAATATTTATTTAGTTTTTCAAAATTATGTATAATTTGTTGAGAATAAAATACATCTACATGGCACAATTGGAAAATTAAAAACTGAAATAATATAAATTAAAAGCTAGTGGCGTGTAGTCCATATATGCAAGGCGTGCAGTGCTTTTATTTTATTTGGAAAACATAAAAATAAGTATTTATACAACTATGAATAAGAGCTCGTCGGGTGCATATCGCACTCACTAAATGTCTGTGCCTAGACGAAGTTCACACATCGGTCGTGCACGCTGATCCAGCTGATCAGAGAGAGACAAAATATTAATAAAAACGTATTGCTCGTACTCTATTTCCGCGTGTACTGTGAATTTGTACATTTGTTTAGATATTACTATAAATAGCTGCGTTGTTTTGATTATTTTAAGACTTGCAAAAGATCTCTGTGTTCTTTATTACTCGGAATCTTTCTAAAATATAAATATATCGCCAGTTACTCAACAAATTAATAACTAATTTTATATTTACAAATCCCTTTTCTGTATTAACGAGAATTACAAATTATGCTCTTAATACAATGAGTCATGATAGATTAAGTAGTTTTTATTAATTGCTATTACAAAAGAGTAATTCAATTACCTACAATCAAAAACAAACTTTTTTGAAAATATACTTAATGATGGCGAAGAATAATGGATTTAATTTACAAATACATGTATTAAAGAAAACTTTTATGAATATATTATAATGATGACTCGCTATTAACATTAACCCAAACAAAAAAATTCATACCCAACTTAAAAATTTATCGCACGTTACTGTTAAAAGCTTATGGAATAACTACCTGCAATTAATGTTTCACATGTAAGAAATCATAAATATGTACCAAAGCTATTTGTTTTATATATGACATTCGGGATGAGGGGGTTTCATCTGCAATAACTTTCTTGTATTCAACTATGTAATAAAGTTTAAATTTTAATCATCTTGTTTTAATATGTTCTGCTATACCGAAGTTGGACATTTTAAAGAATCGAATATTTTGAATTCAGAAAAATTAATGTACCAACTGAATATTAAATATGTTAAATTACAACTAACACATAAATTTTTCAGCAGTTATAATTTCTATATAAATTAAACAATGTTAAAAGTACGAAAGGAAAATTTAAATTTTTCATAAACATTTTATTGAGTTAAATACTTGGAATTTATTAGAGCCTGAGCGTATTGCCAGGTCCTGAAGCTTTTAATATAAATACATTAATATATTACTTTTTAGCTTCTTCAGGGCAGATTTTAGTTATACAGAATTTCGTAAATTTAACCTGTCAGATTTAAACCATAAATGTAGCCCCTGAAAATAGGAGAAAAATTCATATGAGCAAATGTCTGCAAATGCTTTATTTCGGATATATTTCTGTTTTTATAATTACAGCAGCGTTACGAAATATGTATTTTAACGGAAAAATATGTGTTTTAACGATAAAAACTCGACGTGAACGACAAAATACGAATATTTATTTAGTAGCAAAATCTGTACCAGAAAATCAGAATATGTTTTAGCGATAAAAAGTGCAGACGAACAGCAAAATATGATACCCTACGTTTGACGTACAGTCGACCCTATAGATACAGGAAATTAATGATTACTTATTAATATAATAATCTGGTTAAATAATATTATTCAGTTTTTTATCTATTTTTTAGCATATAACTTTAATTTTGTAATCCGTTCTTTGTGGTTGATTAAGTTCTGAAATTTAAAAGGTGCCCCAAATAAAAATATGTTTTAATTTAAGAATTAATCCAAATTTAAATGTAACCCAACAAAGCTTCCAAAAAGAAAAATGTGTTTAGTAATATTTTTCAATTAAATGATTATATTAATAAAATTGTGCTAAAAAAATATATAGTCGTTATTTTACTGTTTATAGAGGGTTGAGGGTAGGTTGAATATTTGTTGTGGTAAGATGGGGTGAGGTGAAAATAATTTTATTTGATTCAATAATTTTTTTGTAGGGTAGAAATTATATACGTGTCTTATTACTTTTTATCATAACTTCTAAGCTAAAATTGTTTTTTTTTAATAATTTTTTTAGCAGTATCGATTAGTGTTTATAAAGGGATTTAAAAGTCATTTGTCATTTGTGAATGCCTGATCATTTATGCCACTAAATTCACGTTGTATGAAATCAAACCGTTGTACCCTGTTTTATTGGAATAAATTTGTGATGGAAGGAAAAAAACATACAATAAGAGAGCACTAAACTTCATTAAATACAAGGCAATATAATTGTTATGATTTCTATCACTTTGGGAGTATATTTAAAGTATTATTCCATTAATATTTGACAGAATTAAATAGTAATTAGAAATATATAGGTATAGCTAATTTATTATGTTGAGATATTTTATTGTTTATTATCGCGACAATGTAGGGAAAATAGGTTTTTGTTTGAAATCAATAAAACAAACATAAGGGCAGCGGATATCATTCATTATCTTCTTCAAAGTAAAGTGTTTCTTTCTCTAGGGACAATTGACAACCTTTTAACAAAATGATGTTCATTTATTCGAGAGCTTGAGTTTCAAATATATAACCTTCAATTAAAATGATTAGAGTAAACAACAAGCTTTCGATGACATTTTCCCTATTACGTAATTTACTCTTTGAAACATGTTTGACAATGTTACTAAACGTAAACTAATAACAAAACTGTAATAACTTTTGGAATTGCAATTCAATTTTCAAAGCTGTGCTCGGCCAACTTTAGTAGATTAAATCTTTTAGTGGTTTCTGTTGCCTGATTTTAACAATGACCAATTTAAGCAAAATTCATGTTTATTACCCACTGGGTATTTGCCTGAGGTATTTTGGGAATTCAGTCATTAAATTTGTACTATGTGATTTTGTGTCCTAAAAACTAACTATTTACATACTAACATTGTTTCAACATAAATATCTATATAGGTACCTATTAAAACTAAAATAAAGCTTATTTTTAAGTATGATTATTTTTTTGTTCAAACTTAATGGTTTTTCAAGTAGTTTTGCTGAATCTTAATTGTAGTGCTCTACGTCACTTCCGTTCCTAAAAATCGGCGATGTAGTCACTATACTAATTTATTTATTTGTTAGTGTCCACTATAGTATAGATGAAATACAAAATAAAACTAAGAGTGGAATCAAAACCGTTCGAACGCACCCATATTTTGGATGTAAAATATCACCAATGGGATGGCTAGCACAGTGGTATGAAGTCGGCCTGTGGATCCTGAGGTCCCTGGTTCGATTCCCACAGGCGACAAATTTTCATAATTTGAAAAAGCTATCCCTGTGGCTCCTCCACCACTAACATGTTTGGGGGCCGTTATTTGACGACTGGTAACCGCACTTCACGCGCAAAATATATCACTTACCGAGATCTGCTTTAGTAGAGTGCCACACCCAGTAATGGGTAGAAGGCGTGATGATATATTTATATTTATTTAAATATCAGCAAGGTTATAACTGAACTCACGAATTCTCGTTTGCATATGATTATTTAATAATAGGTGCAATGACAACACGCACAATATTATATTAAATAACACTCTTGGAATCTTGATGGATAAAATTATATTTAAAATAAGTTTACAATATTTATAGTAACTCAGAAAATATACTCAAAATAGCAATATAGTACCTATATGAAATTTAAGTCTATATTATTATTTACAATAGATCGAAAAAAACTGCAAATTTATACATCGCAACTACTTATATACCTGCAATTATTCAGCTATAAGAAATAAAATATCAAACAGGCAAGTTCCTAATTTCCCCTTATTATAAAGAGTTACAGATTTTATCAGCTAGAAGTTTGACGAGTCAGGCGAAATTTACATTAATTATTTGACTAACTAATTTATTATATAAGTAGGTATATCAGATATTATCAAAATTAAGATTTTAACTTATATTATACAAATTATAATAATCATGCAATTTTTTTTTGGTATCCGTAAATCTTTATGAGTAAGTAGTTATGAATTCTGTTTTTATGAATTTGAATACTATTGTCATTATTATAGTTCTTTTTTAATATTAGATGTATATTTTTTTTGTTAAAAAAGTAAAGTTTCCGTTATATTAAAATTATGTAAAGAGGGGAAAAGTGATACTTGTATAAAAGAATATATTTTTAAAAATATTGTAAAGTTTGTGTACAAAAAGGTAGAATGTTTCTTTTCCGTATTTTTATTAGTCATAAAATATCCATATCTAGCAAAATAAAGAGATGGTGTATCCTTCCTAAGATCTCATAGTGATTGAAATTGATGTGACATCAAAGTTCAATGAAATTTATTTACGTTGTTCATTTTTCTATTTTCGTGCAAATATGCGGATATGTGGCGGCACGAAATGAGAACAACCGAAGCTCTTAAACCTTTCATTGATTTTCTTATCCTCCTTATATTCGAAAAGTGGCTTCCTGCATTACGTGCACACGTGGTTCTCATAACAAGAAAACGTGCGTTCTTACGTGAATCTTTATCTCGCACATTCGGTACTTGATTCCGTTCAATAAAATAAAATTGCTGATATTTGCCGATATTTATACAATGTCGGTAATTGTATTTTTAAATTATAACAAGAATATTTAATTGTTATGCAGAATAAAGAAACTTTGTCTATACTCCATAATAAATGGGAAGACAAGTTCGCCATAATTCGACAAATTATTAACGACAGTAAAAAATTTTGGTCATTTGTGTCATCTTTGAAAAAATACAATATTCCTTTAGAAATGCAATATAATGGCACTATATCGAACTCAGGTTCGGAAACTTGTAATCTTTTCTCAGATTTTTTTAAATCCGTCTTTGTAAATAATATTGATTCTTCAATAGACACTAACCCTGATTGTACTCTAAACTGCTCGTCTAATTGTCTGTCAATGGTTCATATTGATGAGAACATTGTTTCTGATATCTTAGCACGTCTTGATGTCAAGAAAGGTGCCGGGCCGGATAATATCCCTAGCTTATTTATTAAAAATTGTTCTCCATCTCTCAGTTTACCGCTAAGTATTATTTTTAATAAATCTTTACGTGAAGGTCACTGCCCCGATATCTGGAAAAAAGCTTATGTTGTTCCTATATTTAAAGGAGGTAACAAAAACTTAATAGAAAATTATCGACCCATTTCGAAACTATGTGTTTTTGAGAAAATTTTCGAATCTTTAATTTTCACCTCACTTTTGGCTACTGTTAAACCACTTATAATACCTCAACAACATGGCTTTTTTCCAGGTCGGACTGTCGATACAAACTTGGTAGAGTATACTGAATTTATTCTAAGGAATATGGACGAAAGAATTCAGGTGGATGCCGTGTACACCGATTTTTCCAAAGCATTTGATAAAATTAATCATAAGGTTTTACTACATAAATTAGCTGAAGTTGGTGTTCACGGTTCCTTACTGAACTGGTTTCGTTCGTACCTGACCGATAGAACTCAATGCGTTGTTTCTCATGGGTATTAGTCACGTGACATCATTGTTACATCTGGTGTTCCACAAGGATCCCATCTTGGGCCTTTACTCTTTAATATTTTTATCAATGATGTCTCGAAATGCTTCTCCCATTCTAACTATTTATTGTACGCTGATGATTTGAAAATCTATCACCCAATTCAATCTGTTAACGATTGTAAGAATCTTCAATCGGATATAAATAATTTTGTAGATTACTGCGCTCAAAATAAATTATCAATCAATGCTTCTAAATGTTGTGCTATTAGTTTTACGCGGAATAGAAATAAGATTGAATATTCCTACACTATTAACAGCGATACTCTTGACACTGTTAACCAAGTCAAAGATTTGGGTGTGATTCTTGATGGTAAATTGATTTTTGACATTCATGTAGATTATATTACAAAAAAAGCGTTCAAAATGTTGGGATTCTTAATTCGAACAGCAAGAAACTTCAAAAATCCGTTTACAGTTTTATCTCTATATTTCTCGTTAGTTCGAAGTCTGCTTGAGTTTTCTTCCGTGACTTGGTCTCCTACATATCATCTTTATATAAATAGAATTGAAAAAATTCAAAACAAATTTCTGAACTTTTTTGCTGCGAAATTCCCTAACTATTGTGTAAATGTATTATCTCTGGAAAAACGTAGGGTCTTAGCAGATTTTATGTTTCTTTATAAGTTAATCAACAATGTAATTGATACACCATCAGTTCTTAGACAGTTCTCGTTTCGTGTACCTTCTCATTCCACACGATCATTTGATTTGTTTACGGTTCCTATTACCAGTTCTAACTCTGCTGCTAATTCACCTATTAACAGAATTTCAATATTATATAATAAAATTATGTTTGATACTTCATCACCAGATATTTTTACTAATACGTTAAAACAGTTTAAAACCGCAATTATTGCTAAATTATAACTTATAAAATCTGCTAATGCGTCTTTATTATAATTTGTGTTAATTTCTAAACTTGTTACTTATATTACCATACCTATATCTATTTGTTAATATTATGTATTACTTTATAATGTGCCACTCCATTATTGGGATTGTATCCTGTCGAGTGGCCTAATTTCCATAAAATAAAAATAAAAAAATAATTGAAATAATGACGAAGCAATAACAAATGAAATATGTAGTCATGAGATATATTGAAAATTTACATCAAGCACATATTTTAAGTAAGGCAGAGTGACATATTGTGACATTTCGGAGGCCCTACTGTATTTTCATTTAGAATTTACATCAGAGATTTACGCAGCAGACAGAAAACCAAGATTTTATTTCGCTATATTAAATTAAACCCATCTCAGTAAGCTTTAAACAAGGAATATAAGCTGATGTTTACAAATTTCAAATAAAAAATGACCCAGTACTAAATCCTGTCGACACAAATGTCAAGAATCAGATTTGAAATTTAGGACACAAACGCGCACAACTGTTACTTATTAGTACACAGTTCTAGAGATAGATCGTTTATGAACAATCAAAATTATTAACTCACTTCACTGTGCCGTGAATGAACCAGTTACTAGTTCTCAGAGACTACACGCCAATTTGCACTATCCCTGCATTCATTGAATGAGTGAACGTACATAACAAACTACGTCACAGTACAGAGACAGAGTTGTAAGGCGTAGGAGACAGCTCAATCGCAGTTGTACAGAATCAAAGAATGAAAGGAAAAAATATTGATACATTTCGATGAAAACAAAATTTTCACAATTTATTTTAATTCAGAACCTTTTCAGTTTTTTTTAACCAAGATAACATGCCATATTGATAGTTTTCTTCAGTTTATTATTTTCCAAACTAAAAACAGTCAAAACGTTGCAATTCAATAATCTTGGATATGCTCCGTGTTGCAGTACTTTTGATAAATTTTAAATCATAGAAACAGGTTGTTGGTACAAAAGAATTTTAACTATAGCTTTATTTTTCACAAATTAGTACCTTAATTTCTAAAATATCTGATAATTACTGACTATCACTACGAGTAATTGGGATTTTCTCGCCATCTTTCAACATTTTTTAATTCTTGTTCTCACTGTCTCTATTTTTTCATTCTCATTCATCAACATTCATTGTATTATTTATTTGTTTAATAAATTTGTTAATTAACAACTTTTACATTATTATTATTTTTGTTGTCGGCAGTACGGCAATGTGGTGATTACCAATGTTAAGTACGCTTCACAGCAGTTACCACATGGATGGGTGATCGTTCAACGACTCAAGTAGGCAAAACCACATTACGGTTCGGTGAGTTCGGTCAGCTCGACACTCGAAAGGGTACAAGAAACGTAAATGATTATGAATGAATGAATGTTATTTACGTATGTAGTTGAAGATAGCGCTAACCAGCAGCCGAAATATAAACCATGTAGTCTTTTTCCCATTTTTTATCCCGTTTCCATTTTTGACTTTTGTAAACAATAAAATTCATATGATATTATTATCATAGTCAAGATTCATGAATTATATATACTATCACGAATAATATTTGTTTGATTTATTATTTTTTTCTTCGGAAGAAAATACTTTATTTAAAGGGGCATATATTATAATTATTTCCAAATATGACATGGTTTTATGAAATATTCAATATGTATTTTACTGATCAAATAATATAATGAATTTGTTTAAAATCTGAGTTTTAGAGCAAATAATACCATATAATTTAGTTTTATATTTCTCACCACACAAAAAAAAAACCTAGAAAGAAATACAGTTTTACAGATCGTTTTAATTCTCTTAAAATGATCATATCTAATTTGTATTTCCTGAGAATGAAAGTGAAAATAATAATTTTAATAGACACTTATTGGTGGGAATCGCAACGTAATATCGTGCTGACTGTGCACGTGATGCTATCACTGACAACGCCGTTCGCATCTCATCACAGGCGCATAGGCTTGGACGTAGCACGTGAAGGATAAAGTCCCATGGGATCAGTAGTGAGGGAGGAAGAATGATGAAGGATAGAACGATGTCCCGTGCTGTGTTGGGTGGGGTACATGTTAATGTTATTTTCAATTAACTTGCTATTGAGCAAAGTGGTGCTGAATTGCTGAGATAATATATGAAATATGGCGGTAGTTGAATCTCTAGTGTCGAGTAGAGGGAATGTGGTTATAAAGTTATATAATTATACAAAATTTACAACTGAAAACATATACATAGATACATGTCGCTGCGCTGTATCCCAGTGGGGATAATAAGCATGATCCAATCAATTATTTATATGCCCTAATCAAACTGCGTCAGATATTCCTCTCTTGATACATAACTCACCTAGATTCCCTTTTTTATACTATTAAAGTTCTGCTCAGTATCATTCGCCCACGTAAGAAACAATTAGCAATATCTATTCATCTATCATCTAACATCACTAGCATGTTCATTCAGTCAACATAACTACCATATTTTTTCGTTAATATTTCAACTGAAATATTGAACAAACCAGCAAGAAATAACTCATTTAATTTTCTGAATTTCACACTACTCATTCACCACTATATGTACAAGTATAGCAAGTGGTTTCTTAAGATTGCAAATATTTTTCACTTTTTAATTATCAAAATTCGAGGAAATTAAACATACCAGTTAAATAGCTCTGCAAATTTTGTCTAAGCTATTAAATTAAATATAAAGTAGGTTGAAGTATATCATCAAATTAACAGCATATATTTAATTATTGTTATAAAAAAAAATACAAATATAAAATTTTATACTATGCTATCACTATGTACACTATTTTTATTATACACATTTAAAACAATTGATTTAGCATGTCAGATAAATGTATATGTATATGTTTTCAAGGTGTTATGTTCGAAAGTTCTCTATTAAAAGAACAGAAGATTCTGCACACCGCAGTTGCCACATTTTATAATAATCCGTTCAAGACTTGTTTACACATAAACAATATAAGCACGAATGGCATCAAATAATGTTTTACGTTATCTATACTAAAAGAATAGATTGTAAATGTACCGTTAATTATAACATTTTTCTTTCAAATTTTGGTAATCCTACCTTGATAAGTGCCAATATATTCCGCTATGATGAACAGAGCTGGGCAAGTACCAGGACCAAAGTACTTAAGTATAAGTACCAGGACTAACCATGGTCAGTACTTGTTTGGCAGTACTTTTTCAAGCACAGCTTGAAAATACTTAAGTAAAGTACCAGTTTTTTTTAGACCAAGGTACTTCATAATAAGTATTTTGAAAGTACCCAGTATTGGGTATATTCGTATGAAATAGTTTTTCTGTTATTGTTATTTATTTTAATAACAACATATTCTAAATATACATTTTGAAAACATGATTAAAAAATACAAAGATTTTTTTATTTAAAAATAAATAGGTACATGCAAAATTTAGTATGTCGTCAGAAATTACAAAAAAATCAGTCTTATATATAAAAATAAACATATATATGTAATACTAGGTACATAAATAAAAATGTACATAGTTCATAAAGTAATATGTAATATATTATTACAACAACAAAAAACAAAAATATACATGTCTGTGCTCCTCACGTTTACGTCACAGTACAGTACAATAAAAAAATTGCATTAACTCCAAACTTAAAGTACTTCAATGTTTCGAAATATTTAAGTACTTTTCGTGATTTTAGTATTGTTGACGTACTTAATTATTTGAAAAGTACTTCAATATTTTTTACATTTACTATCCAAAAATGTAAGTCTTAAGTAGGTATAAGCTGAAATTTAGTACTTAAAAATTTCAAGTATTAAGTAACACAAAAATAAAAATACTTCAGTATAAGTATTAAGTACTAGAAGATACGAAAAATTGGTACTTAATTACTTAAGTAATTAAGTATTGCCCAGCTCTGGTGATGGATTAGCCTATCCATTACGAAGACAGGTAGATGTGGAATTATTTTAACTGAATCTATAACAGGATTCAGGGTTTTTTATTCGGGCCGTCGATTTCTCTCTCGAGAACTATTATGTGCTAGGAATCCGGTTAAATTGGATAAAAGATTCCATATTCGTGGGATACTTTAATAAACAGGTCATCAGATACGAGAGAATGTATACGGCGCTTCATAGTCGATATCCAACAGCAAAAACATCCTCTCCCACTATTATACGAGATAAATACAATAAGTTATACCTCGCGTAAACTTATACTGTTTTGACTTTTGGACGCCACTCACAGCATTCTGTTAGTACAAGGTTATTCTATAATTAAACAAGAGGAAATGTGAAAAAAAAATAGGCTGTATTATAATAATTATTTTATTTTTATGATGTTTCATTATTTATTTATGTATTTTATTTACATTTTTAGTTTAAAATATAGTCAAAGTTCATGTTACAGTGTTGAATAATAATAATACATAGTTATTTTTAAAACAAGTGCCCAAAAAAGTTTGTGAGGTGCACGTAACCGTTTTCGACACGTGTTAGAAGCAATATTTTTCCTACAACTGATAATTTAGATAATCACTAAAATATCAGAATTTATCAAATTTGAATGATATTGCACGAGAACGATGTTTTACGGCGTTGCTATGGTTTGTTTATTAATTACATCATTGTTCTACGTATTTAGAAATATTTTACTAATTTCAAGATATTGTAACACGAGGAGGGTATGAACATCGCGAGCGCGAATTGTTTGTTTGTGAATGAAACGATTCGCGGTTACTATTATTTAAAACACATAACTTTATTTAACGTGAATTACTATAATACGAGTTAAATTATAATAAAATAGAACAAAAAACATATAAGAATAATTAAATGCTAATTAAATACGCGCAAAGCGCGAAAACGAATTCGACGTCGGTCACATCTTGACCGGCCGATGGAGCAAACTTTTCTTGACTGATACTGCAGTTCAAAAACAGACGCTAAGTTTTTAAGCTAGGGTGAAGAGTGGTATTTTGGGGATGCAACACATGGCCGAAGACTGCAGATGACCACACACTTTCGTTGCCACGATAAGATTTTTCTCCGAATCCTAACGCACAAAAAGTGAAAGCAAACTAACAAAATATCTACAATCAACTCAAAACCACCTTGTTACAATAATTTCTTTAAAATCGTCTAGCTACGTTAGATCTTTTCTTAACAATGACAATCAATCTACTTCTAAAATCTCAGAAATGGTTGTTACTAACAGCATTGTAGATAATATGAATAGGTAAACAATAAATATTATGTATTTCACTTACTCTTTAAATAAAACCATTTGTCTATATATTTTACTTTGGTCAATATTTATAACAGTTAAAAGGAAAAAACATATTTTTCTTTTTGTTAATTATCATATTTAATCATTAATCATTAATTGTCTGCTCATTGTAATGTTTACTGATTTGATATACTGATGATATTGTATGCAATGTTTATAAAGGTTCTGTTTATAAACATCATAATATACCACTGTACATTTACCGTTTTTTTGTTCGCGGTATCTTCTTCTTCCATAAGCGATTAAAAGAATACAGGTATTGTATGTTCTGTGGCTAAAATATGAACTTCCGCGTGAAGCCGCAAGATTCAAATCGCTCTCAGGTAAATTTTATTTTGAGAGTTGCCTAAACGAAAAACACTTGTGCTTTTCGTCTATCGAAACGCACTTGGTCTGCATTTGTCTCCTTTTCACCTGTAACTAAGGCAATAATAGTTACGTAATAATAAAGAATTCGCACATTTGTAGGAGTAAATATTTACGCGAGGTATGCTACCAAATATTACCCAGAGCACGCAGATTATTGTACTCTCCTTTCGATCACCTGGTTAATACGTGCTTTCAAACACAAATTTAGTTATCGTAGGTCCATATTACACAGCTATTTATGACAGGTACGAGTTCAGAGAAATAACAGAATAGTTCATATTATGACCATTAAAACAGTGACATTATTATTCAGTTTATAATAAAATATAATATGGCAAAAAAATTGAAAGATCTTTTCATGTCATACTCCACCTACAATACATAGAAGTATATTTCAGATTTAAATATATTAATAATAAAAATGGTTTATATAAAATGTAAATCCAACGACTGTCAACAATATTGCGAAGCTCTCGTATATTTAATTTACAATCAGCTTGCCTACTATATT
The DNA here is from genome assembly GCA_911728475.2 of Pterostichus madidus. Classification (NCBI taxonomy): domain Eukaryota; kingdom Metazoa; phylum Arthropoda; class Insecta; order Coleoptera; family Carabidae; genus Pterostichus; species Pterostichus madidus. Next base: position 20,070,304 of record OU452302.1, read on the forward strand.
ATATTTCAGTGGAGACAGCATGCAATGTGACATGCATGTATATTTCCCATTCTCTAGTTCATTTATGCTTTCAATAACAAAATTGAAATCGAAAACAATCAAGTATATAAATAAAAAAAGAATGTTTGATAAAAACTACAAATGTAATACAGAAAATTGTTGCCAATTATTATCATTTATGACCTTTCCATTCATTTAAATATTCGCAGTTAATTTAGTTTAACACATTGTATTGAACTTTATGTTTGAATTTTGTTTTTCTTATCGAGTTTAGTGTCATAATATTGCTTGTTTTCAGATGTCTACATTTTTGTAAATGATATATTTTATTATAAGATTTTGTTTATTGACACAATTGTCTGTAGGTAATTATTAGAAATAATTTTTGAAAAAGCAATGAGCGTTCGCCGGGATTTGTGCCCAGAACCGTTGGGTTCAAATCCCGGCGAACGCTTATTGCTTTTTCAAAAATTATTTCTAATAATTACCTACAGACAATTGTGTCAATAAACAAAATCTTATAATAATTTCACCCAGGGAATATCACCCATTGCATACTAGGTTGTTGACTTGTAACGAACTGACGCAACTCATGTCACTTTACATTTCTTCAACTAAATATTGCACGAAAAAGCATGAGTATTCGCCGAGTGTTTGTAGCTCAATTGGTTAGAGCAGTCACCATGCGAGTGAAAGGTTCTGGGTTCAAATCCCGGCGAACGTTCATTGCTTTTTCAAAAATTATTTCCTTTAATATTTTATTAGATACCTATAAGTATGAATATAACAATACACAGGCTTGCCGGATTTTAGAAAGAAAAGTAATTTCTCTAGAGATATTTTTGCAAGCCGTAAATGATTCGTTTAATGGATATTGTATTATGTATGCAGATAAGAATGTATAACATTAACTTATTGTTTTCAGGTATTCATTTGATTTTTTCTAAATTAAAATTCAACAAAACTTTTCATGGGTGTCTTTTAGGTATCGCCAAATGGGGTTTTGTCTGTACTATGAATAAAAAATGTTGTTTGAGTAGAAGAAAATAATTTCGATCAATTACAATAAGAAAATTATAAATTACATTAACTATTTTAATTTCAAATAGTGATTATGTCATTCGTGAAAGCGTCATTCAAAGGAATCTCTGTATTGTATTGTAAAGGTTACGAACCTACTTAGTCGTCTGTAAAAGAATATTATTTATTTTTGTTACTCTGTACAACAGAAACTTAATCCCAATTACAATACAGCGTCCGGAGTCGCCGAGTCGCTATGTAGTAGTTCATATATTTTTGTTTTGCTTGAGTAGTAGCCCGGGAGCCAGCGTCACTGATTTTTGAGAAATAAGCTTAAGGATAATTTAATTTTTTTTGTATCGTATTAACGTTTTAGTAACACAAAATCAACTCCTGCAGGCGCGCAAGCGGGACAACGCTTATCAGCAAATTATTAATTATTAATGAAAAAAACGGTAAATGTTAGAAATGCTTAAAGCTGAAAATTTACCAAACGTTTATTGACATCCCATTGAACATAAAAAACGCATCCTACCACCTGTATTGCAGGATAAAGTACTCCTGCCATCGACTTAAAAATGTAATAAAAAAATCAAGTGACGTATAAGCTTAGAGCTGAATTTTTTTTACCGTTAGTTTTATAATTAAGATGATGGAAAAAATTATGCTGTCACCCATTTGACGGGACATAACTTTGGCAGGAGGGCAGATGTTTTCTGGGATTTGAAATGCGCCGGCGACGGTTAGCGTTCTAACAGTTTTCAGTTCGGAGCTTGCTCTGCTCCATTCCAGACGCCTATACGATGTTTTGCAATGGCTCCTCTTAAGACTAGTTGTGTTTTTTGCAACGGAAAAAAAGAGAAAATACTTTTTTTCACCCAAAAAACAACTAAATAAGTGTGCTGAAATTTTGAAAATTCGACAAGCGAATAATTTGCAAGGGAGCAGCGTAAAATTGCCATTAAGTTTGAGTGAGGATGGAGGATATCATTCAAAGTGTTTGAGCAACTTCACCGCATTAAAAGCAAAATATAGACAACGACGATTTTTGTTTGAGAATTTTTCAAAATCAATAATCCAATTTATTTTTCAATCTATTTTTTTGATTACCTATTTTTTTCTTAATTTATAAAATCCTTTTTTCAAAATAAAATTCTAAAAGTTGAATGAAAAATATATTTTCTAAGTTCCTTGAGGAAATTCCTTTTTTTGTATTATTTATTCAACGACAGCTGTACTACCTCCTGCCGAAGCTTTGTCCCGTCAAATGGGTGGCAGCATAATTTTTTCCATCATCTTAATTATTAAACTAACGGTCAAATCAGCTCTAAGCATATAAGTCACTTGATTTTTATTTTTTTTGACATTTTTAAGTCGATGGCAGGAGTACTTTATCCCGCTATACAGGTGGCAGCATGTGTTTTTTTTATTCAATGGGATGTCAATAAACGTTTGGTAAATTCTTAGCTTTCAGCATTTCTAACATTTACCGTTTTTTTAAACATAATTAATAATTTACTGATATGCGTGGTCCCGCTATCGAGGTGGCAGGAGTCCATTTTGTTGATAGGCTATATCTCTACGATACATAACACGATAAATTAGTCTTAAGCAAATATAGCAACGAAAAGTGACGCTGGCTCCCGGACTATAGGATTCAAACTCGGGATCTTTGGAATCGGATGCCGTAACGATTACTACATCACCATACTGCCGGACTCTTTCACCTAACTTAACTTATATCAAACTTTGACGTTTTTATTAAATATGTGTTGGTCACGAACTGCAAGTCAAATTGAAGTAGGAGTTTAATTACCCAAAGAATTTTAATATCCTGTTTTTCGGGCACCTAGATACTTGTTACTCGAGTACCCGTTAAGAGACAAAAAAAAATTTTACCAACTTAAAGAAAAATATTTTCTAAAGCATTATTTTAAATAAAATTATTGTTTTAGATAAATTTTATTCAGTAACATGAAAGTGAAACATATATTTGCATCAAATATTATAAAAATTAATAACAAAAAGTAACTTATAACATTCATATTATCTTTTTGGAAAAAAACTTCAAACTGACGATCTTTTTTACATTCATATTGAACGTCTAATAAAATACAAAACCAAATACCAAATACGTAACTTTCTGATATTATTAGTGAAAGTATTACTTGTTTCTGAATTTGTACCGTATAATTCTAAGAAAGTCAAAGACTCGTTATGCCTTAGCACAAAGCAGGTACAGGGTACAAGTACCTACCCTTAACAGAAAGACAATAAAAAAACCTTCTTGGCAATAATATGTAATATAACACAAGGCAAAGCAAAAATAGTATAAAAATAAAACAGATGTTCGCTTATGTTAATGTTTTGTAACAGTTTGAATTTCATTTAAAAAATACCCAGGTAGCCAATACAAATTTCCCGGGTAAAAATTTTCTGCCATCACTTGGGTACTCGGTTATTGGTAGAAACGGGTAGCATCCCCTAGAATGAAGCGAATCAGTTTGAAGCTCACGCAATGTTATGTACCAACAGATAATAAAATTATTGTTGAATACTTTGAAAAAGACTGAGCTACTGTCCACGTCCCGCGTTGTCTACTGTCGAAGTCAACAAATCCTTCAGTAGTCTATATTACAGTAACTTATATCCGAGATTATTGTTTTATATACGGTATACAGAATGTTTCTATTTTCTACATCTTTGCTCAAAGCTTTAATAGGTTATATAATTTAATGTACTGAATATAGAACAAACAGATTTTTTTTGAAATTGCAGAAATAGCTGCCCTCTATTTGAAGTATACATTTTAGTATCACTGGTTTAATGGTAAATTTAATTATTTATTAATTATTACTACTTTCGTTTATTTCATTTTATTATTGATGTAATTAATAAATAATTAAATTCTCTATCAAACCAATGGTGCTAAAAATGTACACTTCAAATAAAGGACAAATATTTTAGCGTATTTCAAACAAAAAAACTATTTGATATATAAAATTGTATAACCCATTGAAGTTTCGTGCATAGACATAAAAATAAACTGTATAAATATGCACAATATCACACAATTAAATTAATTTTATACATTAAAATATGAAAAAGTGGCAAAATACGCATACATAAAACAAGGCTGATAGCCTGCACTGTACTGGAGTAATCTAGCGATGAAAAGTAATTAGTGAGCCTTTCAAGAGCGTTAGGAATATACATATTTTTAATCATCATGCATTTTACCCCTTTCTGAATATAGACTCTGCGGTGGCAGATCTCGGTTAGTGAAATATTAATGCGCGTGAAGTGCGGTTACTAACCGTCAAATTACGCCTCCTACAGATGTTAATGGGGAGAAGTTGCAGGGGTAAAATATGATGTCAGCCTAAACGGATCTGGTACATGAGAGATAACATTTTGTACTCCATTTATCAATCTTTTTTTCATGAAATAATCCTCATGTTGTAGCTTAATAAATTTTTGATTAATCTGACTAAATTTTCAGACCTATACAAAGATCTAATATCAAACAGTAAAAATATTGCAAAATAACATATTGGATAATTGCAGTTATAAAATTAAGTTCAGTGAATTATTTTAAACACGAAAACACTATATTCAAATACGCTCCTTGTCTCTTTGTGAAGATCTAGTACCAGACTCTTACTGACAAATTAAAAAATCTCACATTTTAGTCAACTCTGTTACTAGGAATGAAAAAGTAAAATAATAATTAATTGCTAACACAACCTAGGAAGAAGAGAAATAATATAATATATTTTATGCACAACCGGGCTGAAAAGCATCTGTTTTAGCCCTAAAAATCGGTCTTAAACACATCCAAAAAGAAATAATTCCTATGGATACATAAATAAAATGACAATTTTTGTTTATTATGAATACTTGATTTAATTTTGACATATAACCTATTTACATATTTTAATCTTTTGAATATGTAATTAAATGTTATTTTGTTGTGTATAAAATATTTTATTGGTGAAATTAGCGTTTCTGACCCCGAGCATGTTATTAACCCTCGGAGCTTTGCGCCTCGTGCTAATAATCATGCCACAGGCCAGAAAAACCTGTTTTTACCCTTGATACATAAATAATTATTAATTTTATTGTTAAATTTGTAATGAAAACTTACAGCCTTAAATAAAAATTAAGCAAATTGAAGTGGTTTAAACCATATTTATTTCATCTCATTAATTTTATTAGTTCGCCCGTCTTTTCTTATGTCATTTTCTTTTATTAAGGCAACTAAGTGTTTACGTAATGTTTGATTGACTATTTATTTACTGAGTCGTCGGATTTCTTATGATAGTTTCAGTTCATTTCAGTTCGTTTGACAAGTAAAGTTGTGTTGAGATAGTTAGATATTGTGTTAGTGCTCTATAGAGTTTCGAGGAATATTCGAGATAGGTTTAGAGGTGAGTCCTCCTTGCGTATGTGAGTTGTGTTGGATGATGGTATTGTTGAGTTAGCGCAAATGTGAGTGCTTGATACGGCCATGGCCTTGTGTGGGTATATGGAGATCGTAGTTGACTCCTAACGATGCTGCGAGCAGCTTTGGGCTATAGTGGAACGTGACTGGCCGCCAACGACGCAGCGAGCAACTTTGGGCTGTAGTGATGCCTTAGTCAGAGCACTAACAATGCAGCGAGCAGCCTTGTGTGCTGTAGTAACGCTAACCAGGTTATCAACAATATACGATATCGAATGTTATGTGACATGTGGAGTATTTGATGTGAATGATTGGAGGTGTGATCTTACTGAGCTTTAGTGCTTAATTAGTATATTTTTGCCAGATGCTAAATCGTGATTAGATATCTTAGAACTCTCTTTGGACAGGTAATTCTTTTAGTTTAATGGACTGCATTTTATGTAAGTACGGTTAATTAGATTAATTATAAATATCGCTGCTGCATTTCATTCACTTAAAATCACTCGTCATAACACTTATTTTTATACTTTTCTAAATATATTGAAAGACTAAACAGGAATATAATTTCCATAGGATTAACCATTCTATGAACAAAAAAAAATGTGTAGTAAACAACAGGTATGTATAAATGTTACTGTCTTCAATTAGCATGTTCGTTTTATGCTGACTTTTGAAATGTTTATCTAATATTTTATCATCTTGTGAATATATGTATAAGTTTTGCAATGAAATATGGTAATTTTAATCTTTCCTCAGTTTTAATTTTTCTTCTACAACTTGTGTTGAACTATAATGTTCAGATATCTCTGCTCTCGGGTGATTATCAATCATTAACGAATGGCTGCTATATATATTTTATCTATACCTTAAAGTCATCAATTAGCTGGTAGTACATAAATTTTGGTAATTTATTCAACTAAATTTCAATTCAATATTTTTTATATGTATCCATCATCTATTGGTCAAACTTATCCTACAAATAATTATTGGTGGAATTGGGTCGAAAACTACAAGGAACGTTAAGCTGGCACAACCATTGTGGCACAATTAAACAAAAACTATCAGAAAAATTATTACTCATTTATTACTAATTAATTACCAAAGAACGAAATTTATTACTGCTATGTTTTAAAAAATAAGTGGGGTTGTGCCAGCTTATGCGTTAAGCTAGCACAACCACACAAAAACATCCAACTAGAAAAAGTTAGATTTAAAATCTAAAGTAATTCTTAAGATTTATATATACATTTTTTTTTTATTATAGTTGAAAATACAGACACCGCTTAGATCACTTCAGCTTAAGAGTGTTCGATTATTGTTTTCAATGATCGATAATCGTTTAATCGATTAATCGATATATAGAATATTGTTTATTAATTGATATTTCGGTGCAGTGAAGTTGTCGTGTGTTAATTCATGACAACAGAACTTATTATTAATGAAATTATATGAAAAAGAATTAAAATATTAGTTAGCTATTTTCCATAAATAAGAAAAATCTAAGAAAAGAGTGTTTTGAATCAAAACACACATATATTTTCACGAGTCGTGTTCGAAGTAGTGAACGGAAATAATCAAATGTCCGCGTAAGAGACCAAATATATCAGATTTGTAGTACTTGAAATACAGGTATAATAGTTTCTTCTTCAATGAACCCGGTAGGGTGCTGGAAATTTAGGGATTATAAAGACAGCGCCGGCGACTATCTTAAGCAATTAGAAAATTCTTATTGTAGCACGTTGATACCATAACAGCTGCTTGTAATGAAATGATTAGGAAAAACACACAATTCGAATTTTGAACTCATCCGAATGACACAAATCGACCAGATCATTCAAAAATGCAGACGCCGAACTTTCTTAGTGGTCTTTTGAATTTCGTAGAATTCCAGGAAACCCATTTTGATCCTTTGTTGATGTTGATAATATACAAGAGTTTTACATTTTGCAAATAAAATATCCTTCATAGTTTATAAACAGCTGGGCAATTAAGAAACATAAATTTTCAATAGTAGTTGAACAGTGTCATTAAGCAAGTAATTCTACAAATTGTGCTATGACCTCTGACCAATGGACGTCCTAACTATTTTTTACCTTGGCTTTATTACTGAAAAATAATTCGACTAAGTGACATATCGATAATCGGAATATGATCGACTAATCGAAAAGTCACTAGTCGGAAAAAATTGATAATCAATATTCGGAATATAATCGATTAATCGATAATCGGAGTATAATCGATTAATCGATTATTTAGAAATAAAAATTATATGATCGATTAACCGATTAATCGATTATTTTGCACAGCCCTACTTCAGCTTGACTATTAAAATTAATTCGTCATATTGTTCATGTCAGCTATTTTAACAAAAAACCGTATTTATTTATTTATTTATGTTACTCTGTACAACAGGAATTGATTCACAATTACAGTACAGGGTCCGAACTCACCAAGCCGCAGAGTGGTTGTAATTATAATTTCTAGCTTCAGTGGGAATCGAACTCGGGATCTTCGGATTCGAATTCCGTAACGCTATCCACCCCACCGTACTGCCGTATAAAGACTTACACATTTTTCAACAAGTTTTAAAATCGTGGAAAATGAAAATATTATATTCTTATTGGTTTAATTTCTACTTTTTCGCCGTTTTTATTTATTTATCGCCTTGGATATCATTTAAAATTAAACAGCATACTATAAAAATTTTGAAATCAGTTAGAATAATGTTTAGTTGTTATCTCCGTAAAATCAATTTAATGTCAATATACAAAAAAATCGTGTACGACACGTAATTAAAGCATCTACATTTTACTCATTTTATTGATACATTCCGGCATTGGCGTCGTTCATCAAACTTCAAATTCGTAAAAAAAAATAATTAAATTACACTAATGCTCGTTTGCACCCACTAAACTAAAATTTTATGTCTGACTTAAATAAATATAATCAAATTGAAGTAAACTGTCATTTGAAGTAGTTTACATACCAGTCAAATATTTGATGCAATAATGTTAGTATATAACAAATTTAAAATTTAACTTCCATTTGTTCAAAGGGGCTTGTCTTTTTAATAGTAAATATAGGTAATTTATTTTCATAGCTACAATTTTACAAAATAGAGATGAATCGTTCGCGAATATTTGTTCGAAATGAGCGTAATCATACGAATAGGTTTGTGTAATTCAGTTAAAAAAAAGAACGATTTAGCAGTAAATGTAATAGCACGAACTATTTGAGTGAACTTTATAACGAATGAACGCGTGGAACCACTCGGTGTGTATCACGCTTTTAGTCCATGATTGGCTGTGGCAGATCTCGGTAAGTGATATATATATATATATATATATATATATATATATATATATATATATATATATATATATATATATATATATATATACATTAATTTCTTGTTACTCTGCACAAAAGGACCTTAATTTCAATTATAGTCTATAAATTAGAATTAATTCTAAGCTACTAAACACAAGCGTATTTCAAAAAAATATAAATTGAAGTAAGCGAAATTAGAACACTCAACCTCTAGCTCAATCAAGTCAATATGTAATTATATATATGCTATGGAAAAATTCTCATTACGCATGATGTACAGTTACCAGCCGTCAAAATACATCTCTCAAATATGTTAATAGTAGGGCCGCCACAGAGGTAATTTTAATCTCGTGTAAAGTTTGACGGCTGTGGGCACGAACTCAGGTTCTCAAATTAAAGCCGAAACGATTCAACTAAGCTATATACGCCATAGATTTAAATTTTTATTCCATACAGTTTTCTTATTGTTTTATTGGATGCAATATTGTACTACAGGGCGCAATATGCTGCAGTGCTCAGAAGCGCAATGGGCTCCTATGCCTATTTTTTTTTCTATTAAACTACATGATAATCTATGACGATCAGTGAAAACGCGGGTTGTGACGTTCCAAGTTCGGTTTAGTGGTACTTAAGCTGTTTCATTCAAGGAGTGCAAATAATATACCATTTAATTCTTGATAAATAATCTGAATACGTTGAATAATAGAAGAAGCAAGCCCAAGAAAAATAAATTATATTATAGTAATAAATATACAACGTGTTGAATATGTATTTACCAGTAAACGACGAGCAGTTTGAAAACCCAGTGCTGTGATGTCAGAGTTAGTTAAGTTTTTCTCCGCATATGTCTCTTATTTACCGCGGAAAAATACTTGTGGCCAATGAGTGCTTCCGAACATGGGACGTCACTTTATTTTCAATTTTTTTCACTAATAGCCATTATTCAATAATATATATATATATATATATATATATATATATATATATATATATATATATATATATATATATATATATATATATATATATATATAATGTTTTTATCCTTTATTCTTGTTATTTCGATTATGGTATAGGAGCCCATTCATAATGATATGACTCTCATTTTCACTTCGCAGATGTCTCATTTAAATAGTGATTCTGTGAACTAATCTTTCTGAACAAATCACTTTACTGAACTGAATCAAAATAATCGAATGAGTATTTTTTAACATCAGCATATTACAAAATGATAGTAATACATAAAAAATATTAAAATTGAAGGATAGACCAATTAACAGAAACAAAAAAAATATTGAATTTACCAGCAAATGGTAATATCCGTCTGTGGGATGGATAGTTTTAAAGTTTTTACGCTAATAGGGACTTATATAATTAAAATTTTTCGGTTGCCATCTAGTTAGTAAAATATAATCTAATAATTTGTCATGTAGGGAAATGCTATTGCTTTATAGTTTGACGTTTATAACGTGATCCAAATGTAAAAAAAAATTGTTGATCTGCGGTGAAGAAGTGCTCAAAGGAGAAAGCAATTGATCGACTCGGCATGGTGTCACCTCGCTCTTTCTACAAATTTGTTGTTTCACACAAAATTGTGTGGAGGGGAGTCTGCTTCGGGTCTGCTGCTTCTGACGTCAAAATTATAAGTCCCTATTATCGATAATTGTCGGTTTGAAATCTTCTTCCAGCTATGCTTCAGTTGATCTATAACCTTGGTTGTGTTTGCTTATCTTTCACGATAGTTTCCTGTTTCACTATAAATTTAGTATTTGGAAATAGGTAACCCTGCTTTATACTTAATTGCTGGGAGGATTCCAAAAAAATCTGTAATGTTTGTATGCAAAATTTGTAAATTTGTTTGATCTTTAATTAATTTTGAATCGTGTATACATTTCTTATTCTTTAATTTTAATTTTATTGCAGTTTTTTAATGTTCAAAAATTTTAACTATATTATTTTTATTTGTGTTATTAATATTAACATCCTTTATTAAATAAAATTTTATAAAAATTATAATAATTTTATACTAATCAATAATACCCTAAATACAGAACCACAATCTAATTAGAATAGAAAATTAAGTAATAAAAACATTAAAAAAAAGCTTAATCTCCTGAACTGTTACTGGGAGTGTGTGTCAGGGAGATGTTACCATTTACGGGTTAACTCAAATTCAATGAAAAGCTACTATAAAGTAATACAGCACTAGCCACCACCAAATGAATACTATCTATTCAAACACTCGCTGTATAATTGCTCAACCTGCGAATAGAAACTAACGTAGAAAATCGCAATACTTGGTAAGATTGATCTCTGTCCTTATGTAAGCTTTTATTATAATTGATATATTAAGATCAAATAACATAACATTAAATTAACTACTAAATGAAATAAAAGTAATTAAATTAAATCTAACATTTTGTGTCCTGCAGTTTTTGATAAACGTTTCGTTTTCATCTTTTTCACAGTTGAATATGCAATGACACAGCAAACTGCGATGACATTAGCTATAATTTGAGTTTCATTCAACATAATTAATTTATACAAATACAAAAGACTATACAACATTAACTGGAACGTAATAACATTAATGAAAATATTTAAAAAATAATTTATAATAGGAATTATTGTGTAAAATACGATACATGAACTCTAAATCCAGTTTTAAATCTATCACATAAAAAGAGTATATTTACCATTTTTAATTATAAAAATTTCTATATCAAAAAATTGTTTCACACGCTACTTTCATTTCTTGAGGCCACCAATGATTATCTATAGTTAATAATATTAATATAATTCTATAACAGTAAATTACTTTACAATTAAATTTTTTGGAATACCTAATTCTGCATTACTCAAGTAATATTGAAATGCTTAAGTAAAATTGAAATACACAATAATGTATGATGTTCGATTCCTGATTTACATACATACATACAAAAAGAAACTATGAATTCGCTTCATAGATATGAACTTGCAAAAATATACAAAATGAAAATCTGAATGTAACATTAACATTGTGCACAGGCATTTCAGTTGAACCGTGAAATTTTTAACAGTATATACATAATATTTCATATTAAAAATATTACGTAAATGTCTTACAACACTTGTACTTTCTTAACTTAAATAAACGAGAAATATATATATATATATATATATATATATATATATATATATATATATATATATATATATATATATATATATATATGTATATACTGCGTATTTCGTTTTTTATTATACGTATAAGAGAAACAGTGGTAAAATGTATATTTGTTGAGAGTTCCTTTCCAATTCCATTGCACTATATAAACAGCTCAAAGATGTCTGTGTGCAAAATTTGTAAATTTATTTGTTCTTTAATTAATTTTGAATCGTGTATATATTACTTATTCTTTAATATTTTATTTTATTCCATTTTATTAATTTTAATTTACGTCAATTTTGTTAAAAAAAATTAATGTCACTGTTCTTTAAACAAGCTAAAACCGAATCAGCAAAAGTAACTCCGTTATGGGTATTGTTCACTAAACTGTATACTACAGTGATTGTAATATAATAAATAGTAATATATAATATTTTTTTTGTTATTGTTGTTTTAAGCTAAACTTTCCAGCTAAAAACTCTGCAAGTATTGAAATAATAATCGTGAGCGTTAGAGCGTAGACCATCTTTGAGTCTTTGTTGTGAGGTAAGATACCCGTGAAGTCCTGATTTCGAATCTACTGACATTTAATTGTATAAGTCATTAAAATGTCGTAATATCTGACATTTAATCACGCATTCTGTCCTCTAATTGAGACGAAGTTCCTGTTTCTGACTAACAAATAAAATCAAATGTATTTTGCAATTAATTTTGTGTTTAATGAAACTCTAATTTTAAAACACGAAATACTAAAATGAGTCGTTTGATCTATGTCTTTTCTCGATCATACTTTGTTCTTCCTAAATAATTTATCTTTCAAGAAGAATATTTTATGGAAAGTCAATCATATCGATTAAGGTAGTTCTAGCGTGAAAAACATTTTTACAAATCGGAATGAAACTCGGCGTACGTAAACATTGGATAGTCATACGCATCCTGTTAAAATATGAATCACATTCATCGTCTGTGAACAAATATATTCGCTTGTAAAGTTGAGTTCTTATACACGGGAATTATGGTGATCGTCATTCAGAATCGAACATATTTGGTTTGTGCACCTCTAAAAATTTGCAGTTTTATTTGAAAATCAAATATGATGTTCTAGAACTATCCATGTATATTGTATCAAAAGGAGAAAGTTTTTTATCGTTTAGTAATGGATATATAGCCATGCAAAGCCTTGTTTTTAACGAAAATTTAAGGATCCCAATTTATAATGGCCACACCACACGGTGGTGCGGTATTGAAAAATTCACTAGACCAACAACCTATTAACAATTCATGATATTCAAATGAAAATAGGTATAAAACATTTATTTTATTCTGCATTTTTCTCTCCGAGCGTCAGTTTCGCCACTCGACGACCGATGGCGCCACCGTAACATTAGAACTACCTTAAATTAAGAAACAAGAAATAATAATAATAATAATGTTAGGAATTTAAAATTAGACGGGCAATTCTTGCCATTAGCAATAATCAAACATCCGTATTGTTATACAATGGGTGTGTTGCATAGTTAATCCAGACTACATTTGTACCCACAAATGCCTTAATAACAAATATAAACGAGACTCACCTGAAGTAGACACGTAAAGCAAATGTACTCGCAAAACTAAGCAAACCTGAATGGAACAATCCGCGTATCACCTAACGCGAGCGTAAACCAATAAATGCCTGTAAGAACCAAACCGTGAGTAACAAACTCAATGAGGAGTCAATCTACCAAAACCTAAGCATCATTCATACATGAGGGCAACCCCGTACACCTTCTCTACATAAGGGCCGCCAGGTCGCTACAGCCTTCAGCGCTGCTACCGTGGGCAACCACAGAACTATCTGTGGCCACTACAGCACCCGGCTGCTGCCGTTGGCAACTACAGAACTATCTGTAGCCGCTACAGTTCACGGGACTGCTACGGTGATGACCCCGTACACCCGAAGGTTACCCGAAGGCCAGCCAGGTCACTACAGCCTTCAGCGCTGCTATCGTGGGCAACCACAGAACTATCTGTGGCCGCTACAGCACCCGGCTGCTGCCGTTGGCAACTACAGAACTATCTGTAGCCGCTACAGTCCGCTCTTCAACATCATCCCAGTGATGGACAGACTGCTAACGGTGCTAAGCACCACATCAACAATCATACTCACTCATACGAGCTCTAGATTAACTGACTCACTCACCTCGCTAATGTAACAGCTCAACGCTAACCAAACGCTATCCACCGCGACTTGATCACTACCAACTTAACTATCGCGCTACAACTTTACTCCTCAACCGATGAACAGAAACTAACGCAAGAAATCTGTTTACTGTGTAAGATCGGTCTAACTCCTTACATAAACCTTTATTATAAATTAATATAATACGAACTGATAACATAGCGACGAATTAATTACTAACTTATGTAAAAATTATTAAATTAAAACTAACGTTTGTGACAATAATAAAAAATTATCGTAAGTACATCCACATTAAGTACGAGTACTTGAATATTAATGACTGCAAAATTGTGTGAACTCTATAGTGACTATATTTCAGTAGGGAGTTTTCAGATAATATTTGTAGTCCTTAAAATTATAAAAATGTTTCCAGAGCATAGGAAATATATATTTGGTGACGCGAAGCGCCTTTCATCTTGTTTTTAATGTTTACTTCATCCTGTTTCGAAATTTAATGACCGCTTATATTAACCTCAAACATTTTGTTTCATATACTTGACACAATCTACTGCGACAAAATTAATTAAATTTAAGGGCTACTACATCTGCAATATACACTAAAGTTGAAATAATAGTCCACAGTGACTAGAATACGCTATCCTAAAGTGAAACAATTATGTTCAGAATCCTTGTGGTGGTTTCTCCGCGAAACCATGTTGATGCGGGCGGTTGGCCGAAATTAAAATGTTTTACGAACAAAGAAAGATTATGTAATTAAATTAAGATTGTTTGTGCAAACAATGTTGTACCACTTGCTTTTGTTGTACGCCTATAAAACGAAAATTAATAGGCAATTAACGACGGGACGCACAGATAATGCAAAACGTATTTTGTTCAAAATTTAATTATTATTATTACTATTATTCAATTATTAAAGAATCTACGGTTTTCATTATTTAAAAAATATATATTGAACCAATTTAAGTATTATTTCAAAATTTTATATAAAAAATGAATATAAATATAAAGTAACAGATATAATATATTCGTTATTATAAGTAATAAGTCTTTATATAGTTGGTACTACTTTATCTTTGCAATTTATTTAAAAAAAGTAAAGTTAATTTAAAATAAATGTAATATTATTCAAAATGAAAAACTCTATAATAACAATTAATTTTAGTTATCGAAGAATTTACTTCATCTACTTTTTGTTTAATTTGTCACAAATCGTTAGTTTTAATTTAATAATTTTTACATAAGTTAGTAATTAATTCGTCGTTATGTTATCAGTTCGTTTATATTAATTTATAACAAAGGTTTATGTAAGGAGTTAGACCGAACTTACACAGTAAACAGATTTCTTGCGTTAGTTTCTGTTCATCGGTTGAGGAGTAAAGTTGTAGCGCGATAGTTAAGTTGGTAGTGATCAAGTCGCGGTGAATAGTGTTTGATTAGCGTTGAGCTGTTACATTAGCGAGGTGAGTGAGTCAGTTAATCTAGAGCACGTATGAGTGAGTATGATTGTTGATGTGGTGCTTAGCACCGTTAGCAGTCTGTCCATCACGGGATGATGTTGAAGTAGCGGACTGTAGTGGCTACAGATAGTTCTGTAGTTGCCAACGGCAGCAGCCGGGTGCTGTAGCGGCCACAGATAGTTCTGTGGTTGCCCACGGTAGCAGCGCTGAAGGCTGTAGTGACCTGGCTGGCCTTCGGGTAACCTTCGGGTGTACGGGGTCATCAACGTAGCAGTCCCGTGAACTGTAGCGGCTACAGATAGTTCTGTAGTTGCCAACGGCAGCAGCCGGGTGCTGTAGTGGCCACAGATAGTTCTGTGGTTGCCCACGGTAGCAGCGCTGAAGGCTGTAGCGACCTGGCGGCCTTATGTAGAGAAGGTGTTCGGGGTTGCCCTCATGTATGAATGATGTTTAGGTTTTGGTAGATTGACTCCTCATTGAGTTTGTTACTCACGGTTTGGTTCTTACAGGCATTTATTGGTTTACGCTCGCGTTAGGTGATACGCGGATTGTTCCATTCAGGGTTGCTTAGTTTTGCGAGTACATTTGGTTTACGTGTCTACTTCAGGTGAGTCTCGTTTATATTTGTTATTAAGGCATTTGTGGGTACAAATGTAGGTTGGATTAATTATACTACACATCCATTGTATAACAATACGAATGTTTGATTATTGCTAATGGCAAGAATTGCCCGTCTAATTTTATGATCCTAACAATTCAGAAGTGGGATCAGGACAACGTGTTAAGTTGCATAGCGAATATCAGGTATCGGCGAGGTAACGCGAGTGTATGATTAGGATCAGCATCTTTAATGTAAGGACTCGGGACATTGGGAATTCTGAGTTCTGATGTATCTACAAAAATAGGATTGAGAACGTGAATTACAACTTTAGTAAATCGACACTTAATAGTCACAGACGAACTCTGCTGTGTGATAACTCGTCGAGGGACGCATAGGACAATAAGATTCTGCAAATGATCGACGATGTAAGGCGAATTAAGAGGAATTTTAACAACATTCTATCAAGTATCCAGTACAATTAAAAATGCGTGAAGCAATTCACAATTTAACCGGAAGACTGCGCGCAGGAAATACAGGAGTTATTGCATAAATTAAAGGAGATTCATATACTTCGTAACAGGAATAAGTCAACGATTAGGTACCTAATTTGATCATCGCGAATAAGTGGATGTATGGAAAACGTAATACAGGAATTCAGATAGCATCGGATTATTTTGAAATCAGAAACGGAGTTATTCGAAGCGTTTTCACATCAAGATATAAACTACTACTGAAATCTACAGCAAATGACTCGTGCGAGTCGATGTTGGTGAAGTGTTTCTATGAACAAAATAGTGACCTTGAACATGGACATAAAAAGTATATTGAAAATGCGATATAATACAGCTTAGGAGGAATCTCAGACATCAATATTTGTACTACTGCAATGGTTTGTAGAACAAGAAGCCGAAGGATTTACGATCTCTCTTAATATAATTTGCGATGAAGTACTGAGGTACATACGAAACGAACTGAGAAACTATTTAAAGCTTTACAAAGATTTCAGTGACGAGAACATCTACGTAGATAATGAATGCATCATGAATTATGAAATCATTATATAAGGCACTATCAGCGTGATCAAGTTTACAAGAAAATAGTTTAATATTTGACGTGTCTAGATAACCAACGCACACCAAGTAACACTGTCATGAGAGATATCGACGAATTCGTAAGACAAGAATCAGGATAAACAAACAGACATCGAGTTACGTGGCGCGTGCCACCAGGGTAGGAATCTACGATAACTAAATCTTTCTTGTCAGTATTGGAGTGAATTAATGAGAGTGAACAGTTCACCTCAATTTGGATTCTTTTGAATTACTGTTACAGACGCGGAATTTAAATAAAACAAGTTATTGTGGAGTGCCACAGGAAAAAGAAAAGGATAACGCGAGGACAATGGAAACTTTGGACATTGGACACATTGTATATTGTATGGAAAGAACAGATGTTCATTCGTAAGACGGGAGTGTGAGACTAGATGAAAATGTGTTCGTGTTACCCGACGTCTAACAGAGATATTTCCATTGGAAAAAAAAAAAGAAAAACTAACTGAGCTCTTGTGTGAGGATATAACTTGAATGACTACAAAGTTGGGACTGAAGTAAAGGAATGTTTAAGATTAGTAAAATCCTATTGAACGGAATCTCGAACGGGACCGATCGAACCACAGTGAGCTAAGTGGAAACGGTGAGAGTGTAAAGCGAAAAGACTTTTGTGGGTACAAGTAGATCGAACTGAAACTCTCTCAACCAACAAGGATGACCTACATATCTCCGGATATGAATGCAGACAAGGGAGTAAAATAATGAAAATATATACACTAGCAAAGTTGGCATTACATAGATATATTTGAAAATAAGGAATGAATGTGGAACAACGCAGCGAGTCGTCCGCTTTAAAAGTCGAGGAACGGACGGGATGCGTAGGAATAAGCACACGCACAGGATACGAATTAGCCGTGGTTGATCAGAGTTGTTTGCGTCGCACTAAGATAGTGAAATACTACCAACGCGATAGTATGAAGACATGATTGAAGGAAGGATTACCTACAAGTAGGCAAAAAAGAAAATAAATAGAAAGGAGAATCAGAGTGCGAAAATGTAAACGTAACAAGATGAAATATTGGAAAAGATCTTGATGAAAGTTAGAGATGACAAGTAATAAAGTTATTTTGATTTGCTGTGGAAAGAGAGAAAAATATAACAAGAATCTGTAGCGGGAATAACTTTTATAGAAGAATTTTAGATGACCACTCGACTGCTGACACAATTGACAAGGATATTACAAATTTGGAACTGGAATTCTAAACAGAATGACTTATATGAACATCTTAGACGAGAATCTGGCTCACGACTACAGCTAGCATTATGTACAATTCGAACGAGAAGACTGAGACACATTTAAATGCGAGCTAGACAGATCCGAGAGGTTTTAAAATCAAAAGTAGAACAAGCTACAATTAGTTGAATAATCTGGTCACCAAGTAATAAATAATAACACTCTTTCGAACTGGAGACGTTAGCAGTTATTAAAACATCAAACAAGTTTCTCGTTTATCTTCCAGGGATTGAGTTTAAGTTGAAAACCGATTGTACGAGTGGGAAGCACAAAAGTGATCTAACACCTAGGATAGCACGTTCGTGATTGTACCTGCAAGGACTTTCGTTCACTGTAGAGTTAGATCGAGGTCACGTTTTGCATTCGCAGATTCAGGAGCCAGATTTAAATCGAAAGTGAAGAGGCGCCGTATGCTGCTGCATACTCAAATGACTAATTTGGTGTTAACCATTTAATGGACGAAAATTGGAATCTAATTTTGGATGTTTTGTCAAAACCAACATACATACGAATTACAAGGAACTACTAAAGACTGTTGCATAACGGGCGGTAAGGTGTACAGAATCACAGTTAGCGATCATCATTGAGTTGTACCAGGATGAATGAAAAGAGTTATAGCTAAAATTGTATACGACGGTTTCGAGCTTTCCTGATTACAAAAATCACTGGAAAAACTATGTGAAATTTACGACTTCTCTAAAATGCGACCGTATGTGGAGAAGCACGTAAAAATGCTGGATATGATGTTTCTATATAAGAAAACTTTGAGGATTCAATAAGGATAACAACACAGATAGATAACTCAGGACCTTTTATAAAATCAACAATTGGCAATTTACATTTGAATGTTAACGAGGAAATATTCACCAAATTGAATCTATTGATAGAAATGTAAGACATAGCTGGAATCCAGGATCAGGGTCACTCCAGAATTGCGAGGTGGCAGAGGCAGCACTCCTGTCTGCCGAACTGCGAGAGGGCTGAGTCAGCGTTCCCGCTTGCTTGACAAATCTGGAGATAGATATTGACACACTACGTTCACATATTGATTACGCTAGACGTGTACTGATATAGCAATATAATCATTATTCTATTTAATTGAAGTTTAAAACATAAAACACTTTACAGAAATGAAAATTTACATTCGGAGCTTTCTTATAGAATTTGTTTGATGTATTAACTCGCCTGCTGAAGATAAAGAACAAGAGAAACAACAAGAAAGGAAAAGCATCGGAAGAGTACAGTGAGTGAAACTTGACATTAATAATGAAACAAATTCAACCATTTACGGATATAAATAGGAAACTATGAACTACCAATATCTAATTGTTTATTTCGAGTTGAGAAAGTTACTTCAATGATAGACATCCAATCAAAGATATGCAAGGAAATTATACAAAGTTAATGAAAACAGTATTGAAATATACTCGCAGTTACACTTGATAGTATAAAACGATAGATACAAGGACGATAATTATCAGCTAATTCGCAAACTGATGCATCAGTTGTGGATTCCCGAGAGATATGCGGTATCCTCGAGGACGAGGATTTAGTCAGGTTGGCCGAATGTCACAAATCTTTAGTTTTAATTTAATAATTTTTACATAAGTTAGTAATTAATTCGTCGTTATAGTTAGACCGAACTTACACAGTAAACAGATTTCTTGCGTTAGTTTCTGTTCATCGGTTGAGGAGTAAAGTTGTAGCGCGATAGTTAAGTTGGTAGTGATCAAGTCGCGGTGAATAGTGTTTGATTAGCGTTGAGCTGTTACATTAGCGAGGTGAGTGAGTCAGTTAATCTAGAGCACGTATGAGTGAGTATGATTGTTGATGTGGTGCTTAGCACCGTTAGCAGTCTGTCCATCACGGGATGATGTTGAAGTAGCGGACTGTAGTGGCTACAGATAGTTCTGTAGTTGCCAACGGCAGCAGCCGGGTGCTGTAGCGGCCACAGATAGTTCTGTGGTTGCCCACGGTAGCAGCGCTGAAGGCTGTAGTGACCTGGCTGGCCTTCGGGTAACCTTCGGGTGTACGGGGTCATCAACGTAGCAGTCCCGTGAACTGTAGCGGCTACAGATAGTTCTGTAGTTGCCAACGGCAGCAGCCGGGTGCTGTAGTGGCCACAGATAGTTCTGTGGTTGCCCACGGTAGCAGCGCTGAAGGCTGTAGCGACCTGGCGGCCTTATGTAGAGAAGGTGTTCGGGGTTGCCCTCATGTATGAATGATGTTTAGGTTTTGGTAGATTGACTCCTCATTGAGTTTGTTACTCACGGTTTGGTTCTTACAGGCATTTATTGGTTTACGCTCGCGTTAGGTGATACGCGGATTGTTCCATTCAGGGTTGCTTAGTTTTGCGAGTACATTTGGTTTACGTGTCTACTTCAGGTGAGTCTCGTTTATATTTGTTATTAAGGCATTTGTGGGTACAAATGTAGTCTGGATTAATTATGCTACACATCCATTGTATAACAATACGAATGTTTGATTATTGCTAATGGCAAGAATTGCCCGTCTAATTTTATGATCCTAACAAATTATATTATGTACAAACTACCGCAAGAATATAATATTCACGTATGCCTTTATATGAAGCAATAGTTCACAAAAGTTATACGGATAATCCAGCCAGACTACAAGAGAGAATCGTCTTCTTCATGAAAATATTAACTTCGTTATCTGAGAATCTTTTCATTAACATTTTAATTTAATATTTAAAATATATTGTACAAATAATATTGCAATCACAATTATAGTTAAAAGAGATAACATTGGCTTATTGCAAATAGTACGATAAATATTAAAATTCGAATAAATTTATTTCACTGCAAAACCTGTTAAATATAACTAAATTATAGAAAGATTTTATAATATTAACTACGTGAATTCTACCAATTGAAACAAAAACACTACATTATTAATTGATCTCTGTTATCATTTGTCAGAATTTGGTGTTCTGGTTTTATCTAGTAGATAATTGAGTAATCTTTTTTTAATTTTTGGCTTTTTATCTGTGCCCACTTTTTAGTGATTATTTTAAGCAAACTAATGTATGTGTTATTTATTCTAAACTTATAATTCAATTTTGTTAACAAATAGGTTCGAGATGTTGCAAAAATAAAGCTCTATATAATGTTGTTACCATTTAGTTTCCGGCATTTTATTCGGATAAACCATTTTTTAAATCCGGCTAGAACAACATTGGCTAATGCCAAATTCAGAATTAGCTAAAACATTTCAAGAATCATGTTGTAAAAGCCTGTAATGCAGGATTATCATTTATTTGAAACATATGGGATTTTTTTACTAATAATACGAATAAAACTTAAGGATTTAACGATTATAAATAAGTTGGATGTATAATCTTGTATCCTATGGTAGTATTTATATTTTTTCCCTTATATTTATAGTTAGATATCTATATAAAATGAATGTAGAATTGTATAAAATGTTTTAATTCAATATTCGGATAACAATAATACCAGTACCAAACATTTAATTTTATGTACAATAATATCTTTTATAGATATTCATTCTTTTTTTTGTTTTTTTATTTATTTACTGTCAGTCTGAATGAAACACAATGATTTTAATAAAAATCAAAAATGCTGCTTTCAATCAGTAAAGAATAAAAGCATGTTTGTAAAAGCTTATTATATTAATTGAAAATATATACCATTACATTCAAAATCTGAATTTAAACAAACAAAATATTGTTTAACATTTAACATGCAATTTAATGTAATTGTTTTAAAATGTAAATATATATGTTCTTCAGTAATTTTGCATTGTAATTAAATTGTAATCAAATTTCACTAAAACTGAATAACTGAATTGTATGAAAATAATAAATAATAACAATACTTAAATTAAAAGGTATTTAAAAATATATTGCAATTAAATTCATACAATTCAATCATCCTATTATTGATGAAATCCTTCAATAAAAATACCTGTTTACCAGCATAAAACACGTCATCAAAGCAGCTGTCAGCAACAAAAATTTCACGCCAGATTTACATTTTCAATAATGGTGAGTTTAATCGCAACAGATTCATTTAAATTCCAACAAAGCTTGAAGTACCCAGTAAATGTAGTAATATAGTCTAATTATCCTGCATCAGAGGCGAACGATGAATTCGGTAATAGAATTGGGTTTCCATAAACCACTCGCTTGGTAACGCAGCGATATCAGCTGCGCTTTAGATTTATTTATTAAAACTGTAATTTCACTCAGTCAACAGTCGGATATTTTTATTCGTATTGCGTGTCGAAATACACCAGATATTTAAATAAATGTCGTGTTTAACGAACCGTTCTGTTGAAATAGCTTCGGGCTGTTTTCAAACTTTCTCATCGCTTAAGAAAATAAATTTTCAAGTTTTCCATAACATGAATAAACACTGCGTACAAATTAAGAGAGTGCAATATTTTGCCTTCAATCGGTTCTTGAATAAAACAGAGTGTAAAATTTCAGCTTAAGCAAATGAATATTTTGTAAATCTCAGATGTATCTTCATAAATTTTCATTTACAAAAAATATTTAATTATAAACTCCATTTTATATTTTATATACATTTCTATAATATAATTTTTTAAAACAGCTTTCAAAGTAGGCTTCAAAATAAAGGTCAAGTAGCACATTAACTGCAAGGGTAGATAAAATAATACTTTGATAGCAAGGGTGAATAAGGTACTTTAATTTTTACTTAAATAAAATAATAAACTTTAATGTTCTGTTTAATAACAACTCAATTGTGAAATTAAGGTTGCTAGAGACATCTATTTATTTGTTTAGCTAGTTATTTATTTATGCTACTCTATACAACAGGAGAGAGTGCGGACTCGTCGAGTCGCAGTGTGATAGTTTATATATTGCTAGTTTGAGTAAGATTCGAACCCGGGATCTCCGGATTAGAATTCCGTAACGCTATCTGCACCACCGTACTATCAGTTCTTGTAATATAATCAGAAGTTATTACTTTCTTTTGTGGTTATGACAATAGTACAGATGTATTGGTCTCATTTTCTGCCCCACTAATGTTGCGTTGGAAGAAAACAAAATAAAGAGCTCTTTAGTTAAAGAATTGTTTATCGAGCGACAGTAACAATAGCGTATTTCTGAAACTTATTGAATCGTTAATTGCTAATAAACAGCTACACTCTCATGCAACCCATCATTAGTATCTGATTCGATAAAGCAGTCATTATGGTTAACCAATCTTCGATGTAGATCTCTGCCACATATGAAAATTTCCACGTACCAGCACCAGAGTTTGATAAAATTGTAGTTGCAGAGTGGTGGAAACAACGTCTGAATTTGGTAACTTCAGGAAATCGGCAATCTCTTTAAGAACCTTTTACAGGTTATTTATCTTTACAGGGTAGCTAGCTAGCTCAGTGGTATGAAGTCGGCCTGTGGATCATGAGAACCCTGGTTCGATTCCCACAGGCGACAAACAATTTTCATAATTTCAAAAGCTACCCCTGTGGCTCCTCCACCACTAACATCTTTGGGGCCGTGATTTGACGACTGGTAACCGCACTTCACGCGCAAAATGTATCACTTACCGAGATCTGTTTCGGCAGAGTGCCACACCCAGTAATGGGTAGAAGGCGTGATGATATATTTATTTATTTATTTATCTTTACAGGTGGGATGCTACAATTTTTGCATCGATAGTTAATGAGAAAGTTCTTGTGAGATACGTGGTTGGACGCAATGAGATATTTCTCGCAATTTCTAACACTCATTCCACATTCAATTGTCGGTAATACAAAACAATCGATCTTTCTTGGTTTTGGTTACGATAAGAAAAACGATCTTAACCGATTTTCAATCAACACTAAAAACTTCTAACTTGTACAATTCATCTGAGCGACACGCATCCGTTTTTAACAGACAGGATGTGTAAGAAAAACCGTTTGCAAAATTATTGATTAGATTGCGTCTTTAAGACACATGTCATGTTATTCACCTTTTGGAACACGCGCGAACATTTGAGGCATTTGCAACATTCAGCGAAATTATTGCGATCTAGCATTTATTTACTATAAATGCCATAGTTAAGAATAGTTAAGCGATGATAGTAAAAGATAGTATACAATGTAGAAGTAGGTAGCACATAGTTCGAAAGTAGTCGATAGTACGTAAGTAGTCAATAGTTATGATTTATGAGTAGAAGAATATTCGAGGGTGTCTATCCCGAGAATATGATGTTATTAATTTGTTATTTGTTGTTTAATTAATTCATTATTTTTATTTTATGTTGATTCTTATTATGTTGTTTAAATAAAATATTTACCACTCGCACTTGCAGCTCTCAATACTTATTATTCAACTTCAGCACGTCGACAATCAGTGGTCAAGATAAATTCTCATTTTGACCACCCTGATTTGTTACACGTTTAGCAACACCCTGTAATTCCAGAGCTAAATTATTCGAGCCCATAATTCTGAAAATTGTACCTTTATGAACAGATAGTCGTCATCGTACACCTCTTTTAAAAATCTAATATCATAATTTGGGTAAAAAATTTATTTGACTTATATCCGTCACTGCATATATTCAATGATATTATTTGACAGCGTTACAATTTACAGTTGTCAACAACCTACTCTTGAATAATAGGACCGAATGTTGATGACTTGACTTTCTTCGACATTTCAGAGAATTATACCAGGAGCACCTTTTCACTCTCGCTATTGATATTTTTCACACTTTTCCATTTTTAAAGCACTTGTAATCTTTTTCCTATATAATCCGCGATTTTTAAGTCATTTACCTTCTGCCTCTGACGTCTCTTCTTCCACAACTGACGCCAGTTTTTCCTCTTAAATTTCTTTTTCGCACATTTCTGCACTTGTTGAAAAAAAAAACAGAATGAAATCTAACCTTATTTACAAATAAACTTCATAACAACCCCACTAATAAGATTTTAAAATTATGTTTTAATAATAATTAAATTTATAGTTTGTTTTTCTTATTTTTTTTCTTTGGGACCTGCTATAGAAAAAAAAATTATGCATGATAATGGAATTTAGTTATCGATTGGTGATTTAACGATTTTCGCTTGTTGATAAAATACAATTTAGTCGTCTTGTAAAACAATAACAAACATTTAACATTTCACATTATTAAAATTTTATCCACAATTTTCATGAATACACAACAAAACAAGCTTATACAAGGGACACACGTTAAAATTTAAGTGAAAATATTATTCGAAATGTGATCGTCAATATTTTTCTACAAAATGGACATCACAGTTATAATCCCGTATTTATGTACAAAATATTTTTTAAAAGATATTTAAAATTTCCACTTCATAAATTGGCATATCCTTTTCGAAAAAAAAAATATTTGACCGAAAAATGCATCAAGTGAAAGACAAGAAGACTAATTATTTTACCAGTTTTATTTTAATCATTTTTCTCTAAAATAATTTAGAATACCAATGCTGGATTGCAAGAAAAAAAATAAAGAGCTCTTTAGTTAAAGAATTGTTTATCTAGCAACAGTATCAATAGCTATTTTCTGAAATTTATTGAACCGTTAGTTAGCTAATGAACCGATAAATCTTTCATGCAACTCAGCACTAGTCTGACACAGCAATTTATTTCTGGAAACGTCATTACCAAGTTCTTCAGTAAATTTTATGTTTCATCTGTAGGTGCACATTCAGACATTTTGCACCAATACTCGTAAATAAACCAATTAACCTACAAAACATAGTAATTAAAAATCTAGCATATAGCAGTGATTCAACTTAATAGAAAAATGAATAAATGACGTTGAAATTTCCATTACAACGGCCCAGCGCTACGCCAATCACATTTGATTAATTGCGTAAAAATAAAATACAAAGTAAATAACAGCTCCATAACCAAGCATTGCAGTATACAAGTGTTATTAATCATTAATTTTACAACGTAATTATAATCTTGAAAAATCTGTATTTCGTGTAAATGGCACTAACAGTCAACCAGTCGACACCATAAATAAATATTTAGTTGATGAATAGGTTTGTAATCGCTTGCATATCTCGTCAGCTTGCTGTAATATACGAGTATATATAACAATTTACATAAAATATCGCACACGCATATTTGTAACAGAAAGAAGTGAATGTAAAAACCTTGAAATGCTAGCCTACTACACTTATTGTCTGAACAAATAATTTTAGAAAGCAGTTTATATTCATTTATATATTAGCAATGGCGAACCTAGATTTTCTGTAACCAAAAATTATTTAGAGGCCATTTTAAATTAGATCAGCAAAAGAAAAAACAATAAATACTTAACTTTATTATATTTCAAAGAATGAAAAGGTCAGTACCAATTAGACCTATACGTCGCGTATGTTTGCGTCGGCGGTGACGAGTGGCCGGAAAAATGGGCGCGCCTACTTATATTCCAATATTTTTAGCGGCGGCGGCGTTTTCGCTAATTTAGGGGAGGGAAGTCGGCGTGAATATATTTAATAAAGAAAACACAATAATAAATGTGTAAACTGATTTTTTATTATTATTATTGCATTAATGGCTAATTGCACCGCCGTTCTTTAAATAATAAGTAGCTCTTAACTAAAAAAAAAAACATCGAATATTATTTCTCGATTCTCTATTGTTACTTAATGAAATTTTAGCGAATATGAGATATGAAGTACTAAACACATACTTGTTCCATAAATAAGTGTATATACTCGTAGAGATCAGTGTTTCCGCCACAAATCTATGATTCACGATTGTTTATATGTATTTCTTGACATAAAGTTCGTAGATATTTTCTGCTGTGATTTCCTGTTTTAAATAGGTTTTTAATAGTTATTTATCTTGCTGAGGTATTAGGAAGATGTTTATGCCCTCCTCGGGCGATGCTTATAGGACCGAGGGCCTTCATCCCGAAGATTTGTAAGTCGCCCAAGGAATATAAACATCAAGTAATGCCCGTGGTGCACACAATATTTTATGTCATACTACAATTTTTTAATAACCTAAATAATAAACTATAATGGATTACCTGGCAACATTGAATAGAATAAATTTCAATTTTTTCTGTATTACCATAGTAGCGTTACTCTTATTGCCCTAGGGTATATTAAAATCATATAATGCCCTAGGATATTATGAACTAAATAATGTACATTGTATCCATGGTATTAATAAACAATAATGAACTAAAAAGACATAGTAGTTATTTATGCAACTAGTGTTAAAAGTGTCACTTTATTACTTGAGCGGATGCCGTGAGTGTTGCAAACCCTTAAGAGTCGTATTTACAGGCGGCATTTGACTTCAAAAAGTGTTTCAGCACTTACGCGTTTTCTCAGAATCTACAAAACATATTGACTTCATTCAAAAACTATGGTCAAGTTCAAGAATAGATCTAAGATCGTACTGTGTTAGATTTTTGTTCTTTGCCCTAGTTTTAAGAAAAACAATAGTTATTATCCGCAAAAAAAATGCATTTTTTAATGGTCATTTTTAATATAATACAAATTGAAAATAATAATTTCAACACAATACAATCCTAGATTACATCTTGAAGTATCTGGAAACATTTTTCAAAGTATGATAATAAGTTATAAGCAATAAAGATACTTTTATCACGTGTTGCATACATACGATCGAGTTTTTACTAAGTATAAGTATATCATCACGCCTTCTACCCATTACTGGGTGTGGCACTCTGCGGAAGCAGATCTCGGTAAGTGATATATTTTTGCGCGTGAAGTGCTGTTACCAGCCGTAAAATCACTGCCCCCAAAGATGTTTGTGGCAGGGGAACCACAGGAGTAGTATTAATGTGGTGGAAATGTTTGTCGGCAGTGGGAATCGAACCAAGGTTCTCAGGATCCACAGGCTGACACGACACCACTGTGCCACCTACTCATTATGCTAATCTAACTAATGACATTTCAAAAGGCCGAAAGTATTTATTTTGTAGATTAGATAGTTAAGTTTGTTTTATAGCAACTACTTAATTACTTTTTTGCACGTAACTAATGGCTTCGTGCATAAAAATGTTGACGCTAGAATGTATTTAAAAATTACGTGTTTTTGACATTGGTGTTAAAAAATACTATTTTAAATACATTAAATTTTTTCAGACTAATTGTAGTTTCATATTGAAATAGAACTTTAAAATGGTAGATGCGCACGTATATTCCCGCTTTATTTGCTCCATGACTGGGCCACTTGCTTAGGATGGCGCTAACCATCTTTCATTTATCTATGAGATCTGTAAACTAAAATTGAAATACAAAGATACATTCGCGGCGCATTAATTATTTTCTTTGGAGGTGGCTGTAGATCCGACAGAACAAGTAAAACTTGGGTGTCGAGTGAGAAGATGGGGTATAAGAATGAAAGAAAAAAAACGGGTACTTTTTACACTTAAAAAATATGATACTACATAGTATCATGAAAAGTGATAAATAAATGCAGAAAAACAAATGAATTTCAATAGGCTTTTTATAAACAATTTTTCAAGGAATTTCATTATTATTGTGCAGTTTGACGTACTCCTTATCCTTGCCGCGCTTTGTTTACTATACTTCTATCATAAAAAGATTAGTACTTATTCAGTCCACACTTATTAACAGGGGAGTTGACAGGATCCAAGATCTCTACTATCATTAGTCAGTTTCACTGTAATGGCCCAGTGTTTACATTTAAATTTATTTTTCTTTGATCTACACATATACGGATCTAGAGCGAAAAACTGCATGAAAATTAGAAGCAGCTCTTTAAAATTTCGGGGGGGTAATTCGGTGCTCAAAATTTTTTCGAGGGCATGACTTCTGCCGGCTCTGAGTGGCGGTGTGCAAAACATAGCGGCGACGCTACACAGGTCTAATACAAATTAACCCTAACATTTAAAAATATGTTTAATTGATTAATGAAGAAATTCAAGTTCTTTTTCACGTCGGTACGCTTACTAACAAATATAATTAGCCCTGTGATTGATTGAAAATGATTATAAAACATGAAATATTATATAAAATTGTGAACTCACTTTATTAAAATTTATAATACGATAATTTCAAAAAGTTTTCTTGATTAAAAAATAATTAATTTTCTTGTCATAGTCATAGACTTTAATATTAAAAAAGATCAAAGACTATAATGAAGTTTTGCAATATAAACAAAGATTAAACTTAAAAGAAACCACAAGAAATTTATTTTCAGACGACCACTTATGAAAGTAACCATAACAACATCATAAACTACTACGGAAAGTTGAACATAGCATACACCTCGTATGTTAGTATAACGTACACTTCTAACATATCAGGTTCCACTGATTGACCACAGATGGCGTTACGATGAAAGGAAATAATAAAATAAATGAAAAGAATTTGTATTATTATTTATATTGAATTTTTAACAGACTTTTTAACACATTATCACAAATAAATCTTATTTAAAAAAATAAATAATTACTTATTTACTAATATTTTTACATTATTCAATATTTTTACATTACGGTGAGTACAGTTGGTATCACAATACCTAACCTCAAACGTCAACGCTTACCAACAAAAACGCATTAGCTGTCAAAGTGCAACAAAATTGCTCTTGTAGACTTTTTTTAGATATATATTTGTGGTCGTCTAAAAATAGTGTACATAACTCGCTCGAAAGTGTGATAACTGTGCTGATGTACTTAAATCACTCGGCGCTGCGCGCCTCGTTTTTCTATTTGTACACTCGCACGTTATCGTACATTTTCGATGCTTGTTATGTAATATACTATTAAAAACTTGTAGTTACCTATTATTTTCCAAAATATAACAAAGCTTTTATTTTGAAAGTAAATTTCTTATTATTTAGTGCTTTTACCCTTGACAATATCTCAATCTTCTTCTTACTATTAAATTAAATATATATCTGCTTAAAGCTGATTTTTATCAATAAATACGCCATGTTATTCGAAAAATAGATTACTGTTATGATACTATTGGTATTTTGCTAGAGGTCGGCAAAAATATCTTATATCCGAATTCGATCCGATCCGAAATCGGATTTCGGATCGGATCGGCTCAGAACTCTCTCGTGTCGGATTCGGATCGGATCTGAGTCAAACCTCGGATAAAATGTCCGATCCGAAAATCGGATATAATATTCGATCCGAAAGTCGGATAAACCATCCAATTCAAAATTTACCTAAATTGTTTTTAGATATCCACTCTGGGTAAAGAACATAAATTCCACTCAAAAGAAATGTAACGCGACGTAAAATTTATAAGTACTTATGTTCTATGATAAAAAATAATTAAATAACATTACAACAAAATTTTAGTTCTTCATAACAAAATTATTCATTATGTTTCATCTATAACGGTTATTTTCTTTCGAATGCGCAACGTTACAATTGCTAAAATTTAAATAGGAAAACTTATATGGATCTAACGAAACGCCTGGCCGAATTTCGGAAGAATACTATTATAAATATGTTCAATAAAAAAGGGATCATGAACAAAAACTAGAAGTTATACCACTGCGTTTTGTCGTCAGACCAATGATATTTTTTGCTAGGAAACTCTTTTTCATGTTTTAACCCGTAGTTTTAATCAAACTTCAACGTTAAAGTAAATCCAATAGCTGTAAGTCTAAGGCGACGGCGATGGCTGTGGTGCACCGAACAAGTGACAAGCAACTGGAGTCTGCTGATACCCACAAGTTTTGTTACTTGAAAGAGTATATTGTTTGCGAGCTTGAAAATAAATTCTGATCCTGACTTGGAAAAACCTCAT
This sequence comes from Pterostichus madidus, assembly GCA_911728475.2. Lineage (NCBI taxonomy): Eukaryota > Metazoa > Arthropoda > Insecta > Coleoptera > Carabidae > Pterostichus > Pterostichus madidus. The sequence continues at coordinate 20,101,591 of OU452302.1, forward strand.
TTTTATTTTTCGTCACTGAATTAGAATAGGATATACAATGGTGTGATTACCGTTACTTTCCAAACGTGCTCTGTCAAAATTAAAAAAGGTAGTTAAACACAAATCTGCGGGTTCATTTTTATTTTCCATTGCAATGAGTGAGAGAGAGATACATATTCTCCAGGAAAAAATGGCGTTTGAGATTTCACAGGTACGATTTCTGTCTGGTTTTTACAGTTTAGAACTTCTAAAGTGCAATTTTAAATTGGTTTTATACGTTTCTTTTTTGTAATTGTAGATCGGATATTATAAAAATTACCCTTATATTATCCTTTTATATTTAAAAATGGGATGGCTAGCTCAGTGGTATAAAGTCGGCCTGTGGATCCTGAGGTCTCTGGTTCGATTCCCACAGGCGACAAATTTTTATAATTTGAAAAAGCTATCCCTGTGGCTCCTCCACCACTAACATGTTTGGGGGCCGTGATTTGACGACTGGTAACCGCACTTCACGCGCAAAATATATCACTTACCGAGATCTGCTTCAGCAGAGTGCCACACCCAGTATGGGTAGAAGGCGTGATGATATATTTATTTATTTTATTTATTTATATTTAAAAATCATGTACATATGAATATAAATGATTCTAATAAATATTATATGAAGACTAAATACTTGTATACAAAACAGTTATTTATGTTACTAAAATAAAAAAAATAATACATTGTTGCGCCTTTTACCCATTGGTGTGGCACTTTGCCGAAGCAGATCTCGGTAGGTGATATATTTTTACGCTTGATTTGCAGTTACCAGCCGTAAAATCACGGTCCCCAAAAATGTTAATGGATAAAGAGTCACAGGGATAATTTGTATGTGGAGCAAAGTTTGTCGGCTGTGGGAATCAAACTTATTTTTTAAATTTTGTTAAAACTTTAGATTTTATATTTAATTTTTTTTATCAAAATCACAACTTTAACCCTACAGAGTGTGGCATTATGCCGTAGCAGATCTCTGTAAGTGATATATTTACGTAATTTTAATATGTTGAAAAATGTTTGTCGGGTATGAGAATTGAACTAGAGTTCTGAAATCCACAGTCCGGCTCGATACTACTGAGCCACCTACCCCATACGTTAGGTATTAATTAAAAAACAAGTGTGGTGATGAACTATATTACCCAACTCATATATCTATAAATCATTGATATAATAAATAAGTTGTTATCTAAGCAATAATCTATCAATTATGATTAACGTGAATATAGCTTGAATAACTTGTGTTACCAAACCGGTCAGTTTTAGACCTCTTTCACTGTTTTGTTTCTGCAATTATTTGACAAGTATAAAATTTGAAAAATAGCAAACACACACAGACGTGTAAGCATTTTAAATTTCATAAACAACGAAAAAAGTCCTAGTTAATATTTATAAATACGTAACAATAAGTTTTCTACAAAAACTGGTATTTTGTTGAATAACAGGTAATAGATTAGGCTTTCAAATTTGGTTTCAATTTAAATCATTCTTATTAGTATAATCTACCTTTTGTTATACCTATATATCAGAAAATAGTACACTAATTTTTATGTTTAAATATTGTACTTTAAATTACCTACCTACAATAAATCGAGAAGATTGATGCACTATTCACACCTAGCATCCAATTTTTGCGGGGAGTAATCCTGATCGATGGAATATAACAAATTATCGTGATAAGTTACTGAACCGAGCCTATTTGTCTAGGAACCGTGGTTCAAAAATACATTTTTATATACTTTTTATTATTTCTTAAAACGCACTGAAAACAAGTCGTTAAGGCCGCTCCGTAGTCAGCGTAAAACCGCTTGAAATTTGTATGCTTTTTTTCCAGTTCTAGATAAATAAATTTATTCAAATTTTGTTAGAATGAAGATAATAATAAAATATTAAGTTTTTGTTTTTGTATAATTTCGTAAAAAAATTTATAAACGTACTGTTTTTGGTGCTTTTCATTTCCTAGAAGTGGTATGAATGCTATTAAATCTAACAAATGAATGACATAATCTCAAAATTGCAAATTGTTGGTGCTGAAATATTACTTTTAACTATGAATCCTTTATCCTTTCTCTATGTGTTGGGACTGAAAATAATATGCTATAATCGAACAAAATTTACAACATTCATAATATAGAAAAAATATTGATTAATTGTCTAAAAATTTGAAATTTCAATTGTTTGTGTTATAAGAAGAGCTACCAACACAACTAATAAAAAAACTCCATATAATATTTTTGACATGCCGCATTTAAAAAAAAATTTAACAGAATTATAAAATTACCTCAATGGAAACAATGTATAAAGAATACGTTTCATAAGGCACTCGTCCTTTGGAAAACGTGCCGCTCTGTGGAGTCATGTGTTAACAGATTCCCTTATGAAACCAGTTCTTTAATGTACTATTGGACGAAGCAAATTATAATCTAAAGAAATCATAATAAAAAATTATTTCTAAATGCATAAGATAGAAATAATGAAAGGAAATGTATACATACATATACGAATATATTTTGTAAATCGTTCTATTATGTGTCTGTGTCCGTTACCGAAACCTATCCTGATGTACAGATTTCAAATGTGGAATACTGCAAATATAGAGTTTAAATGCTCTTTCAATATTTTCTGTTAAGATCTGTATGATCAGACAATATTATGCAGAATTTAAGAAAATTTGATATAAAAACAATAAGTGTAAACAAAGATAAAATTGGTAAAATACTTTCATATAATAAGGAAAAACCCGATGAATCTGAACCATCAGGTGTGTATCAAATACAATGTAATGACTGTACGGCTATTTATATAGGACAGAGCAGTAGGAATTTTAAATATCGAATGAAAGAGCATTTATTTATTTATTTATTTATTTATGTTACTCTGTACAACAGGAATTGAATCCCAATTACAGTACAGGGTCCGGACTCACCGAGCCGCAGAGTGGTTGTAATTATAATTTCTTGCTTGAGTGGGATTCGAACTCGAGATCTCCGAATTTGAATTCCGTAACGCTATCCACCCCACCGTACTGCCGGACTCTAGTCATAAACAAACAAATAACACGGGGTTTTCTGACCATTGTTTTGAATCCAAACATGATTATAACAGTAACTTTGAAATTCTGCATATAGCCGAAAAGGGATTAAAGATGAACTGTTTATAAAATTTAGAAATTAGAAAAGCAGTGAATTCTGGTAAATGCATCGTTAATAAACAGGTAGATGTGTCTAATTCTCCCCTCTTAAATTTGTGTACTATATAAGGACCATGTTTGTAATTTAATTTTAAGTGTCTGATGATGCCCGAAAGGACTAAACGTACGTAACAAGTTATAAATAAATATTTTAGTGCACAAATCAAGTGTGTGTTTGATTTTCTTATATGAAATTAATTATTTAGAATAATAATATACAATATTTACTTGGCAGATTATAGTCCCACTATTGTCGTGGAATTTCGTAGTAAACTAAATGAGCGCAATTACCCTGAGTCGTTCGTCTAAAATACTTCACTTCAACATTATTTCATCGTTCACTACTCTTTAGGTTTAGTAGCTCGTTGTTATTCTGGTCATTATTAATACTTACTACAGTTTATTTTTAATGTGCTGATATACGTATTGTTTAAATGAATGTTATAAAAGTGGAGGAATACATTACAAAAGTATATATTTGCTTGTCATTTATTTTGCAAAATACAAAGCTACTTTCTTCATCGGTAACGAAGTGACTAACCTATGCGCACAATAACTCGATGCAGCTCACTGCTCTGTCCTAAATTATAACCCACTCGTACTGCAGTGTCACACAAATTAAAACTCATTGGAGAAAAATTTAAAATGTTTTAAATTTTCATGTATGCTGTCGTGATCACAAATAGTTGCGATAACAATCAGCATTAGTGTGATAGCATGAGTGTTGATTTTCTAAACTAATAAGCAAGAATGATCTAAGCAAAAATTATGTGAGAATCGTAATCAGCATTTAATATGAAAAAAATAAAATAAAAGCTAACGTTTGTAAAGAATATGGATTTAAAATAATTTGAAATTCAACAGAAATATTGATTCAATGCAGCAGTCGTTAAGCCAAATTTTGTGTAATACTTGTACTTTTAATAGTTGTACATTTGAAGATATTTAAAATAGTTAATTGTTTATATTATATATTCTGATAAAGTTTAAATAATAAAATTTATTTTAATGTGTTCATTCGTGAAATTATCTTAAAAAATACCATTCAAGTTTTTTGTTTTCATCAAGTTTAACTTCGATTTACTTAACTCACACTTGATTGCTTTGAGGTAACGTACATTCGAGCAAATAATATTCGAAAAAACCGCTCCACCTTCAGTGTCGCGATTTTTTCATATCACTTGCGCTTATTCGTTACTAAGCAATCAAGTGTTCATTGTGAATAAAAGTTTAACCGACAAAACAAGAATCTATTATGATATTACTTTTGAAAATCTTCTTCTTCCTATTGCACTACAATCCCTTGTGGATTTTAGCATGCTCCATATAGGAGACCATGAGCACCGAGCCGCAATTTTTACACTGCCGTACTGCTGGTATTTTCATAGTCGATGTTACATTATTTCAGGTGTATGAGTGACTAGCTCATAGCGCCCGAGCGTGATAATACATGTAACTGTATTTTTATATTTAACGACAAATCACACATTGTCGACAGGCGGATTCGAACTGACGACCCAATGGTCGGATGACGTCAGCATGTTAGGAGATGTACCTTAACATGCTCGGCCTTCGCGCCTGTACCTTTGAAAAACTATCACTTACTATTCGCTAGTGAAAAATGATCAAAATAAATTTCATTTCAATGGTACTTTTTCAAACAAATTCGTGATTCTATTGGTTCCTACATTTTCATTGTTATGCTTAGTTCTATGAAAATCAAGCAGTTTGATTGAATTAAAATATTACGGGAGGAATAGTCATTGAATTAAGTCTGTGGCTCGTTCAATACACCAAATACTGTGATTTAATTGGATAATAGATTATAAGTGAAATTATCTGTGAATTTTAATTAGTTTTTCTGTTGTGATAACTAAAATAGATAAATTATTACTGATCAACGAATATAACGCCTATATTTATGACGTCATCATAGCGTCGTGCGGCAAATGGCACTGTTTTGATGACAACCTTACGAGTAACTTCCTTTTTGTAGATTGGTGAAACGTCCACTTGTTATCGATTAAAGCGGTTTTTAGTGGAAGAATTTTTTTACGTTCGGCGATCTTTTAAATGTATCAGGGCGAATCTTGAGATGTCAAACATTAATGATGCATACCTTCAGAACATCACAACAGCTGACGAAACATAAGTTTACATGGAAACGAAAGCTCAGTCATCACAGTGGAAAATCAAAAGTTCTCCGAGACGTCAGTTGCGATACAGTTTTCTTTGATTTCAATTGAGTTGTTCACCAAGAATTCCTCCCATAAGGTCAGACAATCAATATATTTTTTTATCTTGAATTTTGAGAAGATTGCATGAATGTGTTCGAAGGAAGCAACCTGAACATTGGCGCGGTGGTAAATGGTTGTTGCACCACGACAATGCTCCTGCTCCTTCAGGCCTTGTTTTTCGCAATTTTTTTACAAAACTGATATAACGGTCCTTTCTGCCCCTGTACTTGCTTGAATCGGCCCCTACTGATTTTTTTATTGGTCAAACTTAAATCTCTTCTCAAGGACCGAAGATATAACAAAAATCGCTGAGATGTGTGGCTACGCATGGGGAGTACTTTAGAGGAAAAGATATTGAATAAGTTGTAATGTTACTTAAAATTTTTTAGAATAAATCAATCTTTTTATCAGACCCCATATTTAATTTATTACGCTGCGTATCAGGAATTAAAGCCTAATTATAATAAAGTGAACCTAAGTATAGCTTGATTATGTATGTAAATTAGTAAAGTGAAACAAATTGCGCAGCTCTAGGCAGGGCGCCCCAGCCGAGATTGCACTGTATGTACAATAACAAAAGACGAAAAAAAAGGGTGACACTTACTAAAGCAAAATTAAAAAGCTGTTTCTTTGTTTGATAAATTCCACATCAAAAAATAAATTTATAGAAAACAATGCTTTTCAATATACATATTTGACACATTGACACTATATAATTTGAAATCGCTTTTCAAATTGCGCTATAGCCTACAACCGCCGTATTGTTATGCTGTTAGGAAAAACTTTTCAAATGATATTCTAGAAGTATTCGGTGTTATTAAATGAACTATATTAAAGTATATAATAATCGATATTGTGGTGCACAGTGGTAGAGTGCTAGCCTCTGGAAACAGAGAACGTGGGTTCGAATCCGGGTCAGGTCGGGATTTTTCTCGTCTGGCCTTGATCGGTATCTACTCCCGTATCCTTTCCAAGTTGGGACATATTAACTTGGTATCCCCCAAGCTATCGGGCACCGGCTAGGGAATATAACAAGGGCTTGCGCGGTTTGGCTGGCAACACACATTACAGTTAAGTAAATCGTGGCAATGTCCTAAAAAAAAATTAGTAATGTGAGTTCCAATAAGTCACCCTAGGGACATAATCACAGGTTCAAATCCCCAAAATATATACATACATACATATTGTGGTTAAACTGATGCTAAATTAATATAAATATTTATCGTTGTTTTAAATAACTTGATAAAATCTTGGGAATAATACTCGTAAATATTATAAATAAATATTCCAAAGGTCCAGTCATCCTTATGTGATTCGAAATAAAATATTTATCATATTTGACCATAGATAGACCAATGGCGAAATTCGTAAGTTTGTAGTTTCCAAAAGGCGTATAATTGTTAAGTTTATTATTAACTGTATATACAGGATGTCACACGAAAACTGCGCCAAATGTACTGAGCTGGCGTTAGGGGCGAGGCGGCTAGACGTCCATTTAGGGTGACACTTTTAAAGGGGCGGCATATTTCACGGCAAGATAGAAATGATTAAATTGTAATTTTTTTTTGTTTATCAATAAATACAAAGAATTACTAGAATTCAAATTCCCTTTTTAACAGTCAGCTAGTTTAGTTCCATCGGTACGGGCGCACATGTGTGTAAGTGTGCTCGTATGTGTAGAGTTTAAACAAATGTTAAGTTCTGCTAAAGAGATAGCGACAGATATGGAGGTAGAGGCTAAATTTAAACTTACAAAAACGTGTTCGTAAAAAAACTAGGGTTTTTTAATATTGGAAGTGATACACCTGTAGAAGATCCTAAAAAAAAATATTTTTAGTTGAATTCTTTAACTATTTACTCGATGTTTGTGTCAGTTCCATTATGGATCGTTTTACTCAATTGAAAGGACATTGTTCTTTAATCAAATTCCTCTACGATATACGAAGTTTAGCCTCCAAGGCACCGGAAGGTATTCTGAAATGCTGCAATGATTTATTCATCTTAACGGATGATATTGAGCCCTTGAATTTGTACACCGAGCTAATTCTCTTGAGTAATACTATTCAAATTAAAATGTCACCTCTGCAATTACTAAATTACATTTATGACAAAAATGTAGTAGAAAACTATCCTAATATCATAATTGTCATAAGAATATTATTGACAATTCCGGTAACAGTTTGCAAGCGGAGAACGTTCATTTTCCAAACTTAAAATTATTAAAAATTACTTAAGATCGGAATTACATTAAAAAAGGCTATCTGGATTAGTAATATTGCTATTGAGCGCGTCATTGACCAATATATAACTTACGATGAAATAATAGATAATTCTGCCAAAATTAAAGCAATATAATTTATTCAATTTGAGTTTGCATAAACTGTACTGTGATCAAGAATTATTGTTATTTTCTTCGTATATAGGTATTTAATCTATATCTATATATATAAAAATTAATGTTTGTCTGTTTGTTTGTTTGTTTGTTTGTCCCTTATGCGTTCCTATATCATTCATCCGATTGCGATGAAACTTTGCTAAGTTGTTGTGTGCACCCTCGAGAAGGTTTCTGACTTAGCACAAGTCCAATCCGCCATCTTGAAACAAAATGGCCGCTAGCTATCTTGAAAAGTACTACACTGATTCGATTCAAATTTGGTATAGACATAGACGGGAATCAACTTTAACATATAGGCATAATAAAGATTCAATCCGCCATCTTTAAACAAAATGGCCGCTAGCTATCTTGAAAAGTACTGCATTGATTCGATTAAAATTTGGTATAGACATAGACGGGAACCAATCTTAACATGCAGGTATAATAAAGCTTCAGTCCGCCATTTTGAAACAAAATGGCCGCTCGCTATCCTGAAAAGTACTGCACTGATTCGATTCAAATTTGGTATACACATAGACGGGAACCAGTATTAACATATAGGTATAATAAAGCTTCAGTCCGCCATCTTGAAATAAAATGGCCGCTAGCTATCTTGAAAAGTACTGCACTGATTCGATTCAAATTTGGTACAGATGTAGACGGGAACCAATCTTAACATACAGGTATAATAAAGCTTCAGTCCGTCATCTTGAAACAAAATGGCCGCTAGCTATCCTGAAAAGTACTGCACTGATTCGATTCAAATTTGGTATAGTCAATTACGGGAACCAATCTTAATATATAGGTATAATAAATTTGGTATAGGTACAGACGAGAACCAATCTTAAGAAATAGGTATAACAAAGCTTCATTCCGCCATATTGAAACAAAATTGCCGCTAGCTATCTTGAAAAGTACTGCACTAATTCGATTCAAATTTGGTATAGGTACAGACGAGAACCAATCTCAACATGCAGATATAATAAAGCTTCAGTCCGCCATTTTGAAACAAAATGGTCGCTAGCTATCTTGAAAAGTATTGCACTGATTCGATTCAAATTTGGTGTATACATAGACGGGAACCAATCTTAACATATAGGTATAATAAAGTTTCAGTCATCTTAAAACAAAATGGCCGCTAGCTATCTTGAAAAGTACTGCACTGATTCGATTCAAATTTGGTGCAAAAATAGACGGGAACCAATCTTAATATATAGGTATAATAAAATTTCAGTCCGCCGTCTTGAAACAAAATAGCCGCTAGCTATCCTGAAAAGTACTGCACTGATTCGATTCAAATTTGGTATAGGTACAGACGAGAACCAATCTTAACATATAGGTATAATAAAGCTTCAGTCCTATGCCATTCGAATTCAGACGTTTGCAGTTTCCGGTACAACTCGCATTTGCAATGACCATCAATAAAGTACAGGGACAATCGCTACAAGTGTGTGGACTAAATTTGGAAAATCCATGTTTCCTACAAGGACAACTGTACAACTGTACTTTACACAAACACTTTCTTTGAGTTGCAATGCAACGCATGCCGGGTACTCCATTAAATTGTAGACCACGCGAACGAAGTCGCGGGTAATAGCTAGTATGTATATAAATTAATGTTTGTTTGTTTGTTTGTCCCTTATGCGTTCCTATATCATTCATCCCAATGCGATGAAACTTTGCTAAGTTGTTGTGCGCACGCCCGGGAAGGTTTGTGACTTAGCACAAGTCCAATCCGCCATCTTGAAACAAAATGGCCGCTATCTATCTTGAAAAGTACTGCACTGATTCGATTCAAATTTGGTATAGACATAGACAGGAACCAATCTTAACATATAGGTATAAAAAAGCTTTATTCCGCCATCTTGAAACAAAATGGCCCCTAGCTATTCTGAAAAGTACTGCACTGATTCGATTGAAATTTGGTACAGACATAGACGGAAGCCAATTTTAACATGTAGGTATAATAAAGCTTTAGCTCGCAGGCTTGAAACAAAATGGCCGCTGGCTATCCTGAAAAGTACTGCACTGATTCGATTCAAATTTAGCATAGGTACAGACGAGAACCAATCTTAACATATAGGTATAATAAAGCTTCAGTCCTATGCTATTCGAATTCAGACGTTTGCAGTTTCCGGTACGACTCGCATTTACAATGATCATCAACAAAGCACAGGGACAATCGCTACAAGTGTGTGGACTAAATTTGAAAAATCCATGCTTCTCACATGGACAGCTCTACACAAACACTTTCTTTGACAACGCATGCCGGGTACTCGCATTAAATTGTAGATCACGCGAACGAAGTCGCGGGTAATAGCTAGTTTTAAAATAAAATTCATTATTATGTACACATATTTTAAATCCCCTCTCCCCCCCCCCCTTGAGGCGCAATAGAAAAGTTCGCCTCAGGCGGCAAAATAGCTAGCGCCAGCCCTGCAAAACTATAAAACATGGTAAAGAAATTTTTCGCTACCATTGCTGCTGCCATGTTATTTTGCAGAAAACAGTTTCAAATACATGTTGTAAAGAGTTGTTAATTCAGCATTTAAATCAGTCTAGATATTTCATGTTGTTTATTTAAATGTTGTTAAAATTAATTTTAAAATATTTAAATGATAGCTAAACGTTATACATATTACATATGTTTGTATTTTTTCCAATTTTATCAGAGTCTCTAGCATTAGACTTGGAAAAATTAGTAACTAGTATGCTGAATGGCCTTGTACCAACAATAATTTGTCCAATACTATACGATGCATCTTTAATCGCTCTCACAAAAAATGATGGTGGTTTGCGTCTAATTGCTGTGGGTTGTACTTTACGCCGGTTGGCTGGTAAAATTGTGAGTCGTCGTGTTATGGTGGAAATGGGTGATTTGCTTCGTCCTGTGCAGCTTGGTTATGGTACTCGTGGTGGTACTGAAGCGTTGGTTCATATAGTTCGATCACTTGTCTCCAATCATACCAATGAATGTTGTGTACTTTTAAAACTGAACTTTCGCAACGCTTTCAATTCAATTCGACGAGACAAGCTCTTGGATGCCGTAAAATTGTATCTACCACAGTATGGTAGCTTTATTGAGCAGCTTTATCGTCAAGAGAGTCATCTGTTTTTTGGGGATATATTATTAAAGTCTGCTTCCGGTGTCCAACAAGGTGATCCCCTCGGCCCATTATTATTTTGCTTGGTAATTAAACCACTTGTTGACCACCTTTCGAGTAAGCTCAATCTTTGGTATTTGGATGATAGCACTCTTGCTGCACAGCCAGATGTTATAGCATCTGATCTTGCGTTAAATATCAAGCGGGGCAAAGAAATTGGTCTGGAACTAAATTTAGCAAAATGTGAGCTTTACGTTTTTGGTGGCAATCAATCTGGTCGTGCGGCTGCTATTGAGACTGTAAAGGTTGTTGCCGATTCTATCACTGTTGCCAAAGATGACCAACTAATGTTGCTTGGTGCACCTGTGGCCCCTAATGCTGTTCCTATTGCTTTGGACATGAAGCGTAAACAAGTTGAATTGCTTACGTCTCGACTACACATTCTAGAACCTCATCATGCTTTTTTCCTTTTAAAAAACTGTATATGCATTCCTAAACTCTTATATATATATATATATATATATATATATATATATTACGCTGTTCGCCCGTATGGCAGTTTTTAAATTACCTGAGATGTTTAGATTCCATGATTATTATGGCGTTGGAGGAGATTACTAATCTTCGCATACAAGGTGATACTTATTCTCAAGCATCACTTCCAGTTCGTTTTGGCGGGCTTGGTATCAGAAAGACTGTTGAACTAGCTCTCCCAGCCTATTTGACTTCGGTTCATTCAGTCGAACATCTGATTACTACAGTGTTGCCCGAATTTAACTTGGATGAAATCGTCAATCCTGGTATTCTTTCTTGGCGCCAGTTGTCTAATTCTGATCCTCCGACTGGTATATGCCGCAATTCTCAACGTCATTGGGATGAACCTATTTGCCAAAATATACTAAATGGCTTACTTTCCACACAAAATAATACAACCAGGGCTCGCATACTCGCTGCGTATTCCCAGATTGCTGGCTCTTGGATACATGCTTTTCCAATTACTTCACTTGGCAATCTATTAGATGCCAATACACTATGAATTTAAATTGGTTTACGCCTTGGCGCGCCAATCTGCGAGTCGCATCGTTGTCATTGTGGAACCGAAGTGGATAGCTTAGGTTATTATAGGTTTTCTTGTAGACTAAGCAAAGGTCGTTTGAGTCGTCATGCGTCCCTTAATTCTACAATTCATAGGACATTAAGTTCGGCTGCAGTTCCTTCCATTTTAGAACCCCCTGGTTTAGCAAGGGATGATGGAAAACGTCCAGAAGGGATGTCTCTAATCCCATGGGCATCTGGGAAAGCATTGGTTTGGGATGTAACTTGCGTGGATACAATGGCCAATTCGTATATTTCTGGCACGAGTCAACGAAGTGGATATGCAGCTTTACAAGCAGAGGAAAAAAAGATGAGGAAATACTTTGCGCTTAAAGATTTATACCATTTCATCCCTTTTGGTGATGAAACCTTTGGTTCGCTTGGACCATCTGTAGAATTGTTTTTGGCCAATTTGGGGAAATTAATTCTTTCCCAGTCATTAGAAAAACGATCGTCAGAGTACCTAAGACAAAGAATAAGTATTGATTTGCAACGGGGAAATACCGCATCAGTAATGGGTACTCTGCCAAATCAGAAGGCTTTGGATGAAATTTTTTATATTTTGGGAAGAGATCGTTCATCAAACCTTACTTAATTTATTTGTTCTTTTATTTTATTATTGTTATTATTATTATTTTTGTTATTTAGTTTGTTCTTTATTATATATTTTATGTATCATTTTGTATAGATAAACTAATTTTATAACTAACAATATAAACTATATTATTTTTTTACTTTAAAATTAATTTTAGCAGTAGAAATGTAATAATTGATTTGTGTGCATAATTTTATTATCTACAATTTTTATTTAAATATGCTTTTATTTAAAGTAATTAATGAAAAACAAAACACCCATTTACCAAGATATTTACCTATGGCGTTGTTTTTGGGAAATACCTTGTATATATTTTTAAATGTGACAAACTGAGAAAAAAATAGGAAACAGGGACGACATATACCATTTTGCGGTAGGATGATAATTCGCATAACGAGAACCTCTTTAAATGATACTGTTATGTTGAAAGTTAGTGGACTGTATTGGAATGATTTTGGTTGGATTAAACCCGCAATTCTTTGGTATATGTAATTTATTCAATCACATGTGTTTACGCATACACAGTCGATCTCGCACTACTGCTGCGTTCCACGCTTGTCATGCTGCCCTTCTCCCTCTACTCGGCTGAGTACAGTGTCGTACCAAATAATTATGCTTACAAAAATACTGTAGTTTAACATGTGGTTTAACAGATACTGTACCAATAAAATCACCCAACCTGATACTCGTACATATGTATCTGGATTACATGAATACATTAGTTTCAATTTATTGCTCCACAACCACTGTTATTAATATTTCTTTATTAATGGTAGATTTTAATAACTTCAGTTTATTTGAATTTAAATAACTGGCAAATATCTAATATAATGATATCCCTAGTTCGAATTCCACTCAACCTAAAATATATGAACTACCACACTGCAGCTCAGTAAGTCCGGACCCTGTACTGTGTTTGACATTAAGTTCCTGTTGTACAGAGTACAATAAATAAATAAATAAAAATGATTATTTAATTATTCTGATTACATTCAATTCATTCTCAACTTCGAACATTTGATTGAGTTCCTTTGTATTATTAAGTCAACGGTAAGTTGCACCTTTCATACTTGAAATCTAATATTCCACAGCCAGAAATTCTGAATAATTGAAGAGTAAATTTATGTGTATATACTGAATGATACATGAAATATACTCGTACGCGCAAAGTAGAAATATTTTTGATGAATCAATATGAAGAATCTCTATTTTACATATACTTGTTATTTATATGGAGTAGGTGGCACAGTGGTTATCGTGTCGGCCTGTGGATACTGAGAACCGTGGTTCGATTCCCACTGGCGACAAACATTTTCACCACATTAATACTACTTCTGTGGCTCCCCCTCCACTAACATCTTTGGGGGCCGTGATTTGACGGCTGGTAACCGCACTTCACGCGCAAAAATATATCTCTTACCGAGATCTGCTTCGGCAGAGTGCCACACCCTGTAATGGGTAGAAGGCGTGATGATATATTTATTTATTTATTTGTTATTTATAATTTAGTAGTGCTTTTTATATAAAATATTTTTCCAGATGTTATGTAGTGCTTGATAGTACATTTAATTGTCCTGTAATATAATTATGCAGTTAAATATTTGAAAGATATTAGAAATTTAAAACAAATGTCTTTTTATTACTACTGCCTTTTCATTTTCATGAAACGTATAATGTAAGTTGAAATTTTTATTACTCATTTCCATTTGAGACTAATAAAATACTTGTAGCAAGTGCAAGTTAAATAAATCCGAGTTGTAAATTACTGGAAAGAACAAATGAAATTACGGTTCACATGCTGAAATTATGTTCATTTAGCAAATAGATCAAGATTAGTTTCATTTATGTTCTGCAAAGTCTTTCCTGTTATGAACTATGTGAGCATGCATCGTAAATCTGTTCAACGTTTCCTTGAAATTAACTTCCGTTTTCGAGTTTCTTTTGAACTGAATTATATCCTCTGAAGTTGGCCAAGACTTCAATGAACTTTCAACTACCTACCTTAATTAACGATTACAATTTCGCAAAACACATAAATACGTATCTTTCAAAGCTCATTGCTGTAAACTTTTTAATTTAAAATATTTGAACAATTTATTTCGACGATTTTAATATCGTAAAATGTAATGTAATGGAATACGTGAAATATTATCTAAAACCAACATAATGAAAGTTCTTTTCGGGTATGAAGTGAAAATATTTCATTCACCCTGCAAAACTAAAATGCGAAATATTGAGGTTAAAAATTAAATATATAATGTGTTCTAACAACATACAACTTTATACTGGAAAAGTGGTTATAAAAGAAAAAGATTCGAGTTTCTAAAATTTACTACTAAAATTTTGTTAAATAGTAGATAATTGCCATAACTTTTATTTTTTACGACATTTGACAAATTTGTCATAAAACAAAAACTTTCTTATTATTTTAAAAAAAATTGGCAAAATATGTATCTAACTGAACAACATTATCTACAGTTTTTGCCGTAAAATAAACAGATGAGCAGGAAATCGCATAAAACAAATATTACGTGTTAAATCTCTATGTTAACTCCCAAACAATACCACAAAATAAATAATTGTTACATAATTACATTTCAATTTATTAGTACTACTTTCATTTTTTTGTTGTTAATTAAATACTTTCCATTTAATTGATTAATATTATTAGATATTAGTATTGTATAATATACTGTATATTGTAACAGAAACGATAACAACATAATTACAAAGAGTGTATAGGAAATGTACATTATTTCAGAAAATGCAATACTATTTTATTATTTTAGTATTTCAACTGTAAATTATAATTTAACATTGAGATAAGTTTGATTACTCGAGATTACAGGAAGTAAATGTCATAATTTAGCAACCTGATATACGAGTATATATTTGAATTAATAATTATTACCCATTTATGAGGTAATGGCTCAGTAGTATCAAGTCAGTCTGTGGATCAAAAGAACCCTGGTTCGATAACCACAGCCGATAAAACATTTTCACCAATTTAAAATTAACCCTGTAGCTCCCCCACCACTAACATCTTTTGGGGCCGTGATTTGATGGCTGGTAACTGCACTTCACGCGCATAAATATATCACTTACCTAGATCTGCTTCAGCAGAGTGCCACACCCAGTAATGGGTGAAGGGCGTAATGATATATTTATTTATTTATTTATAAAAATTATTACTCACGGTATCGAACATTACAAGTAATGAACTGTATTACCTATCAAAAAATGCACATATAATGGATGGTAATTTATTACCCCATGGACATAAATGTTCCTATCGATTTTTAAATTCAATTAATTTATTTTAATATGACAAAAATGAAAGCTTCGAGAATGAATGTGTTTCAGTACTTCTATATTTAGCAGTATTAATATTGTTGGGACAAAAAAAAAAGTATTATATAAGAGCACGCTGGGAGGCGCAGTGCTTTTAACAGCACTAGTTCTTTAAATGCGTTTATGCACGTGTATTATACCCTTATTTCATTATACCTGCATCATAATGTCAGAAATCCTCCATATACCAATTATATAAAATTGCATGCATAGCAATATGTATTTATATAAGTTCTTTTAATGTGTACGAATAAATATAAATTAATATTTAAGCCTGTTATTTGAAATTTATGAAATTATTTATTTTAATCACGGTATTAATAACATTTTGTTTGCAGTAAACAAACAAGAAATGTGAAAATATTATTTTCAAAAACCGTGTAACATAGCACATTATTAACTGGTTTATTTGGGTCATAGTACATACATTTATTTCCCTTGCTAAAAGCTTTGTTCCATAAACTAGTTGTTGCTGTACTTTTATTCCTACATGTTGCGAACGTAATGTAAATACTCTTCTGTGCCTTTATTATCCGGGACTGCAGCCGGAAACTTACTTTTTGAAATATTTGAGGACATGTGGTATGCGTGTGTTATATTTATTATTCTGTTCCGTAAAACGTTTTGTCTGGTATTAACACGAGACTTGGTGATAAAATAGTTGAGTAATTTTATTTTTAACATTGTAACTGAGTGACGGAATTTTAATTCTAAAGCCCGCCCCCCTCCCTTGCCCCACCGTAAATTTTTTATTGGGCTCTTGTTAATCAATCATCATTCTTCTATTCTTTTATAAACAATTTTTAAAAGTTGAATATTTGTTATGTAAAATTTATATGTACATATTGCGTGCGATTGAATTTGAAATATAAATTTAGTAAATTAATAAAATAATTTAAATAAACATAATAATGTTGCATGACACAAGGATCATTGTCGTTTGACATAGGAATATTTTTACGCAGCCGTTTATTTTCAATTAATTTTAGAGAAAAATATTTCAAATAGACCAGTGGAAATTTAATTCTGAAACTGAAGCAAATAATAAACTTAATTTTATTCATTTAATAACTATTAAGGTGGTTCTATAATGACAGTCTCATACAAAAGTATAGGTAACCTAAAAAGTTTATAAAAATAATTATTACATTTTTGTATACTATAGGTTATTAACAGAATTAAAATTTCGCTGCAAATATCGTATAATTAACAATAACATTGAATATATTAAATCAAACTATTTAACTAGTTTATGAAATTCAGTAACATAACAAAATATTTGGAAGTGAATGTATCATTCCAACCAATAACAGGGTAAGATTTTACACAGCAGAAGCTATGACAACAAGACGAGAATCACAAGCAACAGGATATTACCAGTCGGTACGAAACGTAACTGTATTATCGATACATCCTGTTGACAGTTCATAAGAAAAATGAGAAAGATGCACTAAAGCAATTATTATCAACTGCAAAAACAAATAAATAAATATAAACTGTGCTGTAATATATATATTTTTTTTGGATTAAAATTAATATATTTTACTGATCAAAATAATAACTTTCATAGTTCTTGCTTTGTCATTCGTGCGACCATCTCTGTCTACGCCTGCGACCATCTCTGTTTACGCGTGCGATCATCTCTGTCTACCCGTGCAACGTTGCCAAGCATTTCTGACAGTTTCATTGAAAATCATAGAATATCTAACTTTCATCGCCAATTTCTTTGAAACTAATCCGGTAAGGCATGGATTTTTTAATTCTCATACCTTTATCTTTACATGATGTACTGTGTGTTAGTTTTTTGTTAAAAAATAACTACAATATATGAATTTATTACGCAGTAAGCTGCCTCGCGAGTTACAGTTCCTATAACGCCAATGCATTTTTGGTAGACTTTAACTTTACATTTCTCAGCTCAACAACGGTAAACTTTTAAAAAAAAATACTGGTGTAGAAACACATGAAAAATAACATATTTACATTTCATTGAAATCCGGATTTAATGCTTCCATGATAATACCACCTTAAAGAGAAGATTAAAATATTCAAATCATCCATTTTAAATGATAAATTAATAGTTACATCATTAAAAATTTATTCGAATTTTTTTCTCTTCCGTGATTAGTTACTTTTTGAAAATACTTATTTTCCGACGACTGCATGTTGGGCAAAGATTATATTAATAAATATTTGCAGATTTGTCTAGAGTACTCCTAGTTTGCAAAACATTACTTTTTTTATTAAATGTAAATATAGATTTTAATGAATTCCTCAAACTAATGCCATTTAATAAAATAATAAAGACTGAGTTCCTATGTCTTCGAGTCCTTTGATACTCTGGCTCCCACGCAGCAAGACGGCTATCTACCGTATAACTCCACTACTGTTCTAATTGTCAAACGATTCTAAATTTATTTATAGCAAAATACTGCAAATACATGTGGTAAAAAATAGTTCTTTGCATCTAAATAAATAAATATTTGATATAAGTATTTTTTTCTGTATATTATTTATTTACTTATTTGATTCTCTGCGAAACAGGACCCTAATTCCAATTAAAGTACAGGGGGTACCTTACAGTGGAATTCGAACCACTTAAATGCAATCATTTTTTATATAAGTTGAACTCAGCGAGATTTGAACGTGCGACCTTTTGCGTAAGATGCAAGTTTCATTTAGATTTTATATCCTTGTGACGATTTTCTGCATATTATATTTTATTTAATTCACCACTTCTATAACTGATAAAAAAACAAGTAACTTAAATAAAAGTCACTTAAGACATTTGTTTCAATATAAATATTAACTTATATTTTAATTTACATACTTTTCAAACTGTCGTACATTTCTCTTATTTGAAAAACTCTGAACTCACTAAGTAAAAGCATTCATTAGAAGGAGAAATACAAGGAATTGTATTTAAACGATATATCAGTCGTACTAGACATACGAATAGTTTAATTAAACTCAAAATGTTCTCGTAAAAAGTTTCATTATACAATACAATAAAACTTGAATTATACAGCGCCAGTTTAATTTAAAATAAAATTCAAATTTAAATATACGAATATCAATTTATCACGTAGTTAATATAAATTTAAAATCAATATATAGGAAATGTTATAATTCCTAGTTTTAAATTGAATAATTTTGTATTTTACATTTATATTCCAAATAATTTTGCATATATTTTTATATGTTATCTAATATTATTTGCAAGCTTCGTACAGAGACTATATTCTGATATAAAAATGTATAAAAGGAAATTGTATTTTAAATTTAATTTTTGTATGACCATATAAACTACTTATTGATATTCTATATATCCAAATATATATAATTATTACTGATTTCCAATATTTTTGAGAGACTGTTAATTGATGGTTTGGAACTGCATTTTACCTATAAAAATATAACACTGAGATCTGCAACAGCAGAATACCACACCGAGTAATTAGTGAAATATATTTATTTATTTATTAAAACCTAATTTGTTGTTATAGGTACAAAATGATTTATTTTACGTGCACTAGAATTTATCTTCAATATTAAAAAAGATAAAAATGTTACAAGTGGTGATTTTAGATGAATGTAATGCAGGGGCAATATTGATAATTACTCTCACTAATCTAGTTTGCACTAAATGAAACCTGTTAAATCAAAGAATAACCTATCTGAGTTAAATAATCACGATTTGGCATCTAGAAAGGATTCATTAATTAAGCGCGAATGCTCATTTACCCTAAATTCTCAACAGGTCAAGTTAAACAAGTCGCATAACATTATCCTGTCGTATGTATGTAACTTGGTAGCATAAAAGCCTGCTCGATATATCGTTAGTGACCGAACACTATCCACAACAGCACTGAGTTGCTCGTTGCAATACAACTACGGATTACCCCACCTCTAAGCAGTTATCAACTAACACTAGGCCTCATTTGTATCAATATACTTACATTTACAACACCATAATCCAACAACTTACTCGCACAAGGAAAATTCATCTATTCCTCCTGAATTTTCCTCAAAACTCTAACAGGTAATAGCACAACCGCTAACTCTCTCACCACTACCTAACTCATCAAATGACGAACAGAAATTGATGTAAGGAATCCGATAACACGGTGAAATAATACTCAGTCATTACAAGAAAACTTAGACTCGTAATAAAAATGTATGATACCAGCAAAGATGAGGTTAACTAACTAAATTAATGAAATGAAGTACACGTTATTTTGATAAAAGTAAAGACTTACACTGGTATGCATAGTCGTTTGCCCAGCGACGCGCTGAGGAAGCGCCCATAAGCGATACACTTGGCGAAACGCTGGCGAACCGCTGGCGAACGACTATGAATACTAGTGGAACTCATGAAATCAGAAAAATTCTATAAAATATTTACGGAAATGACTAGCGCATTATTTACTTTTCTTTCCAAGAACTACAAAATTACTAAAGTAATGTATCTCTGCTCTTTAATAATAAGAGAATGAAACAGGTTTTCTTAAAAGTGTGAAAATACAAGTATTATTATACAACGCTGTAATATAACAAAATACAAAAATATTCATTCCCCGTCTTCATATTAAAGCATACATAAATCATGAACAGTCCAAGGCTCGTATGTGCAATGAGAAGCTGACAGTCGCCAAATGTTTTGTTGCGATTCCGGTTTGCCGTTGTTATACCACTGCGCTCAAAACGTGTAATCCATGTCAGTACTAGAGTGCGCTAGTGTGTTGTATTCACATTACGCGCCACGGCGTGAATGGTGATTCTGTGAAATCCTATTTGTGTTTTCAAACAGCGCTATGGTCGCATTAAACTCAATTCTTATACTAACATCAGGAAACCGAGTAAAGAGTGTGGACTAAATTCGCAACATCTCGGAAGCTGCTAAAAGTTACACAATTTCTGATACGTAGGTTCGGCCTTTTTGGAAGTGTGCCCAAAGTTGTTAAATTCGTTTAGGTGGAAAATAATGTTATTGTCTGGAAAATTACATTTAAGGATCATCTTTTGTTATAAATATATTACAAAATTGAGAACGAAAAAGGTTTCTAGTTCAGGATGTATTTAATATTTATTTAAAAATAAAAGGTTTCATATAAATATAACAGTATATGGGTTTGTGTTACATATTTTATTAGTTTTAGCACGTATTGATATTATTTAATAATACGGCAGATCTATTATGAGTTTAATAAAATCTATTGCAATGTACGGTAAAATTGCTTTTAATTAATTTTATGTTTATATGTTGGATAGTTTTATATTGTATATGGAATTAAAACGAAATATTATAAATGCATAATTCTCATTTATAACAGTTATATAATGGCGTATATGCATTAAAAAATTTATTTCGTACCATTTTATGATTATGTAAATTGCAAATTGTACAGCTTATGTGAGAAGTAGTAAAAAATTATGAATTCACTATGAGTGAAAATTAACAAAACATGTTGGTTTTCACAATTATTCATTATTTCACAAACATTTCATAGTTTGTAACATGTAAAACAAATTTAAATAAATTTCCATAATTTGAAATTATTCGGTTTAATGTTATTCTGCACTTACTTAACTTTCAAAGTTGTATTCTCAAACTGTATTTACTAATCGTTATACGAGCTTTATAGCAACAGAAATACGAATTGAGAAGTAATATTTTGTTGATATTTTTGTTTTCTGTATTTAAAGTAAATACTAACAAATTAAAATACTTACAATCACTCTGTCCTATCATATGAGGTACCAGAAACCCGTCATTAATTGAACATCTATTTATTAGATTAAACTTAGGATTAAATAAAATATTCATGGAATCTATATTAACATAACATGTAATCGAACTCTAGTTTTCCTTACGACAAATAAAATGGCTTTGAGAGATTTCGCATTAGTTTTGAAAATTTTATAGAATTTTGTACTTAATAGTAAAATTTATTTAGATTAAAATGAAATACATTAAAAAAAATTATAACTTAAATTAATATAAATTATATAGATATATACATAAGCGTGTTCAAATGAGCAATCTAAATACAAGATATGTATATATATGGGGTGGCTAGCTCAGTGGTATGAAATCGGCCTGTGGATCCTGAAAACCCTGGTTCGATTCCCACAGGTGACAAACAATTTTCATAATTTCAAAAGCCACCCCTGTTGCTCCTTCATCACTAACATCTTTGGGGGCCGTGATTTGACGACTGGTAACCGCACTTCACGCGCAAAATATATCACTTACCGAGATCTGCTTCGTCAGAGTGCCACACCCAGTAATGGGTAGGAGGCGTGATGATATATTTATTTATTTATTTTATTTTATATATATATATATATATATATATATATATATATATATATATATATATATATATATATATATATATATATCTGTGCCACTATTTTCTCATTAGTGGATATTTAAAAACAAATGGCAAGTCGAGTTATTATTTGTTACTAATACAAATTATTATATTTTGATCTCTAGGATTCTGTACTATTATTTTATTAATGTTTCTTAACTCTTTTTACATGACTTCATATATTCAAGCGTTTCAGAAAAATGGTACATAAATATTTGATAGTTATGTCAAAAGTCTTAGTCTAGATTTATAAAGATTATCACGGTATTGGGTCTGATAACTCGATGCCAGAATTGTTTTGGTTCTGGATTTACGAAATTTGATAATAATTCGGTAATTTATCCCGTCAGAATTATATCCAACAAATTACAAGATATAGTTTTTTTTATGTGAAATCACAATTTCTTTTCTGAAATCATTCTGCCAACATCCAGAATTCATGTCCCTCTTATCCCGGCTTCCATTCCGCAAGCGTCTCGGAAAGCATCGTTTTCGGAGTCTTCGCGACGTCACACATTTCACTCATCGCGTCTGTTTGTCCCACAACACATACTTACTAAAATCCACAGGGCGCAAACACTGAAATATTTATTGCACTGCGAGAATATTAAAGCACGATCTAAGAGACCCACCACGAGAATTAGGCTGAGTTGTGGAACGTGGATGCGTTCTTATTTGTTGCCAAAGAGCAAAATTGGAACTCAGAAATATTTTTTTTGTGACGTGAATGTTATATAAAGTGCAGTTCATTTCTGAAATAGGGTAGTTGACATATAAATTTTCCTTTAAGCCTAATAACATATACCTCATATTAATTAAAATTATGAAAAATATTGCAAAGCTCATTCAGTTTTTGTTTAATGTTTTGATTTATTTTTCTGTCAGGATGTATGCGAGACCCTTGTTAATTTTTAACAATTGATTTGATAAGTTTATGATTCTTGATGAAAATATGAAACTTGTATTTCGGTCATTACATTAAAAATAACAATATTTATGACTTACTTAACAAGTTTTAAGTAAATGATTCTAATTCGTTAGACATTGCAACAAATTTATTATCATATAATTAAGGTGGTACTGTCATGGAAGCATTTATGTCAGATTTTAATGAAATATAAATATGTTATTTGGTATGTGTTTCTAGACTAGTATGCAATTTTTTTAAAAAGATTACCGATGTTGAGCTGCCTAATGTAAAGTTGAAGTCCATCAAAAATACATTGGCGTTGTTTTATTTTATTTATTTCAATATATTTTAAGATTCTGTAACCAGTCTTAAAGACTGTTATCCAGAACCTTATATAACAGTATACAGGCAGATATATAATCGAAAACAAAATAAATTTAAGTAAAACTTAATAAAAATATAGAACATTAACATCAAATATTAACACAATATATTTATATATGGCTACAATATTTTTTTTAAGCTTTTCTGAAAGTAAGAATATTAGACATGCTTTTATGCTGAGTATCTAGACTATTATATTCGGTAATTGCCTTGTTGTAACTCGATAGATCACCCTTTGTTGTTTTGAATTTAGATAATCGAAAGTCAGCTGCAGTTCGGGTATTAAAATCGTGAAAGTCAGCTCCAACACTTAACAGTACATTGCACTTTTGTTTTTTTAGTTTTATTTTATGTATTAAAACATATTGTTCTAAACGTTTTAAATGTTGTATTGGAAGAATGTTAGTGATTTTATACGCAAGGTTCGAGCTAGTTAGTCTATTTAGATTAAAAAAAGATTTAATGCATTTCTTTTGAAGTGTCACTACCCTATTAAATATACATATTTGGCACAATTGCCCCACATGTTATTAGATACCTCAGGTGGCTTTCGATATACGAATAATAAATAGAATGTCTTATATTACCCGATATCACCGAACGACATCTGTACATAGCTCCAATGAGAGGTGCAATTTTATCACAAATACTTTTGATATGTTTGTTCCACCCTATATTCTTGTCTATCCATAAACCCAAATACTTAAATTCGTTCACTCTTTTCAGTAAATGTCCATTTTCAAACTTAATATTTAAATCACACTCAGTCTCATTGCGTAAACTAAACTTCATGTAAACAGTTTTATCTGTATTTAAAAATAGATAGTTATTATCAGTCCATGTTTTAAATATTTGTAGATCGCGATTTGCACTAGCTTTTAAAATGTCTTCGGATTCAGCACTCAGTACTACTAGTACCGTGTCGTCAGCAAAGCTGAAGTACTTTCCACTGAAATTTTGAAATTGTAGGTCCCAAACGTAGAGTATGTAGAACAAACTTATTCTCACCAACATCACTATTTGTTCCATTTACAACACGAGAATGTAAATATGTTTCAATAATTTGTTATAGGAATAGTATCTCGCGAGGCAGCTTACTGTGTAATAAATTTATATATTGAAGTCAGATTTCAACAAAAAACTAACACACAGCACATCATGTAAAGGTAAAGATATGAGAATTAAAAAATCCATACCTTACCGGGTTAGTTTTAAAGAAACTGGCAATGGAAGTTGGATATCCTATGGTTTTCAATGAAGCCGTCAGAAATGTTTGGCAACGTTGCACGGGTAGACAAAGATAGTCGCACGCGTAAACAGAGATGGTCGCACGCGTAGAGAGAAATGGTCGCACGAATGACAAAGCAAGAACTATGAAAGTTATTATTTCGATCAGTAAAAAATATAAATTCTAATACTGATGAAACAATTAATATTTAGTGAATTAATTTTAAATTAAATACAATAATAAATATAATAATTCTTTATATTATTTCATTTATTGCAAATAAAAATATTACAGCATTTCACATTTTTTTATTTGTTGTTACAGTTGATAGTAATTGCTTTGGTGCATTTTTGTCATTTTTATTATGAACTGTCAACAGAATGTGTCGATAATACAGTTAGGTTTTGTACTGACTGGTAATATCATGTTGCTTGTGGTTCTCGCAATGTTGCCATAGCTTCTGCGGTATAAAATCTTACACTGCTATTGGTTGGCATGAAACATTCACTTCCAAAAATTTCATTATGTTACTGAATTTCATAAACTAGTTAAATAGTTTTATTTAATATATTTAATATTATTGTTAATTATACGATATTTACAGCAAAATGTTAATTCTGTTACTAACCTATACCATACAAAAAATATAATACATGTTTTTATAAACTTTTTAGGTTACCTATACTTTTGCATGAGACTGTCATGATAGAAGCACCTTAAATGAATAATAAGACTAGATTTTTCCTAATTTTAATAATATTAATTGGTATTCATATTATTCATAAAGACCTAAAAAAATATGTCCACATTCACTGATTCACTGTAAATAATTTATTTGATATCAATTTCTATTCTGGCATTACACTGCATTAGATTATATTTGGTTAGTTACACCAACAAAACTTTAATTTTAAGCTTGACTTAAGTACTGAAAAACAAATCAGATGTTTAACAGCAATGTCAATGATTCCATATGACATATAATTTCGATTTGCTTTTATTTAAGAGGCGTGTTTTTAAAGTAAATTCTGCCGCTGCAGCGCTGCGGTCGGTATTTGGCATATGCACACTGTGTACCGCACTCTGTTGGCAAGCCGCAGATGCCATTACAGAGTCATTCGGCATATTTACGAGTCTTTTGTGAGTATTGTAAATTCCTCTTCCGATTGAGAATCCCGCCGACTGCAAAATACGCGCTGTGATTCGTTTTCTTAGTGCTAAAGGCATGAAAGTGGCTGAAATTCATCGTCAGATCAGATAAGTGTATGGAGAAAACATTATGAGCGATGGAATGGTACGGAAATGAGTGAGAGCTTTTAAAGATGGTCGTGCGAATGTGCATGATGAGAAACGAAGTGGGCGACCTTCAGTCATTACTGACGATTTGGTGCAAAACCCCTCCATACAGCCCTGATCTACCGCCCAATAACTACTACATATTCCTGCATTTGAAGAAACATCTGGATGGTCTGCGCGATGACGTCGATGAAGATGTCAAAGCGAACGTGTTGCATTGGTTGTCTAATCAGGCGGCAGATTTCTACGAAGATGGTATTCAAAAGCTGGTTGTACGATACGATAAATGCCTTAATATTGGAGGAAATTATGTAGAAAAGTATATTATACCGACTTTCATGTAAAAATAAAATTGCTAAGAAAATTCTGCTTGTTTTATTTTTATTTCAAAACGATATTTACTTTCAAAACACGCCTTGTATTTAAATCAAGTTTAAAATTTAAGTTTTATTGGTGCATCTGGCCAATTGTCATGTAAGAAATTTGACAAAACTTTCCATTATTACAATATCAACAATTTTACAATATAATAGAGCGACACTCTCTTCCTTTCTTATCTTTTGATTCGTTTCCAGTTCTTACGTAGAGTGCTTAACTATAATTGTATGGAATTCACTTTGAAAAACAAGCGTAGTGCGACACTCTCTTATTTTCTTATCTTTTTGTTTCATTTTCAGTTACTGCATTTTGTGAACCTTTTTTTCATATACAAGTGCAAGCTATCGCTGTAATCTTTTCTAATCTTTGTAGATTCGTTGTTAGATTCGTTATTAGATTCGTTGTTAGGAGTATGCGTAAGTAATTTGAGATGTTTTATGTATATGTCATGTACGTCGAAGAAAAAAGATGAATGATAAGTGAATAGGAATGATTGGATAGATGTAATTTAAGGTTTGTAATGTGATAAATGATTTCGAGTGTAATAAATAAATGAGTTTATATGGAGTGATCTATGAATGCGGTTAAAATGAGGGTAGTGTATTTGGATGAGAATGTTTGACGAGGGCTGTTTAATTGATGAATTTAATGAATGAATATTTTGTGAGTGATTTTAGGGTTCGTGCTACCCCATTTGATGGGATATAGCGTGAAGATATGTATGTATGTATGTATATATTTATGTTGAATAGTAGACTTGTCAGTCGCATCAAGTGTTCAACAAAATACCAGTACGTATAATATTGTTAGGACACTTGCTTGTTAACATGAGAAATTCTATGAATAACAACGGTCACCGTAATCGAATCGATATTATTTGTACCTGATAGGTACTTGTACGATGCACAAACTAAGGGCCAGTTTTTCAATCACCTGTTTACTCTCGATTAATCTTGGTTAACTTTAATCGAAGATTGAAAACTGGCCCTAAAGTCGATAGAGCAACTCAAACTGACGATCTTTGACTGAAGAGCTATGAAGAATAATGTTGGGTAATTTCTATATTGACACAGCAGGCATTATTTTCAGCATTCATACTTTCATAACTAGCTGATTGGATTTAATCAAATTACATTTGTAATGGGATATATGATCCAAAGCATTATATTAACATATTGCAATGTGAAACCGAATTCGAGTAATGGATTTCCATAGTTGATCACTTATTCGGCTCCGAGTTATACCCAATAATGGTTAAAATGGCATGATGATACATTTATTTAATTTTATATTTAGAATGGAATAATAAATATTCGAACAAGTTAATGCAATGTACTCTTCTATGAAACAAATTGCCTTGCTTATAACTAGAAAAAAAAAAAAGATGCTTGTTAATATAATATGTATTTTAATGTATCTATCTGTTTATATTCAATAAATATTTATTCGATTTAAAAGCATATTTCATAATTTTGCAAAGTAAATGTATGTATAACAAACAAAATAACGCCAGGTAATGGCAAAACAAGCGTACGAGCAGATAGGTATGTACCTATAACGTATTGATATAACAAGGTTTCCATTCATTTCAAAAGTTTTAAATAAATACATATGTACCTACATTAGTCAGTTTGTATCGAATTTCGCAGAAATTGATTATATAAAACATATAACGTAGGTATGTTTTATCTGTACATTTTCTGTAAAATAATATCTGAATGGAAAAAGTTTTATATATAACATATATGTGTATATATATATTCCGCAAAATAATATTATGAAAACATAAATTTACTGTGCAATATAAATGAAATGTATATTTATCATATTATCATTATAGAATGGTAATATTTACCTAATTTTCTTTATTATTATTATTATATAATACAAAATGAGTTTATCGAATTATTTATAAAGAAATAATAAATAATTTATTAAGTTAAAAATTATACAATTGTGTTGATATTAAAATAAAACAGATAAAACTAATTGAATTAACAATATATTTATATTTTTTATTCATATTGTTTGCCTATTAGTATAGAAACCTCTGGCCCAGTTGCACAAAACGTTGTCTGCTAATCACGTTGTTAATTACGCGTAAAGGTTGAATTAGAATAAAAAACACATCTATGAAATATCAAAATTGACTGTTCAATATTTTAAAATGTATTAATTTCTATAGTATGCAGTAAACTAATACTTATTTCTTACAAATATTGTTTTACCATTATTATTTAACTAACAATAAGGATTTTAATGCTGATATTAATTAATAACAACATAAAAAATTTAAAAAAAGGAAATGTGGTTAACTAACAACATAGTTAACATCACTTTCTGTAACCGGATATTAATATTTTTGTAGTCTGTCTCAAGGCAGTAAATATTTAGTTTGAACTAAGTAGCTACCTACCTACCTAATAAATAAACTGAGAGGATTGACACATTTTGGTAACAATTAGATAATTGCTGTCATTGGTATGTATTTATTTATTATTATAAATTATCATAACTTTCAATCATTGTTGCAATTTAATCTATTTTTGATAAAATTTATTAATTTTCATTTATATTGCTATTCATTTTTATCCTTTATTGGATTACGTCTGTTAGATTTAAAATAAAACAAATAAAACAATAGCATTTTCAAAGAAAATATTGCTATTTATAGTTAAATAAACTCATGCACATTGAGAGTAAAGATCCAGAAACCCGAGATAGATGGACGTACTCATTTTTGTTACCTTTTGTGAAATTCTAAACCTATCATACTAACACGCATTTTTTTGCTATGCTCGATTCGACAATTTTGTCAATAATAAAGTTTGTATCCGACGAAACTCAACAAACTCCGGGTTTCAAATTCATATAGAACTGAAAATGTGATATGTTTTAGATTGGAAGAGTTATGCTCGCTTTTTAAAGACGGTTGACTAGTGCGCAAATGTTGAAAAACACTTTTTAGTTTTCTTATTAAAATTAACTTCAAATTTGTGATTTTTTGAAAAATCGAAATATTGTTGCATAGTTCAATCTTGCTGATAACTTTTTATAATACCATCCTTTTCATTTTGTTCATATTTTTTTCGTTGAAACTTTATCTGAATATTATGAGTATATAACACAAACATTTTAAAAAATATTATTAAATAGAAATAGTGATTAGCTTTCTTGCAGAAAATTATAAATTCTGAAAAATTATCATAATATATATATATATATATATATATATATATATATATATATATATATATATATATATATATATATATATTGTAATTTTAATAGGAAACCAAAGCTCATGTTTTCCACAAATAGTGCATGCTGCATTAACTATAAAAGGCTGGCATTTTTTAATATTGCTAAACTTAACTAAACTAAATGTAAATAAAACTCGAGTTGCGGATATGAATATTCAAATATTCGAAACCGGTAATATTTTATTTAAATTGGAAACATACGTATAAAATAATTTTAGTTTATTTTTTATAACAAAATATGTTACTGTGTAAAAGTTGCATTTAGAGGCCATGTAAATTTATTGTACCTTTTTTTGTTGATATGTGACAGTTTGCAAACCTGGCTTTTTATTACATAGGAGATCGGATAGCAGATGACAAGGTCACATAAAACAAGTTTAGTGCCAAGAGCACAGGTGCTACACTTTGAAAATGGATCATATATCATAACTCTTGAAACTAGCACGAAAAAACTAAATTTTACAGGTTTTTCCGTGAGTTTTTTTTACTGAAATTTGTTGCAGTAACTTAAAATACTGCAGGAAATTTATCGCAGGCGGCACTTTCGGAAACTGCATCTTAAAAATAATAGGTAATGAAATATAAATATTATCTTTTCATTACTAGTGATGGATATAAAGAAGAAGTGCTCGTGTTTCATTAATTAAATTACAAAAGTACCTACCTAATTTTCTGAAATGATACACAAACAAA
The DNA here is from genome assembly GCA_911728475.2 of Pterostichus madidus. Classification (NCBI taxonomy): domain Eukaryota; kingdom Metazoa; phylum Arthropoda; class Insecta; order Coleoptera; family Carabidae; genus Pterostichus; species Pterostichus madidus. The sequence goes on from OU452302.1 coordinate 20,132,081, forward strand.
TATTGTATTTCTTATAGAATGGATAGTTAATTAAGCAAATATTTTTCTATCAAATTTGTTAAAATTAATTAATATAACAATGTATTGAGCTAAACTTTGTACCAAACTTTTCATTAATTTGACACGTAAATATTGTATTGATTCCAGTGATTTAATCACTGAATAAAGCTCACAGCACCTAATGTAATTACATTGCTAAGACCCGTTAAAATATGGCGTATAAATCTCATGTGAAATACTGGTAATGATTTAAAAAATAATATTTAAAAATTTACGAACGTTACAAAGAAAATTAATTAAAGCTGCTCCATCTAATAGTGAGGTAAACAAAATCCTCCACTTAAGAATTTGACCAGAAAAACTATATACATGTATTACTTACTTAATTGGTTAAGTTATACCTTTATATTGAGTACGAATAATGTTATGAACTATTAAAATAACTATTTAATGAAAGAAATGCAAATATTACTGAGATGGCATATAATTGCGAATATATTTTTAAAATGGTAACCATAATTTTTATGGTTTCAAAGATTTAATTTTTTTCTGTTTAATGTCAAAAGTTCGTACGATGTAGAGATTATTATGTCAGTTTGCTCGAATGATTTTGCATTAAACAAAAAATTTGAGTGCAATATAAGTAGAAATATTGAGAGATCGCATGCGATTTGGTAAAATTAGATAAAATTGATTTGTGTTAAATTGAAGTATATAAACTAATTTACGGTATTTTTATACTAGTAACTGGTAATGGAATTCTACCTCAATTAAATTTACGACAATAAAATTGCATTTAAGAAATATGAATTTGGCAATATTTAAAAAAAAAACAATATTATTCTTTATTGTTGAATAAATGACTACTGATAAAAAGTATCTATTCTCTGTCAAATATACGCAATATTTCCAGTTATTTATTTCTGGAGTTAATAAACTAATACCATAAAATATAAAAAAAATAAATAATAATAAATCAATCTGGAATTAAGAAGTATTACAGAACCTACATTCTTCCAAATTATAAGGGTCGATTGTATTAAACGACCCTATTCTATAAAACTACAAAGGGGCCTTTATACTCTTGTTTCACCGATTGTTCTTATTTTCGCAGCACAAAATAAATCTGGATTAAAGAAAACAAAATCAAGGATAGTATAAAATTGTTTACAGATATTCCTATTTAGAAATGAATAAAAAATAAATACGCCTTCTACCAATTACTGGGTGTGGCACTCTGCTGAAGCAGATCTCGGTAAGTGATATATTTTGCGCGTGAAGTGCGGTTACCAGTCGTCAAATCACGGCCCCCAAACATGTTAGTGGTTAGAAATGAAACAAATAAATAAATAGCATATCATCAGACCTTTATCCATTACAGGATGTGGCACTCTGTCGAGGCAAATCTCGGTAAGTGATATATTTTATGCGTAAAATGCGGCTACTAGCCGTCAAATCACACGGCTCCAAAAATTATTCGTGGAGATGCCACATGGGTAATTTTTGATGTAGTGAAAATCAGGTAAAAAGTCAATTACACTTGACTATGTTTTTTTATTTGTTGCAGATGGAATTTATGTTCCTATAATATTCGCAAATGATAAACCTTGCTCCAAAGTTCAAACTTACATGGATACTACTAAATCAGTGATACTGACTGACACATAAAATATTGATATCTCAGTAAAACTTTTCAAATTTAAAATAAATATTGGATACAATTTCACAATTTTTATCTGCCAATATTATATGTTATATTCTGAAATAATGTTACTTCTACACGAAACAATGAAAGTTATTTGTTTAGAAAGTAAAATAGCAATATGCATGTCAGCAGTTCGAGTTATCCGCATTTCAATGTACAGAAAACCTACAAGTTAAAAGGTTGAAACAAGAAACAGAGTATAAGAGAAGTAAACATTTACTTTCTTTGGCAAATACATTTACAAGTCCCTTGACTTTCTTATGTTTGGTAAAGACATTGACGTACCTTACAAGAATGATATTTTTAAGAAGAAATTCAAATTTAATACATATTTTTTAGGTGTATTCGTATATAGTTAAGAATCGTGGTTACCAAATATTAGGCGAATAACTTAATTTTAATTGATTATTTATATACGCAGGTGATTAAATTGTATTTACACTGTGAAATCGGAATGCGACTGTCATTTCTTGCAACATGATATTGATGAAATAGTTAAATATACGATACAAAATAAATTATTTAAATAAGGAATCAAAAATTATCCAGGAATATTGGATAAAATGGCTTTATTAATGATGTTAAAATATTCTTTTCATAATAATGACGACGTTTCGAACACAAATTCTGTGTTTATTATCAAGTCTACTAATAACCAAAAGTGGTTATTCACAAGAAGAAGTCAAAAAAAAATTATTTTTACGTTAAGTTAAATGTTAAACAAAGAATTTTTTGTGTAACTTGTAACTTAACGTACAATTTTTTTTTGATTTCTTGTGAATAACCACTTGTGGTTATTAGTAGACTTGATAATGAACACAGAATTTGTGTTCGAAACGTCGTCATTATTATGAAAAGGATATTTTAACATCATTAATAAAGCCATTTTATCCAATATTCCTGGATCATTTTTGATTCCTTATTTAAATAATATTTTCGGCTAATTAACTTAAAATTCAAAATAAATTATTATTTATTAAATTTACCAGAAATAGAACTACTGTAGACTTTGAGTATCATATACATGATATCATTTAATAAAATAAAATTATAGTACCTGTATAAAGTATAAAATTTAAGTAACGTAAATTATAATAATTTCCACAAATGTTCAAATCGACGATTAAGAATTAATACCAGATAATACTGTTTTAAATGCTGATCTTAATACATGTAATAGCAATTTTTCAAATTGTATTTTTTCGTTTCATAGTAAAAATATTTTTATGAGATATTGCGTCTCAACAATACTTGTGCATAAATAACTTTAAATTTCCTAAAATGGAAATACGAGGTATTGTTTCCTAACTGTCGATATGTGTTTTCAACTCTAGTCTCCCTTTTTCGACTTGCAATATAATTTGCAGAACGATGACTTTTAGTCAATCATGATCGTACATATTTATTTAATTGAAACTGCTTCAATAGTGGTCCTGCGATATTAATAAACATTAGAACGGATATTGTCTCAGTATTTAAGGATCTTCTTATCGGTGAAACAATTTCATCCATTGAACTAATATTTCGTTCGCATTCGCTAGTTGATATCGGTATGGTTTATATTAAATATGTTTACAAATTTATTCCATATTGACAAATGAAAAAAAATTAATTATTTCAATATTTATTTATTTTTTTAATAATGACGAACCGGAACGATATTACGAATTATTTTACGAAAAGGAACGCTATCGTTGTTCCTTTCACGATCTGGAACAACTTTCCGGTTCACTCCGATCCATTTCGAACTCTGTTGTTAGCAGTACACAATCACAAAAAGCAGCAACAAATTTTCCAGAAATACCACACCAAAATATATAGTTTTATCTTTGTTACCAACAGCAGAAAATAAATTGCTTAGGAATTTAACTAAATCGCCTAAAGTCATTAAAAATACGTCATGCGATTAAATATTTGGTTGCTACGAATTAGAATCGGTTTCCTGACTAGCTACAAATATGTGGTTAAAAATAAATTCTCAATCGAAATTCTCATGGGTCAGAAAAACATTACCCTCTCAGTATACATTTGTAATTTTTCGTCCACTTTTTTATTCCAACCGTTGTGAAGTGCTTGCAATTTGTTTCAAATATTTTAATCTGTCACTGTCACCATGAATATTTCAATTCGGCTAACAGTTTCTTCCCATGGAAACCATTCGGCGTTTATTCCTACGGAGTACTAATAACATTTACGCGATCCTCGACTTTTAAAATATTCATGATGACATTGACATATTAAAATATTAAAAACATCAGTAGGAATAAAAGAGTAGGCGAAGAATTAGGAATTATTTTTTAAATTTCATTAAATTACGCTTTCAAATTGGCAGTACTGTGTTATAGAATTTGGTTCTAAGATTTATTGCTGGGCAATTTTTATTTACAAAGTCTTTAATTTATTTGATGTGTATTTTTTTTTTTAGTTTGTTTTTAGCCGTACTGTAGAATAGTCATGTTTGTTTATTGGTGCTTGTGTAGAGAATTACGTCGGAGACGAGTTGAGGTGAGTTTCACTTATAGTGTAAACGTGTGCGCAGGTGATCGCAATTGTTGGGTATATTGAGATTATATGATATCCTAACACGAAATCCTTATTCCTGTATTGCGACGCCGTCCTATTAACTTGCTATGTATGGGGGAAGGCAGCCGAGTTCGCTCAGCAACGCGCCCGTTACTGGCCTGGTGGCAACGGTGCTCTGCTTGAGTTCAGGAGCCCGGCTTTCGCTTGCATCTTGAGTGGTGAGGTGGTATTTAGAGTTTCAACTCGGCTTTCATCTCTTTCACCTGAAGCATTGTGTTAAGCCGCTCGTGTAAGATATCAAATTCTCGATGTGTGTGACTGTGTGTTATCGAGGTTCGCGAATCATGCTGCGTACGTGAAGCGATGTTCTGAGGCCCATGATGTACTGTGGGTTATCGAGTGCCTGTGCCACCCAGTTGTTAACCATGCTGTGCGGTTCTCATACTCCAAGCTGTGTGCGCGGAGTGAGAGATTCTCTTTTTCGTCCCGATATGCTCATAACGTGCTGTGTGCCTATGGACGGATAATTGAGAGTTTGTCTTAGATCGTGTATTTGTTACCGAGGCTGTGTGGAGTGCTTAAACTCATGGTAGTTTCTTTCTTTTTAGAAGAACGGTCCAGCTGAACAATCAAGGACCTAATTTTAAGTGTATGATTGTAATATTTTGGGGTAATTATACTTGTTTTGCTTAATCCGTTTTTACTTTACGTTTTAGCGCCTAGAAACAATATTTTGTTTTACCTTTTTTCTTCCATCTTTAACATTCGAGATCTGAACAGTTTACTTCAATTGAACACAGTTTCTGAATAGGATTCGCATAAATGCATCGCGTAGAGCGACACTCCCTTCCTTTCTTATCCTTTAATTCGTTTTCAGTTCTTACGTAGAGAGTTTAACTGCAATTGTGTGGAATTCACTTTCAAAAACAAGTGCAGGGTGACACTCCCGTCCTTTCTTATCTTTTTGTTTCAGTTCAGTTTTCATTGTCTGGATTTTCTTTCATATACAAGTGCAGGCTATCGCTTTTATCTTTTCTAATCTTTGTAGATTCGTTGTTAGGTTCGTTATTAGATTCGTTGTTAGGAGTAAGCGTGAGTAATTTTAGATGTTTTATGCATATCTTATGTACGTCGAAGAAAGAAGATGAATGATAAGTGACTAGGAATGATGTGATTTAAGGTTTAATTGTGATAAATGATTTCAAATGTAATAAATGAATGAGTTTATATGGAGTGATCTATTAATGTGGTTAAAGTGTTCGGATGATAATGTTTGACGAGGCCTGATTATTTGATGAATGTAATGAGTGAATATTTTATGAGTGATTTTAGGGTTCGTGTTACTCCATTTGTTGGGATATAGCGTGAAGATATGTATGTATGTATTTATGTATATATATATATATATATATATATATATATATATATATATATATATATATATATATATATATAAAAATAAATATAATAAATAAATAAATACATAAATATATCATCGCGCCTTTTACCCATTACTGGGTGTGGCACTCTGCCGAAGCAGATCTCGGTAAGTGGTATATTAATGCGCGTGAAGTGCGGTTACCAGCCGTCAAATCACATCTATGAATCTTGAAATCAACGCTGTCTTTTATACACGAAACTTGAAACACGAATGCAATACATATAACATCAAACAATTTAAATAATATTACACATTATAATTCACCGCTTACAATATATATATATATATATATATATATATATATATATATATATATATATATATATATATATATATATATATATATATATATACGAGCCCAACTCCATAATAGTTCGGCCGGTATAAATTGCAAACTTTATGCTTTACAAAAATTTTACCGTAAATCTCTGCTCAAAGCTTTACCATGAGCCATTTTAATTGAAAAAAAAAAACCGACAAACGGCAATGATAGTTTTGTATCGATTTTTTTCATTTGTGTTTTGTTTTCCATTTGTGTTTTTTTTTAACAACTATTTAAAACACGTAAATAAATTCCTTCTAAAACATAAATTTTTTGTTGGCCGAACTTTTATGAATCTGTTGCCATAATACTTATTTGATGATAGTTTTGTAAACGTTTGTATTATTTAAAATATCTTTTCAGTAATAGACAACTAAAGATTCATATAATAACGTTGATATAGTTTTGTTGTAAAAATAAATCAGTTTTCAGTATATTTTTACATTTTTGTAAAGCATAAAGTTTGAAATTTAGACTGGCCGAACTATTATGGAGTTGGGCTCGTGTATATACATATATATATATATATATATATATATTTAATTGTATGTATTGATTTCGTGTTTAAAATTTCGTGTATAAAAGAAATATTAGTATATAATGAAGTGGTATAGATAGCGTTGATTTCAAGATACATAGATGTCAACAGACGGTCACGTAAGACGTGATCGGTAGCTGATTGTTTAAAGTAAGCAATAATATTATTATTTTTAGCAATCTTTGGCTTTCTAAATAAATTGTTACAAAAAAAAACAAACATTCCCTCTGAATTTCGCAGTCACGTTTCTGAAATGTGATATTTTCAATAATTAGACCATTAAATTTGCCTACGTTTGCACCCACAATATACACAACAAGGTATAGTATGCTATCTCTTGCTCTCTTCTTTTGCGTGGGGTAGTTGGTGGAGAATAGTTAGCAGACAGCAAGATCTCTATTCTATAGTGTAGAGATCTTGAGCAGACAATGCATCTGAAATACTGTATTGTTGAACTAAAATTGAATAATTGTTTGGTAAAATGCTTTATTGTGCAGAGTATAATTGCAATAATGATATCAGAAAAAGAAAAGGAACTGATATTTATTTTCCAAAAGCGAAGATTTAAATAAAAAAAAAACAGATTATTATATTACATTAAATATTCATGGGTCACAAACTTATGATGTCTTATTTCAAAATTTATTAATTATTTTAAGTTAATAGTTATTAACTAATTAAGTAACAATAAAATGAAACTAAATTTGTATGCAATGAAATATATTGCAGGATACATAGTATACTCCTTTAAAGATAAAAAACGTTCTCTAATTAAGTATATAAATAAAAATTTTGGCTTCTTTATGTAGGAATTATAAAGTTTTCAGTAATAATATAACAAGAGAGTGAGAATTGTGTGGCTATTGCCAAATGGCAACAAGTTTGAGAAAGATACTGGAAAATTATTTTCTAATTTATCGAACTCTCGAGTTATATTTAATTAGATTATTTTTTGACTTAGCTGTTGAGGTCGATTCATCGAACTTAAAAGATTTTGAACTGGGTTCATATCGATTGATTACTTATTAATGTAGTCTTGGAAGTTGTTCCCATAATTTGTTGGTGCATTTCTGTATCTAAAATACAACTAAATCGATTTTTTTCACACATTTTACTTGCGTTGACAGTTTTAAATAATTATTTGATATCTACCTTTCAGTTGTCACAAACAAAAAAACATCTACAGAGATAATTCTCGGGAATAATCACAAGAGCATAACTCTCAGTATAATAATGACAGGATTGATTAAAACGCAGACACGTGACAGACAATGAAGCATTTCATTGGTTTTGAGAAACGTAAAAAAATAATCAGATTAATTTTTTGAAATGATTAAAATTGGAGAATTTTTTTTTTAATTAAAATGTATTGATGAAATTTAAAACTCAACTCATTAATTGTCAGAGTACTTTATTTAAACACAAAATTAAAATGTGGAAATCAAACTAAAATAGACAAAAAATAGATAAAAATAGTTTCATGTTCATCTTATGTATTTTAATTACTTAATTTGCAATATTTCAAATTAATTAGATTAGTTTTACTTAAAACCTATATAAGAAAATGTCAATTAATATTCATAGTATCACTTAAAAAATAAATTAAAATAAATATTAGCGAATTCAATCTTTAATTTTAAGAAAATATTATCTTGGAACTTCTCTAACTCGAACTTCTATAACTCGAATTATTCTCTAAATCTATTTTTAATCGTGATTAATAATGTTTCTTTCCTTTTTAGCACATTTTTGACTGTTTAAATCGAATTTGTATATTTCTATAATTCGAACATTTCTGTAACTCGAAATAATATTTCATTTGTAACTCGAATATTTACGGAAAATACCTGTGAATGCCTAGCATCGACATATTAGTGTGAGCGGCGCAGAGCTTCTAATTAAATATAAAGTAAAATTAGAATTGTTTATCACCACTTTTATAAAAGAAATGAAAACTTTTATCGATTCCAGAGAAATTATTTAATAATAGTTATAATTTTTTCAGTATAGTGGCAAATTTCATAAAGACAGAGAAGCAATCTTGTAAAACAGAAAATTTATTAAATACTTGAACGAAATCCATAATTTATTTTTCACATATTTTTTTTAGTGTTTTTTTTCTATAATTTAAAGTTTTCCTAATTCGAAGATTTTTTCTTGTTTCTTGAGATTCGAGTTAGGAAAGTTTCACTGTATTTTGAATGTTAAGTTGTAAATAAATGTCCAATAATTGTATTTGTAATATAAAATATATTTAAAAACTAGTAAAACAATACCGAAACTAAACTTTCAATCTGTCATATTTTGTTACGTAACAGTATATTGTGGGTGCATCGATAGCCAAAATAACTTAATAAAATTCGTTTGATATTTTCTTACTTGAAGTGTGCCTTAAGTTGCATAGTGCAATTAGTGAACAAAGCAAACTAATTTACCAGTAATTAGAGCAAATTTACTTGATATTTCCAAAGATTTAACAAAGTAAGTGGAAGTGCATTTCAATGCAGAGTATTCAATTAATTTATACTTAGATAATTTAATTTAAACATTAATTAATCATCAGTGGCCTAGTTATGTCCAGGCATTTCTGGCAGTTACTCAAGAGCTCCGAGATTTTGGAAGCCGTAACTAAGATTTTTACTATTATTATTTGTTAGTTTCAATTATTATTACAAACTTAAGATGAAAAAAAATAAATAATTTAACGTCTACTATGAAACAACATCGAATGAATCAATTAGCTTCGTTATCCATAAAATCAGCCAATGCATAAACATAAAATAATATAAGTATGTTATAAATTGTTAAGAATGGTGCCATTCTAGAACTTAGGCAGTTTTTTATATTCTTTGCACATCCTAATTTTTCTCTGCTATTTTTGCCATTGGAGAAAGGAGTGTTTTAATGGATTTCGAATTTTTATATACACTTATTATTAACTTCCTCGACTACCCTTATATTTTATCATTTTTTATTTTGTACTCCAGTTCTTTCATTTAGTTCACGCAAACTTTTCTGTATGTCACAATCGAGTACTTAATCTACTTCCGTAGTTGTCTGTACTAATAATAATAGTAATACATTTTTTACACACAAATAATATTCAAAATGTTCAGGTTCAGCTAAAGCTGGATTTCAACCTAACCTCATTACAAATTAATTAGATGTGAATAGATAGACGAATAGAATTTGCTATTATTTTTCTGCTAAGTAATTTTTTTTTTAAATTGAAAATAAAATAAAAATTATACATATTGTAGCACCATGCATTGTCAGTCTAATGATTTATAAGAGGCATTGGTGTAATAAATATCGATCGAGGAGAAAATACTTTCAAAACTACATTCAAAGAAATCTGGTGAGGAATACTTGAACTTGGTAATGTTATTTCGGTTTCTCTTATCGCATTTTAAAACCGCTTCTACTAATGATCGAAAATTACAGTAATCAGCAACACAAAATAAATATTTCTAGTGCATATACATATATATATATATATATATATATATATATATATATATATATATATATATATATATATATATATATATATAATAGTTATTGATATTAGGGCTGTCATAAGAATATTATATGACATGTGAGTTAATCAAAACTATTAAATAAAATTATAAATGAATGTTATAATTTTTTTTGGATATTCTTATATTTCAAAATTTAGATTATATAAATATATTAATTAAAGAGAGGGCACTTAAATTATTTTTAATATTTATAATATTTAATATTTTTAATATTGTTAAGCCATATTTTAAAATAGATTATTTTATTTTATGAATAACTATTAATTGAAACCTATAGATTCAATAATAATATTTGCTATATAGTTCTTTTTTTGTGTCCTTGTTAGTTTTTGTTATTATTATTCTACATTCAAATGTGTTTTTCTTTATTAAATTATATATAAGTAAATTTAAATATGGCCGGCGTCAATGTATTTGCCCCACAGATGCTTATTGCATGCTACAAGCAAGTTAGCAATCCGGTGTTTAATAAAATCCTTGCCAGAGACTTGTCTTGTCATTGTTGAAGATTTTAATCCCGGAGAAATTATATTTCAAATTGAATCTCCCGGGGATTAATTTGACTGGTAAAAAAGCATTACCGTAACAACTAGTATATTATAAACCTCAAAATATTTCGTTTTGTTTATGTTGCCTAATTTATAAATTATAATGCTATCATTGTGAATTATATTTCAAATCAATATCAAAATGAATCATTAATTCAAAATGCACGTGGCATTAACTTAATTAGATATGAAATAATCAAACATGTATAGGTTTTTGAATGGTGTTATTCGCAATAAGGTATGGAAGCTGACATATAACGTAATTTATCAAAACAATATGTACAGTTTGCAATAAGTGAAACTGCGAGGCACATTCATTTTAATCAATTACAATAACAATTACAATATTATCGTTGTGCGAGAATGGCGTGATCAAGAGCAAGTTCTAAATTTGAAATTATATTTTGTAGCAATATTTGCTAAAATTCAGCGAGTTGTATTAAAGTCTGTAATAACAAATACACTGTTTTAGCTAATATAAAGTATATGGGAGTATTTTAGTGTTACCATAGACATATTGCTTAAAATAGTGTACAACCCAATTGAATAATGTCCATTGCATTTCGACTGTAAAATTTTAAATAAAACTGATCTTGTTATCGAATTAAAAATATTTTTTTTCCTTCTGTGCGAAAGCAAGAAGTACTAATTTGCGATAATAAAAATAGCTGTGTATTCTTTTTGCTATGATCACTGTATTATCTATATGTACATTTCTGCCGTATCTAAAAATGATGCAAGATTTTATAAACATTTTTATGAGTATTTTTAGTATTTATACTTCCTTTACCTAGTACCTACTAGAATGTGGATCCATATCACCGAATTAGATCACTGATTAGGAGCCCCCTAATAGACAAGATAAGAGCTGAAAATCTATATTCTCTCAATGCAGGATCTTGTGAACACTATAATACTTGAACATCAGTAGTTCTGTATTTATTAGCCGAAAAGTAGCTATTTACATAACGAGTGCACGAAGACATCTTTTTACATGAGAACAATTTTATTTTGCATGAACGGTGCTAATGACGTCTTCGTGCACGAGATTTGTACAATGCTTTTTGTAACGATAAAAAATTATTAAGCGACAATGAGAAAATTTATTAAACGTATTTGTATATTAATAACATTTGAGTACATCATGAGTTGATATTTGTTATATGAAAATAAACTGTTTATTTTTTCTTGTGAGTATCGGAAGTTGCAAATAACGCAGTAAATATTTTTAGCTTTTTAATAGTATAAATTTAGAACCCTAAAAATGAGTGTTTCTACAATTACTTTGAAGCATTAGTGCGCAAAATCAAAGTTTACATCAGTTTCCAGAGTAATGTAAACATTATTTTGAATGATGCGAATACAAAAAGAACACTACTTTATCGGGATGGCTCACGTGCATGAAATACCTAATTTATTCTGAATGTAATTTATTTTAATTGTTCTATTTCTAAAACTTCTAGATTTTTTATATAAGTTTTATTATAAAACCAAGTAGAAATGAAATAATTTCGCGATTATCTTCAAGTTTTGAATAAAGCTAAGTTTAACAATACAACTTTAAATTAAAATGAATAATTAGAATAGTCGTTTAAGATAAAAAGTGACCGAAAGTTTCTTGAATAGAATTTGATATAATTAAAACTTACTGTATCTAGCAAGTTGTTTAATGTTCAGATGAGGAAACAATTTTGAAAAGTTACTTATACGTGCCTGATTTTATTTTATAGTAATATTTATTTAGCCTACGCGCAAACAAAAAATCTAGTAACTTTCTTTGGTAACTTTCTATAGTGTAAATCTGACTTGTGCATTTACTCCTCCTGGTTAAAAAACAGACTATAGAAATTTTATATTTCGTAGTTTTAATTAGGTATATTAGTTTGTATTAAATAGATTATTTAATTGTTGAACATATTTTATACAAAAATATTTAATTGCTCAATAAGAGATTAATAATTAACATATTTTTAAATTAACTTTAATAAGCTATGATGAAAATCAGTTTACCCATTTTAATTATTTATGTGTAATAAATTAAATATTATTAATGAGAAGAATATCGATTGTAATCAGGTAGATGTGAGGGAGGAAGAGAGGCTGAGAAAAACCCCACATCTACCTTTTGCGTGTTGCGGGTGGGAGCGTATCGGGTATTTGTTCTCACCCGTGCCGGACCTTTGCGTTATCTTCTTGATGAAATATTGTTGTAGTTCAATTTAAAAAAATACTCAATCACACACATAAAAACTTTTAGGTAATAAAATGAAAACTTTATTATACAAAAGAATAAGAATAATGACAATATAACAGTACGACGGACAACCAACTACCTCCGTCAACTATCACGTCCAACTCTTGACTCCCTCCGTAAACTATCACGTCCAACTCTAGACTGTCTGCTCTTGGTGCCTGGATCGGTGATCTCGCCTTATCACTCCATAGTGAATAATCTTTATCGAGAATCACCTGCCCACACTCCGCACTGTTACACAGTTTGACAGGTTCTCTAATTTCTTAAATGATTTTCAGTGGATTCCAGTTTATTGTTTGTAACATTATCCAATAATCTAAACCATTATTATTAAAAATAAAAATGGCGATATAATACAGCCTTGTCTGACGCCTTTATAAATATTAATTTTAGCTGTAAGCTGTAACGATGTGAAACATTTCAGAATTTAGTATTGTTCACTACCAACCCAGATTCGAGAGATACAAACGTTATCTTGAGTAACTTTTTAAAAGTTGACTTGACTGAGTTTTATTTTGTCAAAGATATTAGTGGATATGCTTGTAATAATTTCAGTATTCCTTAGATCATTATTTAACAAGTTTATGGCTTCCCTGAATTATCGCAGCATGTTTAGATGGTATGATGTCATATCTGGGTAAATTATTTGCAAGGAATTGGTCTGGGATAGCTTTAACCTTTGTATCTAATCCCTTGCAAGCGTCTGGATTTTTTATGTAAACTCGTGCATGTGAATGGTTACCTTGAATCAAACGCAACGATATCATCCTTTTACCCCTTGTATCTTTAGCGTGCAAGATGCAGTCTTGCAATGACCAATTTGTAATATTATAAATGTTTATCCATACGATGTTGTTGTTGTTTACCATCGTCATTAATTTAGTAAATAAATAAATATATCATCAAGCCTTCTACCCAATACTGGGTGTGGCACTTTGCCGAAGCAGATCTCGCTAAATGATATATTTTGCGCGTGAATTGCAGTTACCAGCCGTCAAATCACGGCCTCCAAAGATATTAGTGGAGGGGGAGCCACAGGAGTAGTATTAATGTGGTGAAAATGTTTGTCGCCAGTGGGAATCGAACCGGAGTTCTTAGGATCCACACGATAACCACTGTGCAACCTACTCCATTAATTTAGTAAATTTCATTAGTTATTTTTCACTTCTGTAAATTATGTTATTTAATTTTTGTTTTATTATATTTCATCCAATACTGACCTATAATAATCCTATTACTATAGTTAGTTGAAATAAATAATGTCCATAATTAGTCACTCAGTGAGAGAATAATAGAGGATTATTCCTTCCGACCAGTTGCCTGGAAAGGTTTCTTCTTCCTATATTTTCCTCAATAGTACATTACCTTGACAGTTGTGTTTATATCCGCCTTCAGTAACGTAGGTTGTATGTTATCACTGCCGATTGTTTTTTCATCTTTTAGTTTCTTTTGCATTTGTTATTTTTTTTTAGAAAACTCTTCTTCATTTATGTAGGTATATTTTTACAGTAATATTAAAATTGTTTTTATTTTTAGTATTATTTTATAACTAATGCAGGTCGTAGATCACGAGTTAGAATCTCGCCTACAGTATTGATGTTTATGATATCACTGGTAGAACGTAGAACTGAACTTTGCCCTTGCCGTTCTAATATAACATAAACATTTAAGTTAGTGCAAAGCGTTTTGCTTAAGAAATATTGAAGATCCTGAAAATATAAGTAGGCACCGCTGTATCAACTGTATCCTATGCTAAGGAGGCCTCACGAGCCATCTGCAATTGAAAATATATTTATTAGATATTGTTTTATTCCTTATTATTATCTAATTTTTATTCGAAATTAAATGTGTAATTTTAAAATAAATTGAGCCATCTTAACGCACTACTAACTTACTTCGGCTAATTTTATTTTTAACAGGAAGTCTGATGAAAATATTTGATATAGAGCCCACTAAGCGCAAGCTATGCCACTGATATTTATTGATATTCGAAACTGCGACGTAAATTCATATTTTGCAATTACTTCAAATTCACAAAATCTGCACGTACTGCTTCGTATTTCGCGCGTAAGGCAATGCAATGTTGCAATGTCGTATTCAGTACAACACCGATACGACGACAGCGTACCCAGTAATAACTTATAGCCTCTTTGCAACCTAAGCGTTTCAACAAAAAGAAGCAAATTTCGTCGAACATTTCACTTTATTGTAACAAATGACTGGTACGTGTGTGTATGTGAGTAAGAGATATTCTATATGTGCTAACTTAGCAACTTTTAAAACGAAGGTATAAGCTTTCGTATTACAAGTGAGCCTGGGACACATGGACACGTTAAAGCATGGCATGCACTTTTAGCCTCAGAGTTATAAATTTCAGTTATGATCATATGTTAGAATTTGCTCCTATATTTTTATCACGTATTTTTCTATAATGCGAGTTTTATAAGTTTACGTCGTTACTTATATAACATTTGTTCGTTTCTGGAACTACCGATGTATAATAAATATTATGTATTAGAATTCATTAAGATTTAATAATGTTATAGTGTCACTTATGTAATATTTATGCATTCATACCATTTTTTAAAAATAATTGATTTAGTTCGTTCCCAGGAACGTGATAAGCATGAGAATCGCAAAAAATACAAAAGATCCGAGACCAGTTAAATTAGACAACAGTTGTTGCATTAGCAGGCCACTTTAACCATATTTAGATTAGATATTCATGAGGTCATCCTGTCGTCCATGTACTGCAGCCCTTTGGCCTATTGTTTCTTTAATTAAGTCCAGGATTTTCTTCAAGTTCAAGTTAATTCGTTTTGTTGTCCCTGATGTGCATTTTTTTTTATTCGAAGTACTGATCTCAGCTTGTCACGAAGGCTTTGCAGTAAAATGTCAGGTGGAGTGGCGTTTCTGCCTGTTTTTCACAGCTTCCTAGTGGTTTTTGTCTTAGACCTAATGTGTGCTGGTGCTTGTTTAGCCCATAGTGCGTCGATAATAATTCTGTAAGTAAGCTTAGATTTTACTTACTCATCCCCAGTAAGCTTTTTGTCCTCTTTATGGATGGTTACCTGTACGCTGTCCCAATCCACGCACAGGAAGGCATTAATACGTTGAGGTGCGCCCGGTAGACACGGATCTTCTATTCAGCCATGCATCCCATTGACCTAGTCGTCTCCACCTTAGGATTTAGAATTTTTATTGCGAATTTTTCTTCTCGAACCGGGCAGTCAAGCCAAGGCTCCCCGCAGCCTTTTCTGCCCAAGAGACGTGACCACAGTTAGCAGACAGGTGCATAATGTCGCGAATGGATACACCGTAACGGTAATCTCTATCCGGCGCCGTTCTACCCCCGCCGCAAACCCTTAAGCCTGATACGAAATTAGTAAATTTAAAGTTTGACAGAAAAATTCGGAAGACGCCCGGGCTCGAATCAAGGACCTTCAGCTTGCCGGGCTGATGCTTTAACCACTAATCCACGATTCCCCTGAACGAGATAGGCGTCAACCGAATTCATCTGTCATAGTGTCTAGCACAGCATCGATCCCAAGACTCCTATGACTCATAGGAATTGACAACGGGTTTCGTCTGTAGCGTCACAGTCTGATTTTTAAGGAAATCATACCACGAATTAAATTTCAAGAGTTTAAGTCATATGTATGACTTTGAACTTTATTTCATAAAAGGAGTCGAAAGATCCAGGGTTCTTGGATAAAAGGCTTAAAGAATTTAATAAAAATTATTCGTGGTATTATTTCCTTAAAAATCAGACTGTGTCGCTACAGACGAAACCCGTTGTCAATTACTATGAGTCATAGGAGTCTTGGGATCGATGCTGTGTTAGACACTATGATAGATGAATTCGGTTGACGCCTATCTTGTTCAGGGGAGCCGTGGCTTAGTAGTTAAAGCATCAGCCCGGCAAACAGAAGGTCCTCGGTTCGAGCCCGGGCGTCTCCCGAATTTTTCTGTCATAAACTTTAAATTTATCAAACTTCCAAGTCATTCATATGACTTAAACTCTTGAAACGAAATTAGTAGTTATAGTTAGTATTTATGAGAGTCTACGTAATAGCACATAAGCGTTCATAACAGCAAAATTAGTTTCACACTATCCAGCGTTAATTTAGGTCAACGCAAAAGTTTGCAAGCTACAGACATATAGTTAGTAGTTAACGTCCATCTCGTCTAATTACCAAGCAGAAACGAGAATGAATTTTGACGTTTGAAATCTATGCTTTTGTGTAACAAGCAAAATTAATCCTACAGAGAAGTTATTATTAACTTCCATGATAGTGACATATCTACAATTGTAATGTGTTAAAAAATGGTAGATTTGTCCAGTACATAGTCCTTTTTACTGACATTTTTAATGTCAGGAGAGGGTCTCCTTTGTAATAAAGATATTTACTATTTTGAAACATATTAATAAACACTACTTACTCAATTATGTAAGGGAATAATGTGCAACAAGCAAATAACCAATGATACAAGTGTCAAAAATGTAAAAAGATGTCTTTAAAATCTAGTATTTATTTTATTAAAAACAGTATTCATCGTTACTGACAATGGCACTAACTACACCACTAATTTTTTTTATTGTAAATGATAGTATGCACAACACAAATACTAATTAAAATTACTAACTATAACCACTAATTTCGCATTGCGAATGAAGTTTTGTCAAGACACGACAACCTGGTCAGGGTGTTTGGTTCACGGGGTGGCTATATCTGGCTGCGTTGCGGATTTATCCCGCTCAAGCGCCGCATATACTCGCTAGACATATTTCGGGATTTAAAGGCGTTTGGTTTCTCGTATATATGGATTTAAGATCACTTTTTTTATTTTTGGGAATTCTCCTATACGTAACCTGGAGACGAGCCCGATGGGTAACTAATCACACAGGATGCATTAAAATTTAATACTATTATAGTATCAATTTTGTTATGCAATAAAACCATTTTAAAAGAATTATTGATTTAGTTCGTTCCAAAGAACATGGAAAGCATGAGAATCTCAAGGACTGCAAACGATCCTAGATCGATTGAATTAAACAACAGTTGTCGCATTGGCAGGCCACCTTATATATATACAGAGTGATCAAAAGGAATTGTTACAGTTGGCAATAAAAAAAACTACTTGAAATTGGTAAGCCTGATACATAAATTCATTTCCTGTTGTTGACAGTGACATTTAAAAGTTAAATTTGAATACATTTATTATTAAATTTATTTCTAAAGTATTTCTATTACTCAAAAAGTCAAAATCTTATTAACTGTCAGTCTCCTGACATAACCTATTTGTATTTATTAGAAATGCAAATAGCATTTCCGCCTTTATCTGACGTTGTGCCAACTGTGGAATAAAAATATCTCTGGAATTGTATTGCCAACTGTAACAATTCCTTTTGATCACCCTGTATATATATATATATATATATATATATATATATATATATATATATATATATATATATATATATATATATATATATATATATATTAAATTACGCTATCAAAATGGAATAATCTCTATTAAATAAGATGTAGTAGTATTGGCAATATTGTGATATAAAATTTGGTCCCATAATTTTTTGCCAGAAACTTTTTATTTACAAAAGACTGATTTTACATGTTACTGCCTATGCCAACATTTACGTGGGATACACGGTATATATATATATATATATAATATTTAATTTTTTGACATATTTCTATCTTGCGTGTGCTCTAGTCATTGACAAATAATAATAATTTTATTATTATCAATGTTAATAATGAATATTTATGACGACGTCGACGTATAAATCCTAGATTTTATTTCTGACAGTATTTAAGTAAGGAGAGAGAAATAATAATTTTGAAAAATGTTACGAGATGTAATTTTTAATGAGATTCCGATTGTCAGGAACACAGTTCTTTATTTGTTGGAGATTTAAATTCAATTAAAGCATTTATCAGCTAGGTTACTGATTACTGAGTACTTCAGTGAATTAAATTATTATTTTGTCTGCATTTAAATTTAAAAGCACTCTGTATTTTCAATCAATAACCGAAGATATTATTTACCACAAGAGTTTTTCATCTGATGTTAATATTTCGATTTGTACAGGGCCACCTCCAATTTTAAATAATTCTACATTATTTCGCGATATTTTTCTTTTTTAATTTCTGTAATTCATATTTCATTTTTAATTTTTTTTATTGCGTGGATATTGACTATTAGTAGAGTTGAACTCAATATTTAATTGATCACAATTTTATATTTTTATTGCCAAGAATTTTGTATTTTTTTATACAAATGTCAAAAGTTTATATATTTTTCTACTACTAAAATTCACTGATCTTTCTCTTTTTTGCTACTATCGCCCATACTAACGGAGTACAAAACAAAACACATCACAATTTTTATTTAAGATTATGACAGGTGGAGCTATCAACTTTTCAAATCTAGTACAATTTTCAACTATCTAAAAGCGAACCGTCAGGTAACTATCTACGGAATAAAAAAGGTATTAATAACTCAAAAATATTATTCATCGGTTAGTGGTGTGGAATAAACATAACTATTAGATATAAACTACAAATTTATCTAATGATTGAACAACTGGCTCTAAAACAATGTAAAGTTTACACTAAAATAACTTAAAAATTCTGATTTGTAATCACTTAAAAATCCCTAGTATAAATTCCGTCGAGATTGTAATTTGATATGTAATGTTTGTTCGTTTTTATGCTTCTGGTCGGAATTATCAATCTTCATATGCTTATTTATCGATAACTACAGTTTCAATTTTGACAGCAATGTTGATTTCCCATAAATGATGCGCTGTTGTCTTTCTTAAACTACATTTAAGAAATAAATGTAGTTGATAGTGTAACGAATTTAAAGCCAGACAAGTCGAGAACATTCCAGAAACCTTCTCGAGAACAAGTGCGTAGCAGCGTGACCCCACAAGTGCATAGAGCTCGCTCGCATGTCTGAGCGTGTGGTTTGACGGGATATTCTAGGACGTCCTGGAAGGTTCGAGAACTGTTCTACGGACGGGAGTATATAAGCCGAGGTCGAGTGGCTGAGGGCAGTTGACAGTAGACTTCGAACGCGTAATATAAATGTGGTGAAATAAATAATAGCTCTAGTGTACGTAATATAAATAGTAGTGTTAGTGACCGTTATATAAATAATATTATTGTTTAAATATTTATTAGTAGTGTTTAAGATTTATTGTAGTGTTAATTAATTCTAATTAAGTTTCTGTTATTTTTATATTCATTTATTAAATAAATACTTTTATTTTCGTTTAACATAAATAGTTGTGAGTCATTTCTGTGCATTTAAACATTCTACACACTTCCAGAAAGACGAAAAACGTTACAATAGCATCGGCCCTAGTGGATAATCTCACGATATTATAACCCTCATATTTATATACAAAATATAGGTGTTTAATAATTAATAACACAGCATATAATAATATGCAAATGCAACTATGCGAAAGTAGTATAATAACTACTTTTTTGTAGAAAAGCACTATGTAAATAGATCATTTTAAAGCACAGAAACTCAGGTGAAAATTGTCATATTTAAAACTAACGTATTGTATCTCTTTTTGTGACTTTGATCGATCTTACCACTTCACTTAATATGATTGCAATTTCCTAATGGACGCATAATTTAGCAGAAAGGAAATGGAAACTGCAGTTTTTATTCTTATATCTTGGTAGTCAAAGAAAAAAATATTTTCAATGTATTAAACACGTATACGAAAAGGAAAAAGTGTAACCTATATTCTACCTATATTACATCTATAAACAGGAAGAAAATATTTATTAAAATGAAGTCAAATTGCAATAACAATTTTTATAATTACAGTTATTAATTAAAGGTAACAATATCCGGAATTCTTTGTACCTTGAAACGGAAGTTTTGTATTTATAAAGGTAATATACGTAGATAAATGAATTGAAAATTGTATGTAAGATATTTCTTCCTATAATAGCTATTAGTAAAATGCTCATAATAAATGTTTCATATAAATATTGAACGAGTATTGATTCCATTATAACGTAAAAATCAAATAAAACACATTATCAATTTGTATAAATTCATTTTAGTAATGTCTTTTTAATGACATCTACCAAATTCATAACACTTGTTTGTTATACTTTATTTAGATATCTATTCATAACTATAGGCTTTTTTAACTTAAATCGATAATTCCTTATAGCTGTTTTCTATTATCTTACTTATTAATTTCTAAAACTTTTATTTAAAACGAAGGAATAATATACATACACAAACGTAACTTATTCGTATAGTATTGTAAAATAGTTATCCATGATGTAGTTCTTTGTTTAACTTCTCTTTTTTTTCACGTAACTATTTATTGTACATTTTTTAACAAAAATGTATTTATGCATGATAGAACATGATATTTTCAGTATTTAATTATAAATTACAGTCAATTGTCAGATTCCATAAGCTCGAGCAGTCTACAACTGAATTCTCATTTCATTGAAATTCAGCCATGCAAGAATTGCATTCTCTTTACCGGACCGACATGCTTCATAGCATGCGAAGAGTAAATAAGCTCTCGTAACGATTACAGCAACTGACGATTTTGTTTCGACTTCATTTCCCCAAATCGTAGTATAAAATCTTTCAGTTCTCTATTCGAAATTGGTTTCTTCTGCTAGACACAACATTGTAAGTATCATGCTACGGAGATATTTGCATAGAATGGAATAAGTACGTGATGTGATTTATTTCAACAAAACATGCGCAAATTATTACAAATACCAAACTAAACCTTTTTTACTTTTATGCTATATTCAAATTGCAATATTTAGAAATTACAATACATGAACGATTAACAATAAGGAACTTTTGTTCTTTATACTTTATTTGAATTGAATTAATCGACTATGTCTCCACTTGAATGGTTCCAGAGTAAATACGTAAGATAATTTATATAACTCTTTTCGGTTTTGGTTGGTAACCTAATTACCATTATATTTCGAAAGAAAACTTTCTGAATTTTCCCCGTTTTACTTTTGGTTTAATTTTCCGTCCTTCCGTCGTCGTTCCAGTCTCCAGTGCTTACTTAGCATATCGATCCTGGACCTTTTGTGAGAAAATGCTAACAATTTTGTGATTACTTCAGGATCTTCTCCAGAGGAATGTGATATTGTTTTATATTCGTTGACTGTTTTTCTTGCAATAAAAACCAAATCGAATTGAAACACGTATGGAGATTCACAAATTCAAATATTCTCTGTGATCCAAAAATTCAGTTTTGATAAATCGTATCTGTTTTTCTTAGTAATTGTAGTCTAGTTCTCTAATTTAATTATAACAGTTAAATAAAAAATATTTTTAAATTGCAGAATTTAATGATCTTTTTCAAAAATACTTACTATTGAATATAATGAGAACATTGACTTTTATTTCGTTTTAAGAAGAAAGCTCTCAATGTAATCTCAAAAAGCAATAAAATTTGCACAATTATTAAAACGATTCTAGCTTTCTAATATATTTTATTTATTTTTAACTGTTAATTCATTATTATACATATATTATTTGTTTATAATTCAAATTGTATTTAAAGTTTGTATTACTGTATTATTTTATGTAGATTTAAATATGATAATTTCAAAAAATATCAATGCAGTTCTACGGAAATCGGGATCATTCATTTATTATCAAAATTAACCGGGAGCTGTGAATTTTATACATGCATTTAATATTTTTTCAAATTATATTTAAGGGTAACAAACAAGTTTCAACATAGCTCACTAATTACTTTGCATCGTTGAGTCGAGCTCTTGTAGAATAGTCTAGTATACTGGACATTTACATTGTGAACCCATTATTTTCAACGTTTTGTAAACATTATAGTCAATATTTTGTCATTTTAATGTGATTAAATTATGTGATATTGTGCGTCTTCTTCAACTGAGTATGAAAAAACAGTAATATATTGATAATAGTGATGTGTATACCATATGAAACTCCATAACCTAAGAATTTTCTGATTTCGCAACATGAGACATGGCTGATTTTCACCAAAATAATTAACAATACAATCTATTTGCTGATCAATTTATACAAGTTATCATTTTGGGGAACACCACGAAAAATATCTAACTCTTATTAGCTTTTCTCTTTATAATGTATTCGAATAAATATTTGCCACTGCATAATAATATTAAGCATTAAATTACAACAAAAATTGTTTTGTTAAAATATTGGATTGATAACTGTATTTTTTTTTGTTTTTTCTATTGGCAACACTGAAATGTAATCCTACAATGTTTATTCATAATTCCCAAACAGTGTATTTTTACAGTTTCATTCCTATGTTGAATATTGAATGAATACTGAAAATGCCGAAGGTTTAAGTTCGGTAAGAAAATCATTAATTTTACTATTACATTACGTATGTATAAACATAGGAATATATAAAATCATTGTTTTTAGTATCTTTTATTTATAAATTATATAAAAAGTGATTCAGCAAATAGACTATATTATCTTTTTACTAACTATAAATATGTAAAATTACTCGAACTGATTCGTGTCTTTTGGAACTACATGTTCAATACCGACACGTCGCTATTTTGTATGACTTTAAAATCACATATAGAAGTGAATAATTACGTCCAACAAATACAAGTATTTATTTTTCGTTGTAATGAATGTAGATGAAATGCATTTCTAAACCTGGAATCCTGCCAATAATATTACTGTTTGTACTTCATACACAGGTTGTAAGACCGTATAAGTATTTGTAATTTTTAGTAAATATTCTAAATTTTTATTTTATGCAAAGCAGACATTTTAGACTGTCCAACTGAAACTGTTTAAATTTTTATTCAATGTAAGTTCTTATTGTAAAAACAGATTAGAATTTATGGACACCAGAGGAGCTAAATGATGCTTGCTTATCATTCTCCTTCTTTTTTAAAAATTATAAATGAGGGAGTCCAAAAATATTGACAAGACTACATACTTTATTATTAATCATTAATGTGGATTTTTTAGCCTACGGTTTTAAAAAAATGATATCGCATATCAATTATAGTCATAAGAAAATGATAATAAAGCAAAAATAATGAACAAAAATAATATTTGTACAATGGTAATTTTATAAATAAAATTGCATGTGTTTAAATAGTTGTCCTGTAGTTATGTATTCCATGACGTACAATATCCAGTTATACACATACTGTGATATGTATTATTACGATAATTTAAACGTCAAATTTCATACTCTAGTGCGACTATACCTATTATCTTTATAATGTTGAATAAGTCGTCTTCGTGACCATGATGAAGGGAGATAGAATATATTTCTATTTCTCGTTTACCTACTGGCTATTATGAATTGTGCACATACCTAGTTTCCACAATATGACTCAATCTATGCTCTGTAATATAAATAGAACAATCTCACTCCTACTGCGCCATTTCATTTAACAATAGATACTAACGGTAGAAACTTATGTTATTTTTATTTCTCATTACTAATATTACCAGGGCTCGTAGGTTTGAACTCATATGAATACATTCTCATACGAATTATGATTAAAACCATAGCAACTATATTAAATTTTGACATTAGGCGTTTCCATTTGCCATTTGGACCAGATCTAATTTATATTTACTGAACCACATCGCTCACTTTATTTCCAGTACTAGAATTACTGGTTGTAATTTACTTTGAAGTAATTCACCCCAAATAAGTGCATCAGTTTGCTTAATTCAGTTCATTTAGTCATATTGTCTAATTCATCTGAACTGATTTAAGTGAACCAAGTGGCAAATGGAATACAGTTATAAATTCAAAGAATTTAATATTGTTGCTATGGTTACAATCATAATTCGTATACAAATTTGTTTACATGAGTTAAAATATAGGACCCCTGGGTATTGTACTTCATAACATGACCGCCACATTTTCACAACAGATTTATTCAAATCTTATAAATTTATTACTGTTTAAAATAAAAACGTATTAGTTTCACTCTGATCAATTTAGAAATAAATGGATTGGGGCTATCTTGCCGCTGTTCTCGCTGACATAATAATAATATATTTATAAATACAATAACAATTTAACATATATATTGAAATAGAGCATCTCCTTTCTTCAAGATTTTGCGGTGAATTTGTTCAAGAACAACACTATTTTTAATAAAATCATATTCTATAATTTAATATAAAATCAATTTACAGTTATCAGTTTTTGACTCATACACGTTTTCACATAGATTAAAATATATTTGTTTCCCGAATTAGCGCAAACCTGTTGTTATAAATAAAATAAATACGATTTGTGTAATAAATCTACTTTGTAAATTTTTGTTATTCCTATTTTAAGTTTGTCCTGATGTTCAACTGAGTACTGTTAGTGATTCCCTTGTCGGTTTAATTTCAACAACGTGAGATTAATAATGAATAATTTAATTTTAGCCTGTATCGAATCTAAAGTCAGATACATCGGAGAACTCAGTTCTTCAATTATAATCCACAATACATTGCCTAAGAATCCTCGTTCGCAGTACTACACTAACAAGTAACAAGCAAACGGTCTTCGTAAACGAGCATCACGAACGAAGCTAGAGTATTCCACATTCGCATTCGCGCAAAACGTGTTTCCTGAATCGTTTTCTCTAACAAGCAGCAAGCAAGCAAGCAGCACAGTGCCACTGTCCATCGGATAAGGTTTATAGCTGAAGAAAGCACTTGGCGGCCGAGCTAGGGATTCGTGTCTGCTGAACTGTTGAATATTGATGGTTTTCTGTAAGAGTTGCGTCGTGGCATCTGGCTGAACTCAAACCGGGAAAACGGGCTATAAACCAACGTTTAGGGTTCACCATAATATGGCACCGCCGTTGTAAATTATTCGGTATATTGTGCTGATATAACATTTCTTCATCCAACGTAATAAACATTGGTTCTGTGTGTAGAATGAAATTGTAGAAATATTAGGTTAAAAGTATACATTTTTACATAAATATTATGTTTAAAATATTTGTTTTTTAATTAGCTTAGAATAAAAATATTATCCGGTGCTCAAAGCTAGATTAACTTAGACTGTTGGCATAGAAAAACATTTAAGCCATTACTACAGTCACAAAAAGTCACAACAAATACTGCTAGGTCCCTGGTTCGATTCCCACAGGCGACAAATTTTCATAATTTGAAATAGCTATCCCTGTGGCTCCTCCACCACTAACATGTTTGGGGGCCGTGATTTGACGACTGGTAACCGCACTTCACGCGCAAAATATATCTTACCGAGATCTGCTTTAGCAGAGTGCCACACCCAGTAATGGGTAGAAGGCGTGATGATATATTTATTTTTATTTATTTTATTTGGCGTTTACATTTAATTACTATATTGTATAATAAATTTATGAATTATCAAACCTCAGAAGTATAATAATCGCGTATAATATTAATTGCGAATGTACCAAAACATTCTTGCTTTTACTAAGTAGGATTGTTGATGATACATAATTTTAACCAATTATAGTACATTCAGCGATTATTTGTACATACTACTTTTAAATTCCTCTATTACAGTTAATCGATGATATTGTGAAAATATTTAGTTTCATAGCAATTTTACGCAAATATATTCTCTTCGCAGCTTACAGCTCTACACGAGTACAGAGTGGTGACTGCGACTCTCGAACATATGACTTTAACATGTAAAATTATAATTTTGTAATTTACTACTTCCCTAATTAATTTAGACAAAAAGGCTTAAAACAAATGTTTTAGGGAATACAATTCTGCATCTAAATCAATACACAAAATTAATTTTGCATGTTGTGTAACGGCACAAATTGGATCTGAAAATGACGAAAATGACGAAAATTGTCTCAAATCTATCGATAGCCATGGAACTAAAACAAAATTTAAATCATGTTTGACGTTTTATCTGTCAAAATAAATGAAATAATGAATAAAGAAATTATTAGGGACGTAGTAAATTACGAAATTATGTTTTTACATGTATAAGCTCCTATGTTTGAGAGCTGCGGTCACCAGCCTGTATATTACAAATGAAAGTTTTTGCGAACCAAAGAAGTACTAGTATTCAAATACTTCTAGTTTTATTTTCGGTCATGATACGGGTATAGTAGAAGTATTCTTTCTACTTATCCTTCCATTCACACTTTTCTCACAAGCATATATGTCCCAGTTACCCAAGAGGAAAGATAACAAACAAGAATTAGAAAAAGATAAGAAAGAAAAATTTGTCATTAAAATGACAATTGAAATAAAGAACGCCAAACTAATAATATAAATTTCGTCGATTTCACTTGTCAATCTTTCATACTAGCAATACATATACATAAAATTTCTAAAATTTCGTGCCAATAGTTACAAAATGTCCCCATCTGTTGTTATAGTTATCAATGTCTTATGACTTTATTAATTTCTCTATATATAGCGACTCGTCAAGTCTCTATGAATTAAAATAGGTCTCCTGATTATTTTAAAAGAAACACTTGTATATACATAATTAAATACATGTAAGTATAAAAATAAAATACCTTGACAATGTTACAGTTTAGTATACAGAGTACCAGTTAAAAAAGTATACAGTTCTACTACGTAACCAGGTTGATCCAAAGGAATCTGAAACTAAATAAATTACTAGATTGTTGAAGTTTTCCTACAATTGTTATTTTAACATTTATTGCAATATTTTGTTCTATTAATTACTTAATTGCTATTTTCAGAATAAAATTTAAATAATTTTCTGTAAGTTATGTACGCAATTTTGATTGTTATTAATGTTTATCACAGAGCATAGTAAAGTCATTCTAATTGCCAAACAAAAACAGCATATTAACGCTTATTTATTGGTAATTATAAAATAGATAAATATAACATCATGTCTTTTAATCCATTACTATGTGTGGCACACTGCAGAAGTAGATTACAATAGGTGATATATTTCCAAAGATATTAGTGCTGGCGAAAATTAGTTTGCCAGATGTAGGGTTCTCAAATCCACAGTCCGACGCTTGGCATGATGTCATAGTATTCACTACGAAATTCTCTACATTCGTATAACTAATATTAAGAAATTCAGCTGTATTTTCTGATTTTTGTACGAACCGTATGTTTAGCACCTCGGCTTTGTGGTATTCTGTAAAGTATTAAGACTATAACAAATGCACTAGCAAAGTATTGGAGCAAAAGAATAAAAATGACATGATGTTTAAAAGTTTACCATAAATTACGTGAACTGTAAAGAAAAAAATATTTGTAAAAAAGTGAACATCTGTTTTGCAATGGTGCTAATAATTTGCCAAAAACTGTATGTTTGTTTTTAATAGTTTACAATTCGGCAATTTTAAAATTAAAATTAGAGTAGTCACACTGGATACATTTTCCGCGCATTTTAATCATTCAGCCTTGCAAATTTTCACTCATCATTTGAAAATGAATTGGCATGTGTCAGCAACATCCAATCAGTTCAGCCGAAAAAAACCAATAAATAAAACAACCGCTAGCTTTCTACGAACATTCAATATACATTTAGGGATTTTAATCTGTCCAAACAAAAATGAAACACTGTCTACATTACACTGTAAAAAATTGATGTAATTTTACATTATCGTTCAATGTAAATAATTCATGACTGTCTATGTAAAATTACAATATAATGTATATTTACGAAATATTACATAAATATTAATTTTTTTAAATATTTAACGAAATATTTACAGATTTTACGTAAATTTACGAAATATTACAAAAATTATAAAAATATTACATATATAGCCAAATGTATACATATATAATTAAATATTTACAGAGTTTCTGTTTTATTACAATAAATATGTATATATTTTATATGAAAGTGTAGTATTACATATTTTTCGCATGAAATACATTGATTATGTAATATATTTACATACAAATATAAAGTAGTATATTTTTATGTAAAATTCAATAAACAATGTAATAATATTTCATTTTTCAGTAATTATTACTTAACGCGTTTAATATTTACATCTCTTTTTGTTTAAATTTAGTTTGATATGTTAAATATAATAGAAAATTTAAACATTACATAGTTACTGTATTATTTTGTATTTTATATGTATAATTATACAGTTTCATTTAAGTTTTATACTTATTTATGTAATATTTCCATAATTATGTAATATTTACAGGACAATAGTATCACATTACATTTTTCCGTGAATTTTATGTCTTCCCATTGGTTAAGTTGTTCTAACTGATGCAAGGTCATGCGCATTGTGGACATGTTCTCTCTTGTCCACACTTGGTTTGGTAGCGTAGAATGTTAGTAGGTCTATTAGTTTCAATTAATTTTGCTAAATATATGTGTAGTGCAGTATTATATTGGTAAGTAATGTTTATAATAAAATTAATAGTAGCTTAATCAAGGATATACTTTTTAGATTTTGGACAGAAGCAATTTATGGCAATTTTGTAATATAAATTGTAATGAGTTCACAAACATTAAAAAAATTGTATAAAATGTCATTCGAGGAAGAAGATTCTGGAAAAATGTCATCTGAAGCAATTAGAATGATAGTAAAATATTTTCAAGAAGATCTGATATATATTATAAATTTTTACGTGGTTAGTACTTTACGTTTTTTAAAAATATTTATAAATCCTGTGGCATTACCTCAAAATCGCATACTACATACATACATACGTACATAGATAATAAACAAATGAAAAGTTCTGTGACAACATTTAAGTTGTTTTTTATTTTAGGCGGGAAAATCATTAGATGATATCGATCCACCATGTGGTAGCCCATGTAATTTAAGTTTTGGTAAATATAATTTTTTTTAAATTCTAGTGTTTAAAGTATCAATTTTAAAAACTGACAGATGATATGAATTTTTCGTTGATATACTTTACTTTTTTCTTCATATCACTCTTCAAATTTTGTATAAGCCAAATCACGTCAGATTTTTTTTTTGATATTACATATAATGATGCATTTTCTGTCGCTTATTCTATATTATGACTTAATACCTCACTTCAGTCAGACATATTCGAGATATAAAAAATATCGGAGATGTGCCAAAGTAGTGTAAAATAAAATAAAATTTAAAATTAATAACTGAAATAAGCGTACCTATTCGAGTTTCAATATTTTTCATAAAATGAATAATTTCATCGTTTTAAAGTTAAAAAAAATCTTTTTTAAAATAAAAATTAGAAAAAGTTCTGTATGGAACACGTTAAGAAATGCAATTTTGTGTAACTTGTGTGATTTTGCGTGATCCCACTCTTTACACAAAACGAAGCATTTCCTAACAGGTTACATAAATAGCTGTTCTATAAAATTTATTTATTTATTTTTGTTTAACCTTATGTATATTAATTTTATTTAGATACACAAGGAGAACCAACATATTATATTTTTGTGGAGGGAATTCATCTTGATAATTGGAACAAAATCGTTTTACGATGTTTTGAAACAAACGTTTGTCCTGTACTATATTTTTAACATGGTTTATCCGAAGAAATAAGTGTTTCATTGGAATTTTATAGAGGTAATTATTGAAGATACATTCAGATTCTGCCATTAAAAATAAACGGGAAAGTGCTTCAAAATTTAAGGTAATGCATTTTTGTAATAAACTGAAATTATATTAAATTTGTTAAAATATTTACTTTGTAAAAAAATTATGTTGTTTATTTATTTATCAATTCTATATGTCTGTTTAATTTAATTTTTATACTTTTATATACAATAAATGCTTCTTTTACAATTTCAGTACTTGTATTTCTTACTACATTTTCCAGTTTTATTTATTAAAGTATTCCAATGTCTATTGTCCAAATAAAATCTTTCAATCGGTCAGTACAATGAAACGGTAATTATGTAAAAATTCTCTGTATATTATATTTATTTAGTAATAATAAGAAATATTAGTTATGTAATATTTACAATACGGTTGTATAAATGCAATTTTATAGTAGTTTGTTACATTTTGAAAGTAAAGGCAGCGCATAGATTTTGTAATAATTACATTACAAGTATGTAAATTATACAGATTGTACGTAATATAATAGATAATCATTACAATATTTAGGTAAAAAGTACTGTTTAAACATGTAAATTTTACATGTGAAAAGTAAACTCAAAAATGGGTTGTGTAATAATTACATTACAAATATGTAAATTTTACAGACAACAAATGATGAGAAACATGACATATGTAAAAATTACAGAGTGGATTTAAATTTGTTACATTTCATATGTAAGAATTCACATATGAATTTGTATTGATTTTACATGTCCCAGTAGCAAATACATAAGTTTTTAAGGATTACATTTTGAAATTGTATAATATTTCATTGGTATGTAATATTACATTCTATAATGTAATTCTACATTCTTATGTATATTGTATTACTAGGTTCTGTAAATAATCACTGCTATGTAAATTTACACTGACCCATTGTGGTCACAAAATTGCCACTGACCCATTGTGTAAATTTTACACAATTTTTTTACAGTGTACCTTTCTGGATTTCTGATTAAAATGTAGATTAATTTTTCTTTTCTTTTCATTCTTTTTTTTTCAATCAGAATAACTTACTAAATAATGAAGATAAAATTACTCGCAACCTATAATATTAAAGGCTGAGAATGCTATCTTCAATGTACAATTTTAGTTTATAACATAACTATCTTTACCACAAGTGAGCAACGATAAATCATTGATCACAATGTGAAAATAGAAATGCTATTTTATTGTAGTATTTATTAGTATTTAGTAATTATTCTTACTATTGTTGGCCATGTACTTTCTTATACACAGTATAAGGAAGTATTGGAATCGTGAAAAAAATCGATGACGAGATTTTCGCGGAAGACGTGTTTTGTGGTCCACTGAATCCGTTTTCATCATTTTCCCAATGATCTCTCTCTCTCTCTCTCTCTCTCTCTCTCTCTCTCTCTCTCTCTCTCTTTCTCTCTCTCTCTCTCTCAATATCTCATGACCGAGTAAGATTTGTTAACGAAACTTGGTAATTATAAGTTTCATGAAAATACGAAGAGCTGAGTTCATTTTGAATGAAATTGAAAAACCGGAAGAGGAAGTTTACTGGACACACAAAACAATAAATTCCATTTATTTCAAAAATGTAATCAGTTACGAAAAAAGATTCAAATAAAAGATGTTGGTAAAAATATTTGGAACATAAAATGTTATTTTAAATTTTTCTGTATATGCGTATAATTGTGGGAAAGACTAATTTTTATATGTAATAATATATTTCAATAATCATAGTAGCAATAGAAACAAAAAACATAGATTTTAATTTTCGCTTTATCTAGTTATCAATGTCTCTTTTCGGAAAAACAAATACATCATTAAAATGGTCAACTAATTTGGCAACTTTACCTTAATTTATTAGGATTCGTATCTCACGGTTCTTGAAGTACCAATGTTTAGACTCGAAAAAAGGACATGCTGTATATGCCTCATCAGTAAAGTTAGACATAAAGTAGTCAACATTACTAAAAAATTATACGTAAACAAATTTAATATTTTATATGTTTCAAACAGATAAATGCTGAATTACTGAAAATCTAAATTATATGTTTAATAATATTATATATTCTAAATATTAAATATGCTGTGTATAAGAAAGTCGTATGGTGCCCACACCAGATTTTTTATTTATGTATTCAGTTTCCCTTATTTTCTCCTCATTCTAATTTTTATTGCTTTTAACTGTTAAACAACGCACTAGTTACACAAAATTAATAAAATCACATGAGTGACCTTCTAATTTCCGTCAATTGTCGACTATAGGAATCGAATCCTTGTTCTTTTAACAACAATCCACATTAATTATAATGTATGTTATACGTATACAGATGTATATTAATTTCGAAATAATGTTATTAACTCCTAAAATAATCATTTAATCAAAAAATATTTAGGTCTATAAATGATTAAAATGTCATAAAGGAAATAATTGGAGGTTTCCATGCACGTCTATTTTACCCGTTGCAGTAAATCTAGTACTGCAACCGTATAAAATCTGTTTGATTTACATGTATCCATTGTGTTTCATTCGTTTTAGCAGTTTGATCTCTACATTCATTTTATTGAAAATTAGAATTATGATACACATAATTATATTATAATTTTTACTTACGAAACAAAATATATTTGCTATTTGTTGACAGATTGAAAAACCAAGCTAGCACATTTATTTTCAGGTTATAAAACCATCCGTTTTCAAAATCGCACTGCAATGAGTAGAAAGTTGACGAACTTCGTCCGTCACTGCATTTACGTTTCCGTCAATTTTCCATATTAAAAATTAATCAAATACAATTCACAGTGGATAGGAATAGACGAAACGCATGTATAAAAACCTACTATTACAGTTCCTGTTATAATTTTTGTTTGTTTTATCACAGTTATATCTAAAATCCAGTAAAAATCAGTAAAACTGTTTTCCCATTTATTAAAAAGTAAAATTGTACTTAGAGTATATGTGTACACAAAAAAAACTCTAAAAATCATAATTTACAATTCAAACATATTGCTTCCTTCACTGAAAATAAATGAAAATTCAGTTCTTTTCCAAATATCCACAATTATATTATGAATTTTTTTTTTCTATTAAATGATTTTTTTTAGAAGTGAATCACATTATTCCTATGAGATATTTTTTGTCTGTCAATTTCAGAGATGTGTTTAAAATATAAACTTTTGCTATTTACTCACATTTTTATTACTACACTTTATATTTAAAATATCAATTAGTAATAATACGCAAGAAAAGTCTAAACACGAGACCGAAAGTCTCAAGTGTTTTTATATCAATAAAACACTTGTATAATAAATAACTATTATTACTTATTGATATTATAATTGTAATACAAAATTTTATCCACAACTCATAATTATAGGTATCGAAAAGGATGGGTTGTAATGTTCAACGTTGATTCAGTTATATATAGTTTCTCAAAATACGGTAGATCATGAAGTGGTTGCTAATGAAAAGTTGTTTACAGTGAGCTATATAATACAACTGAAATCAGTGTATTTATGTCTATATAATAATATAAGTTGTGGATAAAAGTCAATTTTCTTTCGTACTTTGACGTCAAAACTTTGGCTCCGTTCATATGTCTATTCCGAACGGATATATAGTCGGTATAATACTAGATATGAAAAACTACTTCTTCTATAAGTAGGTATTACTATAAAAAATTATTCATTAAAAATTAAGAAACGATGATAATGGTAAGCACTACGAATTTTAATTTTAATACCTAACAAAGATTGTGTTGGGTTGGCTAGCTCAGTGGTATGAAGTTGGTCTGTGGATCCTGAGAACCCTGGTTCGATTCCCACAGGCGACAAACAATTTTCATAATTTCAAAAACTACCCCTGTGGCTCCTCCACTACTAACATCTCTGGGGGCCGGGATTTGACGACTGGTAACCGCACTTTACGCGTAAAATATATAACTTACCGAGATCTGCTTTGGCAGAGTGTCACACCCAGCAATGGGTAGAAGGCGTGATGATGATATATATATATATATAAAGATTGTGATCCAAAAAATAATTTCAAATCGAATTATTTAATAGTCCAAATATAGGAACATATAAACAGAATTATATTACATTTCGATATATTCATACTAAATAGTACTCGTACAAGAACTGTAGCAATTAAATCTACAAAACAACAAAATGAAACAAACCATAAATATATAACTTGAAGGAAATAAAATTCCTAAATTAACCTACTTCCAAAACTTTATTACTAGGTAGGTAACCTGAATAAACTTGTAAACAATATATGTTAAAGAAAAAATTACTTGTAAAGAAGTGAACATATTTTCTATGATGGTACTAATAATTTGTCATCAACTCTATCATCAACAATTCAACAACTTTAAAATAAAAATTGGAGTAGTTACGCAGGATATATTTTTCGCGCATTTTAGTCATTCATCTTTGCGAAATAAAAAACTTTAAGACAATATCGTAAATTAATTTGTAAATACAACAGTATGTTTTTTCTTATAAAGTATAAAAGTATTCGTAATATTTAACACATCTAGTATGTAGGTAAACTTTCTGTAATTTATTACTAAATATAGGAATATACAATTCATAAAAAAATTATTGTATTTATGGCAGACATATAATTCAATTTATTTATTGCGTGGTAAATTAGATCATGTACGTATTTTTTTTAAAAAGAAACATTGCATGCACGAAATATATAAAGGAGATACTTTAAAAAACTGACCTTGTTTTAATTGTTTTTTTTAATAATCATTTATGAAATTTTTTTTTTAATCCACTAAAGATGAAACATGCAGGAAGAGAGATATAAGTATTTTAATTTAAATTCTTCACTTACAATATTTTTTTGTAACACCGTATTAAATAAACTGAAAACATTTCTATATAACGGAATTTTTATTTGCATGAACTGAATGTTCTTCAACGATATAAATGAATTTTAAAAGTAGATGCATAAAAACCACAATTTTTCTATGGTTTCAAGGAAATAGCTAATTTTAAGATTGGTTTTTATTAATTTCTGCCTGTTCTTAATGCGAAAGTAATTTACATGCATATTTACATTACTAGTTTCAAGACATGCAACACAACAATTTTTCATCAAATTTATTTTTATTTTGCTGTTACCGCACTAAACAAAAAAACTTCAAATAATGCGGCAAATATTAACAAACAAACAAAAAAAACAGAGGCTAGACATTGCGTAGTCCAACAACTTTACCTAACTTCGCTATATTCTGTGTTCGGAACTTCCCACACTAAATAAATGATTCAATATAACTCGTCATCAATGTGTCGCCATAAAGATTCAGTATATATGATTTTTCTTTAAATAAGTTAACTACAATCAATTTTTTTATTAAATATTGATTTAATGGAACACAGGCTTAACTTGGAAAAGAATTTTACAAAAAATTTGAAACACAATTTTTAGTTACATTCTTTTATTAAATAGCGACGTTTCGGTCCAAAAATTCTGGCCATTTTCAAGCAATTACTAAATACATAAATTGAGATGATCATCTCAACTTGAATTGTTTTTACTAAGTGGTTCTTTGAACCATGTTTTAATTCAAATTTTTGTTAAACAATTAAAATGTAACTTCATTTATATATTTAGTAATTGCTTGAAAATGGCCCGAATTTTTGGACCGAAACGTTGCTATTTAATAAAAGAATGTAACTAAAAATTGTGTTTCAAATTTTTTGTAAAATTCTTTTCGAAGTTAAGCCTGTGATCCATTAAATCAATCGTTACTAAAATATTCTGTTCGGCTTATTTAAAAAAATTTAATGTACAATCAATATTGTGAGAATTATGTATTTCATTTTCAAATTTTAGATTTTGATATAAACTAATCAATACAGTTTTTTTGAAATTTTAGACAAGTCCTATGTCCTACTCTTATATAAAATAAGTTATAAAACTTAGTTTTATAGTTCTCGATAATTATTGATAAAAAAAAAACAATGTTATCAATAAACGAACTCTACTGTTAAATAATGTAGGAGGCAGAAAATGGAGTTGAAATATTTGAGCAGATCAACGTATAGATCGACGGATTTGTTCGTGTTTCGAGGGTTGTGAAGCATTAAGATTGTCGCACGATATCTACCCACTTCCATTTTGCTGTATCAGTATACCCGTATTTGTCTCTGCATTATTCTTGTCATCAAAATAGAACAAACTTAATAGCAGGATGCAACGATATTTGCAAAGCTATCAGTCTTGCGTCTACTTTGCATATACAAGTATTGCAGTCGGGTATCACATCGCGATATATTCGTACAAGAACCGTGGCGATTAAACGTGCAAAATACACAATGCTTTCATACTTGCTTAAACAACAACAATGAATTCCAAATTAGGAAACGAGGATAACATTTAACCGGTTTCCTTAAAATGGAATTATCTAACGATGTCTCAGTTTGGGATAATATTGTTCAATTTGTCGTCGGTTTAATTCTAGACCCTAGTAGATAATCCAGGTGAATTATATTTCGGCTGAATATGGAAACAGGTAAAATTAGAATTGTTATTATATTTCTAAGAAAATTATTTAAAATATTCGATCTAGGAATGATAATTATTTACTTAAATAAATATAAATAAATATATCATCACGTCATTTACTCATTACTGGCTGTGGCACTCTGCCGAATCAGATCTCGGTAAGTGATATATTTATGCGCGTGAAGTGCGGTTACTAGCTGCTAAATCACGACCCCCAAAGATGTTAGTGTTGGGGGAGCCACAGGGGTAATTTTAAATTGGTTTTGTCGGCTATGGGGATCTTACTAGGGTTCTTTAGATCCACAGGCCAACTTGATACCACTGAGCCATTATCTCATATTATTATTTACTTAAAAGTACTATATTCTGCAATTACTATAGGTAAGTATAAGATTTAATCACCCGTTACCCTTTTACTTTCAATAATATCTGAAATTGCATGCTTTAATTCATTGTACATTTTTTGTTTATTCTTTAACTTTAAATTTTCTTTATTGCCATTTTTACTTTCTTATACACAGTATAAGGAAGTATTGTAATCGTGAAAAAAATCGTTGAGGAGATTTTCGCGGAAATACGTGTTTTGAGGTCCACTGAATCCGTTTTCATCATTTTCTCAATGATGTCTGTGTATGTGTGTGTGTGTGTGTGTGGGGGTGTGTGTGTGTGTGTGTGTGTGTGTATGTATGTGTGTGTGTTTGTGGATGTGTGTCAGAGTGTACAATATCTCCTGTATATGCCCCATCAGTAAAGTTAGATATAGAGTAGTCAACATTACAAAAAAAATTGTATGTAAACAAATTTGATATTTGATATGTTTCAAACAGATAAATGCTGAATTACTGAAAAACTAAATTACATGTTTAATAATATTATATAACATTCATATATTCTAAATATTAAATATAAGAAAGTCGTGTGGTGAACACACCAGATTTTTTATAAATTATTTTACAATTAGAACACATTTGAGTAAACAGGTTATATATGGGTAAATGATATGCAAATAATGATAAATCAATAACAGATGTTTGTAAGTACACGAGCAATAATATTTCACCGGGTATCTGAAATTTATCCTGCAGAATCTGAAGGTATCATTTTATCTAACATCCGGTTTCTATCCATATTTATTCTTAACAATACGTAAATGGCGATGATTACAAAATTTAATAAAAAACTAAAGAACAATTTATATCAAAAATATTACTTGAGATACTAAAATGCCTTGGCTTATTCTTCGTATAAAATGTACAAACGCATTCGGTGAAGAATTTACTGGGGCCGACGCGTAGGTATTCGCACAGAAATCTATCGCTGATGGATTATCCCGCGATTGAGAGCAAAGGGCATGAACGCCTAGCTCCAGCGCCTACTCTGAAATTATTGTAATGGTCCTGAATAGTCCGCTTCTTCCCTTGCTCCGCGCAGAAAGATACTTCGCCGTTCTGATGTAATACTATCAGATGGCATAAATAGAATTCCATTCCCCGCGTCACTCTAACTTCGGTTATTAACAGCGAATATTAATACACGAAATTGACAACCAGAAATGTCAGGAATCAAAGGACAATTACAACGCGCAGGTAGTGCGCAGAAACTGCTACAGTTTGTGGTTGTTAAGTGCGGTACAAATTTGTATTAATTGGATAGAGGTATTGATTAGACCGATTGTAGTTGGGGAACTAACGTAGTATAATTTGCAGATTATGAATTATATATTGTTAGTAGTTATTGCACGTAATTATATGCGAAAATAGATGTCAGATTCACTATTGTACAATAGTGTAATTTAGTAATGTAAATTTGAAAGCATAATTTACTGCTAAGCTCGGCTCGATAATTCTAGATGAAACGAAAATTAATTATCTAGACACGAGAAATGCATTGCACATTGAAATTCTTTTCATAAAGTTGTTCACTGTATTTGGTCCAGCTCAAAAATAGAGGTCGAGCATGTCTAAATATCATACCTATTGTAAATCAGTACTATCATTAGATCTGATCTATGAATAAGGGAAATGTCTAGTCTAAAATAGTAGGAACCAGCATTTGTTTACTATGAATACGGCTCTACATATGTTTAATAAATTCATTTTGTTTAACTTTGTTACACAAAGTAGGCGCATATTACAATAGATTATTTTAACACGTGATTTTCATATTATTTTTCTTTATCACAACCGTTTACTTATATTTTTAATTTTTAATTTAAAACAATTATAATTAATATCAAGATGATAACCCTAATAGATTCAAAAAACATTTGAAATTTAATTTATTTTGGCATTTATTTGTTAGATTAGAGTTCAAAATGATAATTATTTAGGTTATGTTATAAAACTATATACCTTTTCTTTATAAAAAGTGTATCTAAATTTGATGTTATTATTTTATTATAACATAACACTTTTATAGTGAAGTGGGTCACTTATTTTAGTCACTTATTTGGTCAGGTAAAATTATTAAATGACCGGACATTTTTAAAAATGTCTGCGCATGCGTATTATACTATATTACGACGTAGTATACTATTAATATACTTTTTTCATGATTATTATAATTTTGTTTTCTTTTTACTTTTTATGTTTTTATGTCTACTTCTACTTTATTTTTGTCACACTTCTGGAAGTAAATGACCTACTTTGTTCTTCCTTTTTGAGGACTGAAATGTCACTTTTAATCCCTCAGAGATTAAGTTTCAAATAAACAAGCATAACCGTAGTAACCTCAAAATATTTCAATATGTTTATGCTGCCTAAAATATCAAAAAAATTGTATAATGCTGTCATTGTGAATTATATGTCAAGTGAATATCAAAATTAATCATTAATTTAAAATGTGTGGCTAGAAATACAAAAATAGTATATATATATATATATACCACAGGACTAAATTGCAATGAATTCTTCAGATGATTATTTCCTTAGTCTGCAGCTCGTGAAATTAAACTTCATGCTCAGGATTGCACTTTAGTCCCTTGATCTATATCTACTATAATTTACGAGTTGTTTTATTTTTTAGATTTAAATTATCACTGATGAATTATGTAATTGCGGCGAATTTATAGGTTGTAGATGTAGCGTAATCATTTAACATGTATTAATGTAGAAATTATAAAGATTCAAAACGGTGGTATCTCATTTTCATCATAGAGTTTTCAGAAATGTAATTTTAGAGAAATTTTGAATTATCAAAAATGACCGGTCATTTTTTGTTTGTCGTTTATCGGAAAATAAGTCACCGGCCGTTTAACATCACTACATTTTTACAACTAGACAACTTTATAATTTCACAAAATAAATCCTCAAAAATAATTTCAAAAAGTTGATTTTTTTAGAACTATTTTTGATAATAACAGTGGTACAAAATTCATTTTGTAAATGCGATATAGGAAAAGAATAGTACATTAAAATACAAGTTACAGAAGGCAACTTATTCTTGCAGGAGTTCAAAATTCGGTCACGAGGCGCGCAGCGGCAAGGCGACGACCGAACAAGGGCTAGAATTGCATTCTGTAACGAGTATTTTATACTATTTTTTCTGTTTCGGCTTTAGTTTGCTTAATTTCTTTATAAAAAATAATTTACATTTTCCATTAAGGGAATTTTTTGATAGAATAGTTAAGTTGGTGACATTGATTTGCGATTGATTTTATCCATTGCCTAGATATTTGTATAAAATGTGATTTTATTTTGTGTTGCCTAGGTATTTTTAATTTTTAATGCAGTTATACTAATATATGATAATACGTCACCAAAAATCGTTTAAAAATGAAGCTCATTCTATTTTAATGCCGAAACAGAAAAATATTTTTTTTTGTTTCGCGGTTTTTATTTATTTAACTGTTGTTAATACTTATTAAAAAATATTTTTGTCCATATGTTCGACTAGAATTGGTTTTCTGTATACTTTTAATTGCCATTTTAGAAAATAGCTAGAAAGGCAAACCGTATCTAACTATTACAAACAACAGTTTAATTAATTAATTTCAGTAGTACAGTTATAATAAAAACTAATAAAATGGGTTCCTATGTACTCGTATATTGTAATATAGGTATGTAGCTACAAAAATAAAACTTAACCAACATGAAATATATTATTTTTTATTTTTTTAGAATGTGAAACATATATGATTTTCGTATTAGAATAACACAAAAATAGTATTTTAGTTTTCACAAATAAACAAAAGAAAATATCTCCATAGAAAACAAACAAAATGAAGCACTGATTTTCCAAAAGGATTACCTCGAAAGAAAAATGCGTTGAATAAATAAATGTTTTTCAACCACATTTTTTAAAATTGTGTATTAAGCTTTGAATATATGTTCAGTATATAGGCACTAAATTTTAAATTCAATCCAGAATCATATGAAACCTTTCGTTTATGCTTTGATGTTTGTGAAATGAAAAGACTTTGGAAATATTTTGTATAGAGTTTGATGCAGTTTAAATTTGAAGAATGAATCGTATCTTAACCAGTTCGAGTTGAGGGGTATACGAATACTTCTGTAAATTAAGTAAGTTCATAACATCATAAACTACTACGGAAAGTTGAACATAAAATACACTGATATGTTAGTATAACGCATACTTCTAACATGTCAGGTGAAGTTCCACTGATTGACAACAGATGGCGTTACGATGAAAGAAAATAATTTGTACTATTATTTAAACCGAAGTTTTGGCACATTTTCAACACGTTTGCACAGATAAATCTTAAAAAAAAATTAATAATTACTTAGTTACTAATATGTCAGCATTATTTAATATTTTGACATTACGGTTAGTACAGTTGGTATCATAATATCTAATTTCAAACGTCAAACGTCAACGCTTACCTTCAAAAACGCATCAGCTGTCAAAGTGTAACAAGATTGCTCTTGTAAACTTTTTTTAGAAATATTTTGTGGGCGTCTAAAAAATAGTGTACATAACACGCTTCGAAAGTATGATAACTGTGTTCGTGTACTTAAATCACTCGACGCTGTGCGCCTCGTTTTTCAATTTGAACACTTGCACGTTATCTTACACTTTCGATGCTTGTTATGTAATATACTATTCTGTTACTTAATATGTTACTAAAGGTTTTAAGAGATACTAACCGAAAGTATAAATATTTGACTAGATATTATTAACTTATTTTTTCGCTTTCAAAAGTGTCTAAGAAAAATGCTTAAAGTAAAGTAAAACTGCGTAAAGCATCTTTTTCAAAATTTATAAATTTTGGATTATCTGATAAAGCTTAAAGCTTAAAAATTAATTTTACAATAATAGTTTTTGTAGAAATTTTATATTTATATTGAATACAAGTGAATCTTCAAATACATGATAAATATTGTAAAAAACATAAATTTAATATTAATTTTCAATTATAAAAATTAATTATCTTCATTACAGAATTAATTAAAATTTAATATTATCTAGATTAATTTTGCTACATCGTATAGCATAAGTAAACTGACAGTATAAGCCTTGGATTTATGAATTCGATATTAATATTTTTAGGACATTGCGGTGTAATTACAAACCACAAAGTTAATTAATATTGTTTGCCTTTTAGGCATTTTCAGTTTTATGATGTTAACAAGTTCACGCGCAAAATATATCACTTACCGAGATCTGCTTCAGCAGAGTGCTACACCCAGTAATGGGTAGAAGGCGTGATGATATATATATATATATATATATATATATATATATATATATATATATATATATATATATATATATATATATATATAACAAGTTTATCGGATTTTGTACTCTTTGAGTTCATGTTTCATATATTCATTTAAATTTAATTTTGGTATATGTATATATAAAATTTAGGATTATATTACATACAAATTTTAAATTTTGATATCTCTCGCTGTGTTTGTTTCATTTAATTATTTTCTTTTATGGTGTAGGATATTGGTATTAAAACTTATTTTAAAATCAATTAATTAATGAAATTAGTATTTATTGTACAAAAATAGAATAATTAAATCTCCGCCGGCAGAGGTATTCGAAGGGGAGGCGCACTGAGAAAAAGAAAAACAGTTTTTTCCCAGTTCATATACCTTTTTTTTATAGTTATCTAAGTTTTACCCGATACGAGCGTTGTAAAAACATATTTCACTCTTACGATGTAATAAAAAT
This sequence comes from Pterostichus madidus, assembly GCA_911728475.2. NCBI lineage: Eukaryota > Metazoa > Arthropoda > Insecta > Coleoptera > Carabidae > Pterostichus > Pterostichus madidus. The sequence continues at coordinate 20,175,209 of OU452302.1, forward strand.
ATAAATAACGGAAAAATGAAAATTCTTTAAATTTATTTAGAAAATTTATATATATATATATATATATATATATATATATATATATATATATATATATATATATAAATAAATAAATAAATAAATAAATAAATATATCATCACGCCTTCTACCCATTACTGGGTGTGGCACTCTGCTAAAGCAGATCTCGGTAAGTGATATATTTTGCGCGTGAAGTGCGGTTACCAGTCGTCAAATCACGGCCCCCAAACATGTTAGTGGTGGAGGAGCCACAGGGATAGCTTTTTCAAATTATGAAAATTTGTCGCGTGTGGGAATCGTACCAGGGACCTTAGGATCCACAGGCCGACTTCATACCACTGTGCTAGCCATCCCATATATATATATATATATATATATTTATATTAAATATGTAATAGTCATTATTCCCTCCTTTGCACCAATCAAAAAGTTATTATTCCTTATAACTTTCTCTGTACAAATAACATAAGCATAAAGACTGGAAGGTAACTATGAAAATCCAAATAAACAAAATAAATATGCACGTTTCAAAATGATACTCCTCTACGTTATAATTACATCAGATAATATTGCAATGTTATCGTAGTTTTATTTTGTTTGGGAATATTTTAAACGAAATTTTAAAAAAATCTTGTACGTATATAATACATTAATTATAGATAAAATATAGTGTTCAATTCGCTGTAATGCCTATTATTCCCTTCGATGACTATAACCGTCGCTCACTTTGTTCATTCGTGTTGTAAACTTCATCGTTTTAGCTTCGATGTATAATATATACTTGTATAATAATATTATTATTTATAATTATTTAATATTATATTTTTTAATTATTACTTTTGTTATAACTTTTGAACGTGAAACATATTGAAATATAAATATCTAATCGGTTTTAAATGCGTACGCAACAACAACAACAAAATTACAATTACAACAATACTTGCACGCACAGGCTTAAGTGTGTTAATTTCGTAGTGATCTTTCGTGGTTTGATTGTCTTTAACCATTTAAATTTATAAGAGCTAAGACGACCCTAGTTTTTGATGATTTAAAAAAAATTAAAAATGTGTTTCATAAATTTCTATAATAAACCATAATAAATTAAATCTTATATTTAATAAAATATTTTGATTTTGAATTTTTTCTGCTATTCTTTAAGTAAAATTAAAATTTATATCGAAACCCTTGCCTCCCTCTCCCGGCGCCCATGAATTTCAAAGAGAATTTAGAGAATTATTGTGATATATATATATATACCAACAGACTCAGATAGACGCTCGAGTTCAATTTTCAAACGACTTTATTAGTAGAAACCTATTGCCTGAAGATATTATTCTGACTTCTGTAAAAGTATAGATGCTTCACTGAATCAATGAAATTGCGCCATGTCGTACATCTTTGAATTTTATGACGTTTTATCCACAACATTTATAAACAACGACAAAAAATGTCAATTGCGAAATGAAACAAATCTTTAAGAAAAAATAATAGGAAATATATACTAACATTTGTCTAAGTTCCACAAAAATACAGCAATTGAGTCAACCTACTAAGTCATCGTCACTTGCTGGTCAGTTCAACCCTTAACCATAGACGCGTTTCGCTCTACTGGAGCTCATCAGTATTCTAGCTGTCAATCAGCTTGCGTATTTACCCGGTAGATGGCACTGCATGGTTCTCCGTACCTCTCAGGCCATCATACCAAGTTTAAAAGTGTTTAACTTTGTCAGTTCAACTCTGTCGTTACCACTGTTCACCAGTCCCTAGTTGGTCTAGTTGAATAGTGGGTGGCACCATACTGATGAGCTCCACTAGAGCGAAACGCGTCTATGGTTAAGGGTTGAACTGACCAGCAACTGACGATGACTTAGCAGGTTGACTCAGTTGCTGTATTTTTGTGGAACTTAGACAAATGTTAGGATATTTTTTCCTATTACTTTTTCTTACATAACATTTATAGTTGAATTTGATATCAGAAACTTAAAATATAAAAGAGGAATGAAGCAATTTACTGTCACTCACAGCGCGTTGTATACAAACATATATCTTATTAAGTACTGAATATAGGATGTTCAATGCAAACAATTATGATTAAATTTATTATATTATATACATTTATTTAGAGAGAAAAAATTATTTCCTCGGTTGACAAGTCAAATTTTTTACTTATTTACCGGCAAATAATTGAATTCAATAGGTACCTATTAACAAACTTTCTTCTTTTTTCAGAGTAATTAAAATTAAATTTCAATGACTCCACCATAGAATATATTTTATTTAACCTTCAGTGCTTCAGTATATCATAATTACCAAACATTAAACGATTTACTATCTTGCATTTAGTTGCATGCCAGGTTCAGTTTCATATGCAATTGCTCCTAGAGAACTACATAAATTCGTTTAAAGTTTATCCATTAAAACTTTTCTACTTTATAAATATACCAACACGGAAACACATTAGTTTAGTATCGTATAATTTTTATTTGTACATTGCGCATATTCTAATTTTAAAAATGCTAGATATTTCATCGAATATTTCCCATTATTCAAATTAATTTTAAGGACGCCAGATATAACGTAGTATTTCCACATCTAATGCAGATTGCATTGTGATAATCTCTCTGCTAGGAGTGTTATATTAGGTAATATAAACATTGCAGTGCCATATGAATACCAATTTAATCTTTAAGGTTGAGTGGTTCTTGTGCTCTATCAGGGTAAACCACGTACAATCCATAAGGGAATTAATTATTGTATGCCAGCGTCATACCCTTTCAGTGTAGGAATTGAATACTATCTGTGTTCAAACTCTGTTTTTTTTTTGTTTACGGTTTGCAACCTTCGAGATTGTTTTTTTTTCAGTTAAGTTGTTTACAAATAAATTTAAATACATAAAATTCTATTGGAAACATTAATTTGAAAAGGATATTTATTTTAAATGGAAGAAGTATTTTAGAATACTTGTATCATCCTCAATAGACTTAGATGCAAATTTCGGGTTCGTAATTAAAACAATTATTGATTAATTATTGAAACATGAATACTAAAAGCTGTCTTCTATATATATATATATATATATATATATAATAATAATAATAATAATAATAATATTTATTGTCTCGAGAAGAACTCATACAATGGGATTGGTATAATATAATATAATAATAAGATTTGTATAAATTTGTATAAGAAGGATATTTCAAATATGATATAGTTTAACATTGTTTAAGTACTATTTTACTTTAGTACTATTTTACTTTAGGTTCAGTTTATTTAATATAGTGAGTTGGGTAGATAATTCAGCAAGTTTTTTCTTATTCATTTCTACAGAAGCTTCTAATTTTTAACATGTTAGTAACAAAGCAGTAGATATCCTGGATTTTGGTGTGAGTGAGATTAGTTAATAGGGTGTAGTAGGGCGTATCTGGGATTGGGAGATATTTTGTCAGGAAACTTGATCTTGAGGATTTGTAACATGGGCAGCGGAGGAAGATGTGGTCCAAGTTTTCAAACTGATTTAAATTGCAGATTGTGCATAATTCCATTGCGTTTATTTGATATTTGATGCGATTTACTGTTATGTTGAATATTTTTTTACTCGCCATCCGTAATTGGGCTATGATACGTACTTTGTTTATAGAAATTTTCATGTTCAAATATTCTTCTGTCTCATAATGATTTTTTATATGCTTGTATGACTCATTAAATTTTGAAGTAGATACTAGTTGCATATCTTGCGCTGTTAAATTATCTTTAATTTTTCCAGTAATTTCTTCTATGTCTTGGATTGTAATGTTTTGGTTTTCCCAGATTGTAGGTTTTCCAACAGAAAATAGAATAGCTTTGATTTGAGAGGCCCAGTTGTATTCAATTTTATTTTCCGTATTACTGTCGAGTGCCAATAGTCTGTTATAGATTAATTTGGGGTATCTTGTTTCCTCCATTTCTAGTATTTTCTTAAACCATTTTAGCGCTTTTTTTGTTAGTATAGTTTCTATATGCTCTATGCCAGTCTCGGCTCGTATCATGTAGTGCGGCGTATTTCTTTGGCACTGAAGTAAATTTTTATTGAATCTCGTTACGGTGATTTCCAGTGTTTTCAGTTGTTGGAGTCCCCAGATTTCAGCTGCATACAATGTGGAAGTGTTCAAGACAGATTTTATTAATTTTTTCTTTTCTTGCCAAGAGTTAGATTTTGCTTTTGTTAGGATAGTCTTTATATTGCTGCTCGCGATTGCTGTTTTTTTCACGGCATATGTTGCGGCTTCGGTAAATTTTCCGGAGGTTGTGAGCATTACTCCTAGATAAACAAATTTATTGACTGTTTCGATTATCTCTGCCTTATATTTAAATGAAAAAGGTTGAGATTTCGGTCTACCATGGTGAAACATGAGAATTTTTGTCTTCTGTGTGTTTACTTGTAACAAGTTTTCTTCACAATATTTTCCTAAAGCTTGCAGTTTCAAGTTTAAGTCAACCGGCGAATTTCCCAATATTACCATGTCATCCGCGTATGCGAGAAGAATTATATCTCTATATCCATCAATGTTGATTCCGTTTAGGTTTGAAGCTCTCAGGTGATCTTCCAGATCATTTACCATGAGCGCAAATAGCAGTGGGCTTAGTGTATCGCCTTGAAGTACGCCTTCTGAGATTTCGATATATTTTGATGTTTCCTGTCGCTTATTTTTTACGCATGCTTTAGCATTGTCGTACAAATATTTTATTATTCTAATTAGTTTAGCGCTGATGCCCGTTTCGTATAGTTTTTGCCAGAGGAGGTTATGGTTTATGGAGTCGAAAGCACGCGTGAAGTCTATGAACGCTGCGTAAACATATGTTTTTCTTAGGCGAAGGTGTAGGTGAATGACTGATGTAAGCGTAAAGATGCAATCTGTGGTGCCCCTAGCAGTTCTGAACCCCATTTGGTTCTCTTTTATTATTTTATGTTCTTCAGCCCAGTGCTGGATTCTTCTATATATTATGCGCGTGAAGAGTTTGCAGATAGTGTTTATAAGAGCGATACCCCTGTAGTGGAGTGGGTCTTCTCTATCTCCTTTTTTGTGTATCATTTTAAATTGTATTTCGCACCATGATTTAGGAACTGTTTCTGTCTCCATTACTTGATTGAACATGTTAAGTATATAATGTTCCCATTGTGGGGGCAGGTTCTTTAGAAGTTCGTTTGATATGTCGTCGCTACCTGGTGTTTTGTTAAGTTTAGTAATCTGGATACTTAATTGTAGTTCTTCACGTGAGATGTCTTTATCTAGCATTGGATGTAAGCAGTCCTGAAGTGATAGTTTGTGGAATATTTTCGGAGGGTACATATTAATATAAAATTGTTCCCAGTGTTTCAGAGAGATTGTGTCTTCAAAAGGTTCCATTCTAGGTTTTAATCCCTTTATTGTTGCCCAAAATTCAGAGGCGTTTTTAGAATTGGAAATTTTTTCGCTTATATCTCGAAAATAATTATTTTTACATTTGTTTATTGTGTTCCGATATTGTTTTTTGCTGGATACGAAGAGGCTCAATGTTTCGCTTGATGCTGATTTGCGATATTGTCTCAGGTATTTGTTGGTTATCTGACGTTGTTCTTTACATTTTTGGTCGTACCATGGTTTATGACTTAAATTTAGATACTTATTTGTTTGTTTGAGTGCACTTTCCATTCCTGCTTTGACAGCTGCGTCTTTGATAGCTAATGTAAGATTGTTTTGAAGTTTGGTAACACAGTTACTATTAAAATAGATAAGTTGGGATGAGTTTAAATATTGTTGGAAAGGCATAATTTTTTCCGGTTTTGGTATGAGTTTTTTTGTTACTTTATTGTTATTAATTTTATTATGAATAGTTGAACCGTCCATATTTGGTTTATAAGATTTATATTTGTCGTGAATAGTGATCATGCAAATCGAGTGGTTAGTGCTAGATGTAGTGGGTATGATGTCAATTTCTTTAGTAATATTGAGGAAGTCCACATTAGCCCAAATTAAATCAATAATACTATGCCCATTTTGGCTTATGTAAGTTGGCTTACCTGGTATGTCTCCGTTACATCGACCATTTAAGACTACCATTCCTAGGTTTTCCATAGCGTTTACAAGGAGCTGACCTCTTCGATTTACGGTATTTAAGGTACTGATTCTTGTTTCTGCGATATTTGGGTTTTGCACCATATGTTCCTCGAGTTGGTTCAAGTTGCCAATTTTTGCGTTGAAATCTCCTAGAGCTAAAATATGATAGTTTTCATAAATATTTAGTATATCTTCCATTGTGGAGGATAACAATTTGATGCATTCACCATCGTGTAGGCTTGGCTTGAGATATATGTTCCCGATAATATAATTGGACTTGTTTATATTGAGGTGCACAAAAATCCAGTGATTTGTGTGTTCAATTATGCTTGCTTTGATGTTACTATTTTCCAATATTAGTATGATGATACCTCCACTGGCTCTACCTAGGTCCTTTACTTTAGTTGCTTCAACTTGTGCCACGCATATGTATTCGATAAGGAAAGGGGGAAGGTATTCATAAGGTTTATGTAACCAGGTTTCGACAAAGCATAAAATGTCTGCCGTTAGTAACATTTCTATGATATTAACATCTAGAAAAAACAAATTATTAAAACCGGAAATATTCCAGAAAATTATTTTAGTGTTATCAAAAATGCTAGTGCTTGCTGAATTATTACTTATCTTTTTATCTGGGCGTGAGTTTGATTCTGTTGGATTAGGTGGATTCAGTGATAGTAGTTTGGGTAGCGTTTGTTCCTGTGGTTCTTGCACGAAAAAAATCAACCATTGTCGATTTGGCCGTAGGAAGTCTTTCGAAGTTGAGTTGCGATTGCCGGGGCTGCTTGTTGCCTTGTTTTATCGGTGAGTCATCTGATGAGTTACTGGGCCTGCCTCGTTTGTTAGCGTTTTGATCTTGCAGAATTTTCCCGTTAACTATTAATTTGCCTTTGTAAATCTTGACCTCTTTGCCTTCATCGAGATTAATTTTTTTTAAACGTAATAATTCCTTTCTCTCTTTTTGTTGTGTTGAACTTAGTTCATTGGCGATGTATAGGTTTTCATTTTGCAGAGCTGTTTTACCTTTCATAATTTTTATTTTTAACTTGTAGGACAGCAACTCTACTAGCACGGGGCGTGGGCGTGTGGTATTTGTCTTCATTCCCAAACGTTTGACATATTCGAGGTCATTGTCAGTTATTTCAGTAATTTTAATTAGAACGTTTTTTACAGCAATTGTTAGTTCTTCATGGTTATTCTCAGATTCAGGGATTCCATAAATTACAATATTTCGTTTTTTAACTTGCCTTTGGAGACCATCGATAATTTTGCTTTGTTTTTGCACTAATTGGTTCAAGTCTTCGTAATTTTGTAGGTTACTCTCGCATATAGCTTTTAGTGCTTTAATTTCGGAGTTCGTGTTTTTGGCTTCCTTATGTATAATATCCAGTTTGTCTAGCTTCTCCAGTTTCATCATTATTGTATTTAGAAGTTGCTGCTGACCTTCTTCCATTGGAGGTTATGTTGTGTTTGTTATTTAGCGGTAATAACAAGTAGTACTTATTTCGATTCCTTTTTTATTTTAGCTGTAACTTACGTAAGCTATGTATAGTTTGCAAGTAGTTGTTTCTATATTTCGGTATAATTTGTTTAGTTTTTCACTTAAAAAGTTTGTTGTCAAAAAAAAGACGTTTTCACTCGGAATCAGTGATACCAATCCCATATATATATATATATATATATATATATATATATATATATATATATATATATATATATATATATATATATATATATATATGCATATGCATTTATTACATATGTTACCATATTTAGCATTGTTTCAATTTCAAAATTAAAAATAAAAGTACAGTAAAAAATATTATCACTGACCAACATTTAAATAACTTTTTTATTTCATCAAATAAATAAATTTAGCAATTTTGTTTCATATTATTTATGGAATTTATAAATAATGCAGCTAAAATTGCATGTAAAACTAAAAATTTTCTGAAACTAAACTATTTTAAAAGCACTTTTAATTTGACATTTTTTAAAGGATAACAATATCCCGACTGGCATTCTCACGAATACAGATTACAAGAATGCATTTTCTCGAATAGTAAATATCTTGAATATCCATTTTCTAGCATGCTAAAATTTATAATGTAATTTCCCGAATGTAGATATCCAATATAACCTTTTTCCCGAATAACTAGAATGCAAATTTCCTAAATGATCTTTAAAGAAAATAACAATTTTTCCACATGTTAATTACATGTATGCAATTTTCCAGAATGTAATTTCTCGAATGACAATTTGTAGAATAATCATTATTAAACATGAAAATTAAAAAGTATGCTATTTTTCATTATACAAACTTAACAAACGACTATGTTAATAAATTAAAAAACAATTTAAAACAAACTTTTGCTTTGAAAAAGCAAATGCAGAAAATATGCACTGAATACGAGAAGTAACATGAGGCTGACAAAATTATTGTATATCGCCCCACTATTACATTTCTAATTATTTTAAAAAATTTTGAATAATTTTTATTATGTTTATGGTATTATTAACAAAATTATTTAATTTTGTAATATTTTTCATTAAAAAATAAAAATATTAATCTAGGTACTGACGATTTATAAAATACAATTTAAAATTCATTGTACTGGAAATTGTTGTTCTAAAATTTATACGAGGGTAAGGTGAAAAGTTCTCGGCCTGACAATGAAAGACTGCAATTTTCAGTAAAAACATGATTTTATCTTTTACATACTCTCCTTTGACTTCAACACACTTGGTCCAGCGTTTCCCCAACATCAATATTTCTTCCCGGAAGTGAGAATTTGGAAGGTTGTGAAAAAAATTATCTACGGCCCTTCAACTTCTTCATTGGACGCGAAGCGCTTCCCAGAAACAAATTTTTTCAAGTTTGGGAACAGATAGGAGTCTGAGGGTGCCAAATCACCAACGCACCCTAGTGTGCATATGCGTTATCCTGGGGAAAGATGATTTGTTTCTTCTACAAGCCAGGACTCTTCACGCGAATTTTAGCATCTAGCTGGTCAAGAAGGTTGGAGTAATATTTGCATGAAATTTTTCTGCCTTTTTTGAGGTAATCAATTAACAGGATCACTTTCGCATCCCAAAATACGCTTGCCATGACCCTTCCGTCAGATACGATCGACTTCGCTTTCTTTGGCGCTGAACCACCGGCTTCCATCCACTGTGGTGGACCCATGTCTCATCCATGGTGACAAATCGCCGCACAAAATCGATCGGATCCCTATTGAACCGGTCCAAATATTGCTGCAAAGATCGTTTGCGCATTTTCTTTTGATCGGCATTCAGCAAATGCGGCACCCATCTTGCGCAGAGCTTTCGCATCTCTAATTCTTGGTGCAAGTTGTTTCGCACCCTTTCTTCCGATATCCCCACAGCATCATTTATCTCACTCACGTTCACTCGCCTATCATCCAACACGATATCATGCACTTTTTCGATTATTTCCGGTGTGGTTGCGGTTTTTCTCCATCCTTCACGTGGATCATCTTCGAGGGACATGCTGCCCACTTTTTAACGGTTGACATGGGAGGAGCAGAGTCCCTGTAAACATTTGTCAACTTCAGATGAATTTTCATAGGGGTTAATCCATCCAACACGAAGAATTTTGTGTCCGCACGATAGTCAAGTTTATCCATTTTAACGAAAAACACGCAAGACGTCTACTTAAAAAATTCTCGTAAACAAACTACTTGCGAGTTGAAACATGCTATACGAACTGATAACACGTGCACGCAGGCAGGAAACACAAAGTTTTGCTGATTGGAGCTCCATCTCTGTATGAGGCCGAGAACTTTTCACCTAACCCTCGTAACATGCTGACAAATGATAATTCGAGAAAATGGTTATTCTGGAAATAGACCATAAGGAAAAATGCATTTATAAAATTTGTGTATGGAAAAATAATATTCGAGAAATTGATATGGTGTAAAATTGTCCTTCGGGAACATTGTCATTCAAGAAATTTTAATCAAGAAACGGTAATGCGTTCGAAAAAGTAATTGTTCGGAAAATATTACGAAACATAATTTTTATCGGATATAACCTCCGAAAAATTAGAATACGGGAAAGACGCATTCGGGAAAATTTGTATTCAGGAAAAGGGAAATAGCTATTCAGGAAATAATAATGTGAGAAAATTGTAATTAAGGAAAATAGTTGTTCTGGAAAAAGCATTCAGGAAATTGAATTCGAGAAAATGATCGGGAACAAAAGTTCATGATGTATGACATGTTGAAATTTCATTGATTCAGCAAAGCACCTATATTTAATTTTCACATGTACAAAACACCTTTTTCTAGAGTCGATATACAAAGTAGGCATTTATGCTTGCATTTGTCAACGCAAAATGTCACTTTGCCGCGTATGCGTGACAAAACAGAAAAATCGCTCGTTCTCCGAATTTTTAACCCCAAATCAAACATTCATTTAACGTTACAATAACAATTAGTGCCAGAAACTAAACAATTTTCATTTTTAATATTCTGTAACGCTAAAAACTTTTAGAATTAAATTCTTAAAATGTAGAAGCGACGGCAGAAAAAAATGTTGTGTGTGTTTCGAGCCCAAATAGCTATTTTATTAATTTTCTCATTTCATGATACAGTGACGCTACTGCTACCGTTACTAAATATAAATACATTAAAGGAAGTATTAATTTAAGCTATTGAAATATACATTTATTTTATGGTACATTTAATGAACTCTTTATTTTTGTAACTGATTTTGTTACTATAATTTGTAAGCTCCTTCTACTGCCTTGCATGTTTGAAGTTAATATTTTTTATTTACATAAATAAATTAAAATCATTGATAGAAGTATTTCACAGCTACTGAATATAGCAATTTTAAAAATTTGTGTGCTTTTGTAGAATTTCTTGAAATAAGATAAAGCTGTTTCTTTAGTAAACCCATTGTGAAATAAATTCTTTGTACTTTTGCGACCAGACAAGAAATGCATTTACGTTAATCGATCATGTGCACATAGAATAATAATAATAATAATATAATACGGTTAACATTGAAGAAGAAATCCTCGGTGAAAGCATAATGCGTCCACGCCCATCACAGGATAGCGTTGCAGGTACAATTCTCTTGGCGCCGTGCAACGAAGAAGAAAAAGAAGAAATACCACGAGGCACAAGAGGAAGATGGATGAAGAATAGAAAGTGCCAGTCGCCAGTTTGATTTCGAGTTAAGCGCGCCCGCCATCGGTCTTATCGCGGTGGCAACGCCTGACGGCTCGGAAAAAGGATTCGGTACGAAATGTAATATCTTTGCATCCGTTAAATTGCGTTTGAACACGATGGTCACCTAATTGCTCGTTTTGCTGAAATTAGTTTTTCTAGGGACTTTTTTTTCTTTAATAAAGATTTCTTTCTCTAGTTATGAAGTGTTGAAAAAATATGAGTGATACGTTATGTAGGACTGTTTTCTTTACGACTTTTCAATCATATTTAATTTCATATTCTGCATTTATAGGATTTAGCAGATATTATTTCTAGAAAACATAAATAAATATCAATAAATAAATATATCATCACGCCTTCTATCCATTACTGGATGTGGCACTCTGCCGTAGTAGATCTCGATTGGTGATATATTTTGCGCGTAAAGTGTGGTTACCCGGTCTTTAAGCATGCTACTGACGGGGAAGCCACAGGGGTACTTTTAATGTGGTGAAAATTATTTGTCGCCTGTAGGAATCGAACCCGAGTTCTCAAATCCACTGGCCGACTCAATTCCACTGAGGAAAAAACCTTAATGAACTTTGAGAAATTTATTTATTGCATAGTATAAGTTTATTATTATGATTAATTGTATCTTAGAAGCAGATAATGTTACCAAGATAATATCACATAATTCGAATCATTAACATTTGCCTGAAGATAATTTATAAATATTTAAAACACTGCGTTTTTTTTTCTTTTATTCTATTTATGTGAACAGTGAACTGTATCAAAATTTAGTAAAAACAAGATCAACTATAATGGTACATATTCCAAATATGCAGTTAGTGCAATAAATACAGTTCTGAAACGAACAAAAAGTCCATGAAAATAATTATATAGAAAAATTAATTACAATAACTTCATAAAAATATGAATAATATTATTACTCAATAATAATATCTATACGCTTTCGAACTTTCGATAAACAATTTCGACTATTGTGCTTTTATAATGCAGCAATAAATAAACTGGGGTAATTTGTTTTGCTTTCATATAGTAATATGTAGTTTCGAAATAAGTTAAATATGTATAACTAATATATAAAATTTAGTAATTTATTAATTCATGCTTATTGTTCAGGGCAGTTATTTCACTTTATATAAATTATTGTTCTAATAATTTTTTAAAGAAAATGTACACTTGTCATTTAGTGGAACAGTACGTTGATGTGTGTTCAACGAGTGACGTGCGTCAACACGACGCCTGCGGCGATTTTGAGTTCCTGTACTTGGCAGCTAGCAACACTTCACCTTGAACCAGAGGTGTTCAAAATACCACAAACGCCCCTCGGCGTGCTACACTCACCTACATAATTAACGTTATTTGCAACACTTTCATTATTAGAAGGCTTTCAAATGAGGGTTTATCTTGATTTTATCTTACCCTATACTTGTTTATTTTAATTTTGTACATACAACTGATTTATATGTCTAAGAAAAGAAAAAGATTACAATTCTTAATTATACATTTGCGTATTATGGTTTCGTACATTTTTGTTATAAAATTTTCTGCTGCATTTAGTTGTAAAACAAGTGCTCATGTATATTATTCTTTGTACAATTTTAAAACAATTAAAAACAACTTTACGAATATAACTAATTGCTTGGATGTGAATTATTTTTTTAAAATGAAAAGTAGAGATAACATTCTGAATTATTATAATTTTTTTTAATATCGCATTATTTAATTTATATATTATAGTATATTTCGTATTAAAAGTAGTGGAACACATTTTTCATTATTTATCCTTTTTTCTTTTCGTTATTGAGAATTTTGAAGTAGTTCATTAATTTATTTTTATTTAATTTTAAAATAATTTGAGATATGATTGGGCTAAAATTTTAATGCAAAAGCGACACAATTTTCACGTCTATGTAACACATAAAATTATTGCATTTATCGGTAAAGTTATCTTGGAGATAGCGTAGAAACAAAATGAATCGAATAAAATAACAAATCTCCGACTGACGATTTAACAAATTTTATCCAACACCGACTGTTACTATAGTTATTTGAAATAAGTAATGTCCGTCATTAGTCACTCAGTAAGTGAATAACAAAGACGTCACGGTACCATAAGAACCATACTGTAACTACTTTGAATTTTCTATATTTTATTAATTTCATATCAGTTGTATTGTCTGTGTTAAACAATATACGATTTAAGACTTTTAAGAGAGATGTTGGATAAAACTTTATATTGGACACGTGTGGAATGACGGATCCAGAAATTTTTTATAGAGGGAAGGAAAGATCTTTAATAATGCAATAAAAGTCTTATAAAAAGAGTTATGTACACTATATTTTTCTATTTTGCATTCTTTATAAATATATATACTTTTATATATACTTTTTGAACCGATTCACTTTTGAAAATTTGTAAATAAAATGTTGTGGTTAGTAACTGTTATTAATATTTATGCAATTGTTCAAAAGTTTGCGAACATTTTCAAATTTTTAAAAGAAAACTAAAACAAAATATTTCATGTAATAATCGCGCTCTCGCTACGCTATTTCAGAATATCATTTAATAATCATAATTAACATAAATTAAAAATATTACACACAAATTGTAAAACAAAATAAATACTATAGGTAGATGCAGAAAAGTAAAACTAAATGTTATTAATAATATAATAAATAATCGACGACATATCGGTAAAATATAAACGAAAAATGAAATAATAAATTGAAGTCGTTGTGGGAACGATTTTTCAAACCTATCTATTTTTTTTCAATATCTATATCTTCTTTAAGTAACCTTGTTATAAAATATGAATATTTGCAAAATTGATCGTATATTTGTCGTTTATTAGATGCAGCTGTAGGCCCACACCCATTCGGTTTTATCATACTGACAATAATATGGAGTAATACAAGCTGGAGCCCTACATCGGGTCGGGTACCGGGTACCGGATTATCCGCAATGCAGGTCGGATTTATGCACACTTTGAGGGTCGCGGGTCGGGTGCGGGTATGTACATCTGGGTTGCGGGTCGGGTGCGGGTTGACTAAAGCGGATCGAATCCAATGTTATTTTCAAAATTTATTAATTCTTCAAATTAAATATGATTGTTGTATTATTTATAAATGTACTTAAACTTCTTGTAGAACTGTTGTAGACAATTATAATTTTTCCGCGTCGGGCTTCGGGTACCCGCGGGTTACCCGATACCCGCATTGCGGTTCGGGCTGGGGGTCGAGTCTGAGTTATTTTTGCGGGTAGCGAGTCGGGTGCGGGTCTAATACATTTGAAACTTGCGGGCAGCGGGTCGGACACGGGTTTAGATTATGCGGGTGCGAGTCGGGTGCGAGTCTAATAAAGTGGACCCGCAAAGAACTCTAATACAAGCTATATAATAATATATTATAATTTACATTTTTCAAATTTAAATATATTTAATTTTTGTTTATAAATTTCATATTTAATACTTAGGTTTTGTAAAAAAAAATTATTAGAGAGGACGGGGCGATTATCCCTATCGCTTCCCCCATGGATTCGTCCTTGTTCGTGTGGAATGCACACTAGTCACTCAAGAAAAGTAGCCACTCGTCCTTCGGACATCGTGAAAAAACCTTTTTTTTTCGTGACTAATATATCACGTTAAACACTAGTACAATAAATTACTATTAATTAATCACTTTTCATGTTTCAAGGTTCCTTGAAACATAAAGATTTTAATTCCATACTTTTCTTACGCTAAGTAGACGTGTGAATAGTAAAAAATATATTTATGATTAATCGTTTTCACTACATACATATTGAAATCAAAATTATAACTAAAAATAAAACATTTGCTAATGGTATTTCTGGGTAAATGTACTTTATGATGTTTTACATTTTATTTTTCAAGTAACGATGATTATTTTAAAAATATTTTAATTATTACAACATGGAATAATGCTTTTAACTTATATGTATACAATTATGCATAATATTAATTAGAAATCCGAATATTCATATATCTGTGAAATGTAATCACTTCTATTGTCCCAGTGACTCCTTATTTTGCATGAAGAGTTCTCAAGTCAGGCTCCGGCCTTTTCGTTCTCACCTCCGTTGTGAAAATGGCGCCGGGGACACTGATGACTTCTCATCACTCGTCTGTAATGGAGCCCTTTCCCTTCGCGCCATGGGTTTGCTGCGCCATTTGTTATCGTGACATAATGTATCAGATGTCATCAGGATTATGCACGGCAAATAAATGCACTCATATGTTACTGCTAACATTGGAGGTTAATTGTGTGGGTTAGGTGGCATTGTGAAAAGCTTTGTTTTGTATCTGCACGTTAATGCGAATGTTTCTATTTGAGTTTATGTAGTTGTTGTCAGAGTAATAAAAACAAATAGAATAAACACTTCCGCTAACACTGAAATTTGAATTTGCGTGTAAATATTATTTTAACGAATGTTTGTTTGACAATACTTACTGCTTTTTGTGCTCAAATTATGTTGTAAAAATATTCGAAGAATTTAATTATTTAGTTTACTACGCATCAAAATAAGAAATTAATTCTGATAACAGTAAAAAAGGAACCATATATTATTATTGAATACTAACCACTCAGTATTTTTTATTAAATTCGTAAATTGAAACCATAAAACTCTGGCGATTACATCCATCTATTTCTTGATCGTCCACGTAATTAGTTTCCCTCACTCTCACTTCCATAAATTGTACTAATCCTCCAATTGGAATACGCTCACCATGCCGAAACCACTTTAACTAACTCACATGCATTCACCTTTCTAACAACATTTTTCCAATGGAGGCTTAAAAAATTGATTTTATCCATTAGAAATAGGTAGCCGAATCATGTACAAACAAATAACCTGTGTGCCATATTCAGAGAACTGTCAGTTTGCCGTTTATTTAGTTAAAGGTTAATTGTAGTTTTGTAAAAATTTTTAACTTTAAAAAGAAGTTTAACGTCCGAAGATGTACCTAGGACAAATTTTATATTATTATTATATATTATGTTATACATTCCGAATGAATATTTAATTATTAAATTTCAAACTGCAGAGTTGAACAAGCTAATAGCTGTCTGTGCAGTAATATGATAGTGTATCACTGCAGTTAATTTTTAAAAAATCGACAGATGATGCAAAAAAAACTCTCTCTTTATAAATCTCCATTTTATACTGATCTGCACTGTTTCATGTAGTCACACACGTATTACGCAAATGCCACATCTCAACAACAGTTCTACGTTGTTTATGTTTCTCATCCCAATGTTAAATTTTTTTACCTATTATTGTTATTTGTGCATGCAAATAATAATCTAATTCACACGTCCATAATACTTTATTAGGCAAATCCACTAAGAAGAATAAATTTTAATTCAATTTCATTTTTATTCCAGATTAGAATGATTGGTTGTAGTATCATTTACGAACAAAATGAAGTAATTGATAAATTTTTAATAATTATTAGTTCTTCAAATATGATATTAATATTTTTGCTACCTGGTACTATACATACCAGTTTTAATTACGATTTAGAATAGGAATTAAAATTGGTTTTAGTTGCTAATCTGTTTTATGAGTTGGTTGAATTAGAGGTGTGTAGTTCGTGAACGAACTAGTTCATATGACCTATTCCTTATAGTGAACGACACGAACTAGTTCGTGAGTTTATTAAAGACTAGTTCACTGCGAACTATTCGGATGTGATTCACCACCACGGCGGCACGGCCGATGAGGTCGAATTTAAAGCGGAGAACGGAGAACAAGTGAACGAGTGAACGAAACTACTAGCGGAGATTACTAAGCTTTCATTCGTTCGTTCGTGTCACAAATATTATTTTTAAATAACAATTATTCTCTTTCATTTGCTCTTATTTAGATATCTTCGTATCTCGTATTTATATTGTCTTTAGTGTGGTTTTTATTTTTATAATTTTATTTTGTGTATTTTTTATTTATTTAAAAATGCAACTTTAAAAAACCAGTCTTTAATTTTTTCTTCTTCTATACTTGCTGTCAATATATACTAGAACCAGATCCTAAAAGTTTACTTGTTTTCGCTCGTGAATCACAATACAATAAGATTTTCGTTCATCATTGTCTTAAAAATTTCGTGAACGAAAGTGAACTAATGAACTAGTTCAGTGAACTAATCTTTTTGGTGAACGAGAACGAATGAACTAGTTCACTCAAATGAACTAGAATTCCCATCTCTAGTTTGAATATATAAGTTTACATCGAATTTAATAATTAAGTTTCATTGGTACAAGCAAGATTATTATAGATGGTGTACTTTTACTAATATCAAAATTCCCGCGCAACAGCACAATACAATTCCATTAATTAGAATTCATAATGAAGTACGAATAGTGGAACAGTAACAGCATACTCGTATTTCCTTAGCTACATTTGTAAATACCAGTCATTTTACTAAATTCAAACTAGAATTAAGATAAAATATGGCATCATTAAAACAGGATTTGTATTCTAAGGCAAACAATACCTGCAAATGTAAATTTTACATTCTGAGATCTCGAAAATATACAGCATGATTCTGATCCAGCCAACTCGAGTACGTGTTGACTCACAATATGAGCTTTTCATTTACTGTGACGTCGTTACTTGAATACTTGATAGATCCCGCCAAGAAAGATACAGAAGCATTGATCTCTCCATAATATATTCATAACTCCATTTTCTATATGTATGTAAATATTTCACGACTTCGCACATATATTTGACAGTTTCATGATTTCCTGATCAACATTCGTTGACATACCGAACATGACAGTCCTGACAACTTCAGAAGATTAAATAAAAAATAACTGCCATATTTTGCTGGCTCGACGTATATAAATGATATTTTAATAATACACTATGTGGAACTTAATTTCCAGCAATTTAAAAACATTCGAGATATATTTTGGATCGATATAAACATATATGGGGTAATGGCTCAGTGATATCCGAGTCGGCCTGTGGATCCTAAGAACCCTGGTTCGATCCCCACAGCCGACAAAATATTTTCACCAATTTAAAATTACCCCTGTGGCTCCCCCACCACTAGCATCTTTGGGGGCCGTGATTCGACGGCTGGTAACCACACTTCACGCGCATAAATATATCACTTACCGAGATCTGCTTCAGCAGAGTGCCACACCCAGTAATGGGTAAAAGGCGTGATGATATATTTATTTATATAACTGCTCCAGATATCTCATGAAACTGAAGAAATGGCAGTTACATAATTTGAAATTCAGAATTATTATTATGTTGCATTTTAAAATTTATTTTAAAAAATCTCGTCGAATCATTCTTATTTGCATTTAAAAAACACGTCACGTTTTTCTATAATGTATTCAGGAAGAATATTTTACTGAATTCTTTATAATTTTGAATAAAATATAATGTTATCGGACTATTATGAAAAAATGAGACGATTTTTTAAAAATAATCTAATAATATATCATCAATATTGAAAACCAAAGAAGAAAAATTAGTATGAGAGTTGGTACGTAGACTCGAAATTAATAAGAATAATATTGTTATAGGACTTTTTTTATCATGATAAAAGTTTTTATTGTACGTCGTACCCTTCTTTGTTTTTAATTCTATTTAACATAATTAGATATAGGTACTGATTGTTTTCATATTTTAAGTGTTTATAACTATTCTTCAATTATTATGATTATTATTATTATTATTATTACGGGCTCAGTGGTATCAAGTCGGCCTGTGGATTCTGAGAACCTCGGTTCGATTCCCACAGCCTACAAACAATTTTCACCAAATTAAAAAAATTACCTCTGTGGCTCTCCCACCACTAACAGCTTTGGGGGCCGTGATTTGATGGCTGGTAACCGCACATCACGCGCATATATATTCTGCTTCGACATAGTGCCACACCCAGTAATGGGTAAAAGACATGAAGATATATTTATTTATTTTATTTTTATTCTCCAATTATTAATATATTAGAAATAACTAAAATCGTTTACCTAATATAATTTTGCGAATTTAAAATAAATATATATTCTATGATCAGTATGTCCAGTGTCGGATTACCAATTAGGCAAAGTAGGTATTTGCCTATCTTTTTTCCTTTACTATTCCTTACAGCTCTTAGTTTAAAAGTATTATAGACACTTTATATCTTTAAATGTAATACAAAAATGTAAAATCGCGTTACTTCTTACCCTTGATAGTTCAAGGATGTCCCGCCATTTTGAGAAATGCATAATTCATGAACTGCGCCGCGAGGGAGCGCGAGAAAACACCCATATGTTTAAAATTAATTCATTAGTATAAAAAAGGTATAGCTGGTAAGCTCCGAATAAATATGATGTGCACGTATGCTGATAACAGTCGGTTTTGTCAAGGCCGGCGATAGGCTTCGTAAGTGTTACATGAAGACGCAAGATATTAGAGGGCGCCGCCGACACCGCGAGATAAGATGTAGTTAGTAGCGCAGATAATCAAAGATAGCTTATTTGTAGTAGTTGGATAGTAACAAAACATGATTTATATTTAAATTATGGCCAAAATATTATTGCAAAGTTATAAAAGGTCATATTCATTCTAGTCTCAAGAATATTAATTAAGTGGAACGTATGTCGAATGAAAAATTGGTAAAACAGGTATATGTTGATGAAATTGAGGATGAGATATTGCTTAGATTAGACGATCTAGGATAAATGGATAAATATAATTGAAGAATTGTTGCTTAAATGAAAGATTCCAAGTTAGAAGAATAAACAAGGTTATAAGAAAGGCATTATAAATGTGGCTAACGGCAAATTGATATGTCAGTATAGCAACATTTGGCGAAAATTTATTGCGGGATGAATCTGATGAAATAATACAAGCACAGGATTACCTATAGATTTCTTTATTTAGTTATTTCGTTTGATCGAAATGTTGTTGGATATGTTTTCAAAAACAAACACTCCCTTCATATCTTATATTTTTGATTCGTTTTAAGTTCTTGCAATAGAATGTCTAACTGAAATTGTGTAGAATTTACTTTTAAAAAGAAGAGCATTACGACGCACTCTTCCTTTCTTATTTTGAATATAAGGAATAAATGAGCTTTTACGGAGGAAACTATGAATGAAAAATTATGAGAAATTTCAATAGCATATAGTTTTTACTACTGGATGACAACCTAGAGAGGCGGAGACGACTTAATTGAAATTTGCAGGGGAGGGGGCACTGGGTAATGTTCCGGAAATAGAAATATTTTTCAAAGTCACAAGTTGAACATTAAAATAAGAAAATATTTAACTTACTGTAGATAATAATTTTTCTACCAGTATTTTATTAAATTACCTCAACTGAAGCAATATTAAAGTTGTTTTATGAATATTACAACAATATATGTATGCACTATTGTTTTGTTTGATATTTCTTGTGGGCCTACTTATTGTATATAATTAAAATAGACGTAAAATTTACAAAGTTTAATATTGAAAAGAATAACGTCTACACAAGAAAAACACACACGCCCGCGCCCACTGACACACGCACGTACTGACATATGCAAAACAATATCAATACCCGTTGATTCTACTGCCTACAGGCCCCCAAGGTTATTAATTCGGCACTGAGTACATCACATAATGTATGCCTTTATATATTTTCCCGAAGTATAAAACAAATTGTATTCGTCAAAATACCTTTACAATTCTTCATGTATCACCCAGTAATTCCATAAAAAAAGAAATGAGTAATTACGTTAATTGTAGCAGATTTCATGACAAACAGAAGAACGATATACATTTACATGGAGTTTAAAAACTAATTTATTATACCTCATAAATTAAAAGTAATTTTAAGAATTAAAAGTGACTTTATCGGAATATAATAATTTATTATGTGCTGATCTAATCATTTCGTAGAACATTTGCATTTCATAGAATTCTTTGTTATGTAAATTATATTAAAACAAAAGTACTACCACCAAGTGTTAATAATTTTTTATATCACCGTAAAAGTAATTATGTCAACAGAGTTAATTTCAGATTGAAGTTAATTTATGGCTAATTGTTATCAAACTTTCTGTGAAATATAAACATATAATATGCACAATAATATAATAATATTAATAATAAGCTGCATCATCTTCCTATGCCCTTTTTAAGTTATCATGCTTTGTGTTAGTTTACCGATTTGTTTTTACTTTCTTATACGCAGTATAAGGAAGTATTGGAATCGTGAAAAAAATCGTTGACGAGATTTTCGCGGAAATACGTGTTTTGAGGTCTACTGAATCCGTTTTTATAATTTTCTCAATGATGTTTGTGTGTGTGCGTGTGTGTGTGTGGATGGATGGATGGATGGATGGATGGATGGATGGATGGATGGATGTGTGTCCGAGTGTGCAATATCTCCTGAACGAGAAAAGATTTGTTAACGAAACTTGGTAATTATAAGTTTCATGAAAATACGAAGAGCTGAGTTGATTTTGAATGAAATTAAAAAACCGGAAGAGGAAGTTTACTGGACACACAAAACAATCAATTCCATTTATTTCAAAAATGGAATCAGTTACGAAAAAGTTTTAAATAAAAAATGTTAGCAAAAATATTTGGAACATAAAATGTTATTTTCAATTTTCCTGCATATGCGTTTAATTTTGAGAAAAACTAATTTTTACATTTAATAATATATTTCAATAATCATAGCATTAGAAACAAAAAACATAAATTTTAATTTTCGCTTTACCTAGTTACCTATGTCTTTTTTCGGAAAAACAAACACATATATAAAATGGTCCACTAATTTGGCAACTTTGTCTCAATTTAATCGACTTTGTATCTCACGGTTCTTGAGATATCAAGGGTTAGGCTCGAAAAACGGACATGCTGTGTATGACTCATCAGTAAAATTACACATAAAGTAGTCAACATTACTAAAAAATTACACGTAAACAAATTTGGTATTTTATATGTTTCAAACAGATAAATGCTGAATTACTGAAAAACTAAATTACATGTTTAATAATATTATATAACATTCATATATTCTAAATATTAAATATGCTGTGTATAAGAAAGTCGTGTGATGCCCACACCAGATTTTTATTTTTTTTTTGCTGTACTTCTTGTTCTTCTTCATAACCTTTCCATGTATCTACAGGTGTCCTATGTACATATGTATATTCTGTAACTAGTTTTCTCTATCTGTTGTCTTCTTATTTCTTGTATGACCCGTTAAATAATGCTGAGATAAAGTTAGAGATGAAGATGACTCATCTGTCTGATGACTCATCTGTCAGATGAGTGAAAAATCTAATTTGTTTTCGATTTCACTGCGAAATCTTTTCATTTATGTGACATGTTTGAATTACCTGTTACTTTATCCCAGCATTGTTATAAACCTACTGCAGCAAATAATGAGGATGGGCATCTCTTCTATGGAAAAAGTAAATAATACGAAATTCAAATTTTCAGCTGATACCGCTGCTCTTGACTTAGAATTCTAACCTAAAAATATTATTTTAATATTGGAATATTTTTGTGACTTTCCTAATACTCTCAGTCAATTTTCATTTCGTACGCTAGTTTATTCATGTAGATTTCGCTATCTTTTCTCTGTATTGCAGTCCAGTACTGATTCAGCTGTAAACTCTCCAATTGCTACAATTTTATTTTTTTATAAGATAGTCGTGGATATAACTTTGTCAGGTATTTTCAATGTATTCCTACAATGCTTTAAAAAGCTGTAATTGCTAAATTTTGTAGTTAGAAATAAATATTTAGTCAAAAGAAATTTTGTAAATGTAATCATCTCTGTAGTTGTCTTTGCTAGTAGTTTTGTAACGTAATTATTTTTGTAAGTGCCACTTTATTATTGGGACTTTTTTCTATTAAGTGGCCGAACCAATAAAAATAAATAGATAAATAAATAAGTATTTGAAATGTATTATATGTAAACTAAATCATTTTATTACCTTACTGTTCGAATTCATGAAATCTATAAAACTTAAGTCTAATCACATTTTTCTTACAAAAATTTCACAAAATTCATTGCAAAATATACTTTCCAGAAAAATTTTGTAAAAGTGAATTAAATTAGAATTTCCTATACCTATAATAAATATGTATTATTGTGACATTGCAAAATTGAAATAGTTTATTTGCAACCAATAACAAATCGCTTATGGAAAATTAATTTTACTAAATTATTAAAAAATTATAATACCGGCTAACAACGTACTACTTTAGCTAACTACTCGTACTTAACTACTGCAGATGAAGAGCAGTGAAACCAATTTTGAAATAGTTTTAAACTTTGTATTTATAATTTTCGCTTTACAAATCGATTTTAGAAATCATATTTTATATGTAAATTTGTAAATATCCATGCAGGTCAATTGAAATATACGGACTTGCAAGGGGATATGTTTACGCAAATTAGCAACAGCACCACAATGATACGACACAACGAAATGAAACATTAATAACGTGTTAACCATATACGAATTTCGAATAACACGAACACATAAAGATTAAATGCTCATACATATAAATTTACGTACAAAGTGAAATTAATTAACAACGCCTTATTAAGTGAGTTTCTCAAACGCAATTAAAATTACAATGCGCTCCAAAACAATGTCGTCACTGCTAAACATTGTAATCTTGTAAATTGGCTTATAAGTATGCTAAAAATATGAGCAGCGGTTTAAAATTAACCGAATACATGCGATCGTAATGGCGCAACAAGGTAAATCTGCATATTATTCGTACGTAACTTGTGATTTCTCGTAATATTGAATTATCAAAACTCAATTACTCTATTTTTAGAGAGCTATAATTTTGATATCTAACTTTTTATATTGACGTGTACTCACAATAACAGCAGCTTTTGTTAACTTACATGTATTATTAACGTTGTCGGAAATATCGAATACCTATGTGCATAATATAGAGCGCTACAAAAATAGAAATCTGTATTATTTGTGTAAGCTGTTATTGTTCATTCTACCGAAAGGTGATTATTTTCAATTTTATGCAGATCTAATTTTAGCATGTAAGTGCTGAATAATTTTAAAATATAAACTTTAACTGTACTTAAAAACTTTATTTAATTATTAATGCATGCGTTAAAATAAAATATTCGTTAAAAGAAATTATAAAATAGGTAAAAAATGTAAGTAGTATTTTAAGTAAATTCTTATCAATTGACGAAAACAAACTGAATTTTGAAGAAAAAATTGGGATTCCGTCATAGGCAGCCTCGATCCCCTAACTTTTTTATATACTGAGGTCTCTGGTTCGATTCCCACAGGCGACAAATTTTCATAATTTGAAAAAGCTATCCCTGTGGCTCCTCCACCACTAACATGTTTGGGGGCCGTGATTTGACGACTGGTAACCGCATTTCACGCGCAAAATATATCACTTACCGAGATCTGCTTCAGCAGAGTGCCACACCCAGTAATGGGTAGAAGGCGTGATGATATATTTATTTATTTATTTATTTAAAGACTTAATGGGGTAATGGCTCAGTGGTATCCGAGTCGGCCTGTGGATCCTAAGAACCCTGGTTCGATCCCCACACCCGACAAAACATTTTCACCAATTTAAAATTACCCCTGTGGCTCCTCCTCCACTAACATCTTTGGGGGCCGTGATTTGACGGCTGGTAACCGCATTTCACACGCATAAATATATCACTTACCGAGATCTGCTTCGACAGAGTGTCACACCCAGTAATGGGTAGAAGACGTGATGATATATTTATTTATTTATTTTTTATTTAAAGACTTGACACGAGAGTCGTTGGCAGTGACATTGCTATTTTAGGAGAATATTTACCAAATAAATTTCAATTAGCATTTTAATTGATGGAATCAAAGTGAATTACAAAGAGTAAAATTTGAATACCGCTAGGATTTGAACCTGGGACATATGAATTCCGTTTATATATTTTAAATCAACTACAGTCGCAATGTTATATAAATCCGATTTTGTTTCAATTTTTCTCTCTATTTTATTATGTATCATAGGCAGCCGCGATCACATGACTCAATTAGTAAATATTCTTCTTATATAACAGTGACATTGCAGATGATTCTCGTGTCAAATCTAGCAATACGAGTACGAGGGCAGGGTGAAAAGTCCCAGAAAAATGAAACAAGAAATGATTTATTTGGTCAAAACATATTTTATTTCTCAACATAATCTGCTTGTAGCTCGATAAACTTCGTCCAACGTTTTTCTAATTTCTTGATCCCTTCCAAATAATACGATTTTGGCAATCCTTCAAAATAGGCGTTTGTCTCAGCGATGACCTCATCGTTGAAGCCAAATCTCTTTCCGCCGCGCCATTTCTTCAAGTTTGGAAATAGATAAAAATCGCAGGGGGCCAAATCTGGAGAATATGATGGATGATGAATCAATTCGTAGCGCAATTCATGCAATTTTGCCATTGCGACTGCGGACCTGTGCGCCGCGCCGGTGCGTTGTCCTGATGGAAGAGCACTTTTTTATTTGCCAAATGCGGCCTCTTTCGCTTCAAATCGGCGTCGAATCGATCCAACAACTCTACATAATATACGCCGGTGATCGTTTTACCCTTTTCAAGGTAAAACATATGGAAGATACTGTGTGCATCCCAAAAAACCGTCGCCATGACTTTGTTGGCCGATAAACCCACTTTGGCCTTTTTCGGCTTCGATTCGCCAGGACAAGTCCACTGTTTCGACTGTACTTTGGTCTCTGGTGTGTTGTCATGGATTCATGTTTCGTCCACGGTTACGAAACGGCACAAAAAGTCCTTCTTATTACGCTTGAACATCGCCAAACACTCCTTTGAACTTGTCACACGGTCGCGCTTGTTATCAATAGAGAGCAAATGCGGCACCCATCTGGCAGATAGCTTTCTCATATCCAAAAATTTATGCAAAATGTTCCGTACCCGTTCGGTTGAGATGCTCATAGCCTCAGCACTCGCCGATCGTCAAATATCATACCATGGATTTTATCGACGATTTCTGGCGTTGTAACCTCATTTGGACAACCAGAACGTTTGGCGTCCTTTGTGGTCATACTACCACAACGAAAATCAGTAAATCACTTGTGAATCGTTCCAATCGATGGTAAGGAGTCCCCATAATGTTTTTTCCACGCAAGAAATAATGTTTAATCAAGACGCGAAATTCACTTTTCTCCATGTTTTCCAAAATCTTCAAGGTTGCTTGCTTTCGATGGGTTTCAAAACAGAACTGAATGACATATCAATCTGAAAATTTTAATGCGTTCTAGTTAAAAATGGTACATCACAAATGTCACATGAGATTTGCGATTGTGGCACCATCTGTTTTATTTTTCAGGGACTTTTCACCCTACCCTCGTATATGAAAGAGACATCACAAAATAGAGAGAAAATTTCAAAGCAAATGACTGGAATTCTCAGATCCCAGGTTCAATTCCTGGCTCGATTTACAAGTTCAAGGGCAATTTATAATTAAAAAAAAAACTATTTCGGAGTAATTTGTAGTTTACTATAAAGGGTAGGGTGGAACTAATTTATTGTATTACGTCGTATAAATAAATACCCACCTAGATGAAAAGTTGCTTCTAAATACTATTAAATAGTAAACTTTTTTATCAAATACCTACTTATAATATAGAAAACATAAAGTTAAATAAAATACTGATTCTTTTGTACTTTCTTTTTATACTTTCTTCCGTTTATATGTTAAGTTACTATTAAAAATGATTTAATCCATTTTTAAACAGCTACGTTTTCATCAAATTAGATAACCATACATAGTAAGTTTCTAAACAAGTTTGAAATTAGTAATTATTTTAACATTTTCCTAAATTGAAAAATAATTAAACTTTTATCAGCGCACCTAGTACGGTAATAACTGTATTCAATTTCAATTTAGATCATATTACAAACCTTAAAGATTACATCAGAACCTAGTTAATTAAACCAGTCAGCATTGCATGTTCCACATTAATAAATAAACCCAGATCCCAACCCCTGGGAGATCGGTCATTTTCAGCGTGAAAGTAACCCGCTCTGGAGATGTTAGTGCTTACCCGATGCAGGGCACGTCACACAGCAACGCTGGGTCTTTCACCACCGGAAATGACCTGTTTCCAAACCCACCAGGATGCCGCGATTTTTGTCTCGCGTTATCTTACCGTTAGCCGATCGCTAGCAACTTGCCGCGCTGTTGGACGTGAAAGGAATACCGATTACTGATTCCGTAAAGAGAGAAAATTCGCTAGTTCTTTAGATAAATTATTGATAGTTTTCTGTTCTTGGCAGAGTACTTGAGTACCGCCCTTCTCTGCCGTTAAAAGTGAATTATTTTTGTTTTAGACGAATATTGTGTTACGAAGTAAGAGATGTTATATATTATTATAATAACTGACAAAAGCTAACACTTGTTTAAAATATGGAAGAGTAGATACCATACAAGTGTATCGTACAAACATGGAAATTTATTGTTAATACAAATTGAATCTTTGAAGCAGAGCACAAAGAGATTTACATTTTGTGCTTTCTACTCGTAAATAATTTAAATAGTATATGTATTATAATCTAATTTACTGAACTAGTATAACAGATCTGTAGAAATGATGATGAGTTTTTTTCTGTCTAGAAATAAAACTTTACTATTTAGAGGTTGAATAATAAATATCAGCACAATAAAGAAAATAATATATTATTGAATCGAATCTAAAATATTTCATTCAAAAACTGCAACTTCTGCCGTAAATACCTAGTACAGTTCCGGATGTATTTACATTTAAATTTAATGGAAGTAAAACTTTCCAGGTTTTTCCCCGTCAATCAGCAACGGAAAATCCATATAACTTGTAAACTTGGAAAGTCTGCACACAGCAGCTCTTGGCATTTTGACAATAACAAACAAAAGTTTAGACAGCCGTATTTTCTCCGTCTTTTATTTTTACTAAAATCAAATATTAACGGCCTCAATATTTATTTGCAAAAAAAGATAACAAAAATTGTTTATAAATTGAAAGAATATTTAGTACTTTTCCATGATGCATCTACCTATATTTATTTCCAACGAATATTATTTCTAATTTATGACCATGTTTTATTTATATCATTTTAATCCTTTTCGCTAGGCTACAAATATTTAAATGAAAATCCAATAAATGTTTAAAAAAATTCATTTGAAACAAAACATAATAATATTGTAATTCAAAACAGAATTTAATTTAGTGTAAAGTTTCCATCAGCAATGATCCAGTATTTCATGAATATTAATAGCTTTGGCATGAAAATACAGTCGGCTTTTTTAATTTAAAACAGGGACATTGTTCAATATTCCATTTAAGTTTTCGTTATTTTACCTTAGATAAGAGAGTCATAGAATGGTTTATATTAAACCATAAAAACAAAAATGAAAACTTATTGTGATCTTATGTCTTTAAAATACTTTTAACAATTTTCATATTCGTTGTAGTATTGCAGTAATAATTACATTTTGGCTGATCGTTTAATTGCTTTTCCAGAATATGACTGCGAGAAACAAAATAACTAGACTATAGGAATATGAGTAATATGATATGTATGAAATTGACTCAATTTTCAATAACGTAACACATTTTCATGACAAAGTTCTGTAAGCTTTATAGCTTCATAATTCCAGTGTAATATTGTAGAATTTTAATTGCATAGTTCACAGCATGCTATACATGTGTATAGTTTATATTGTCCACAAAGTTAATGTCAGCAAACTACTACGTGAGTTTATACATTATTAATTAAATGGTTGTCATACATACCAATATCTTTGTATACTCGTAACATATTAAGCAGGTAGATATATACGATTTTAATATTGCAGTAAATAACTTAATTTAAAATGATTACTTACACACATTCATAGTTATTAAACGAGAAATAAGAAGAACGTTATTATATCTGGAGAAAATAAGACTAATACAAAGAACTGTATTTTCGATAGGGTATTAGTCCTGTATAATAAGTTACTTGAAAGTATTATAGCTATAACGAGTATTCTTACCTTAAACAAATATATATCTTTTATTATTATAATTGTATTTTGTTTAAAAACAAGTTTATATGTTTCTGTTCATTCTGAACATTTTTGTACTGTACAGCTTTTATCCATAAAATTAAGAGGAGATAGGGAAATTACATAAAACTAATAGCCCATGTTAAATTCTTATGTTCGTCCTTACCAAGCATCACCCGGTATACATATATTAATGTTACAATAATGATTGTAATGTGAACTTTGTAGCAAAGTGTTATCCAATAAAACATTATTATTATTATTATTTTAACTTAATTACAAGAACAATAACACGATCAAGTTTTTCAATAAACTTTGTAAATTTACCTCTACAAAAAATGTATATAATCAGTTGATGATTTGTATATATTTGTACATAAAAAACAAAAACTAATAAAATTCCCATTGGTAATATTCTCTTTAAAAAATACTATCACTGCGAACGATCGCTATGACAACTCTATAATTTATGTGGAATTCAAATAGGAGCAAAACTTAGATTTCATATGAAATAAATGATTTTGCGGTTAAATATTCGCTTTGCTTTTATTTATTTGAACCAAATTTATCTTTTGGAGGTGATACTGGCCATTATACAAATAAAAAAATAGACAGTAGAATGCAAATGACGTCAGTATCCGAGTCTGCGGTTGCCATGGTCTACTTTATAGTTAGTTAATTAACCAGAAACTAAAAATTTCGGATTCAAAATATTTAATTACAGTAACAGTTTTTTTTTTATGTTAAAATGTAAATATTTAAAATATCTAAATTTATTAAAGGGCGTATGTAACTGATCCGGTAATTTTTAACGACCAGTTCAATCTTTTAACCATTAATACAATGTCTTACAAATGATATTCAAATGTTTTATTTGACTCTTTCATTAAAACTTTCAAGTAGTTTACAGAATAGAACTATGATTATATTCTTTTATAATTATAAAAACAAAATATAAATTAATATTTATATGATATTCTTGGAGATTCCTGTTAGTAATATTAATTACAAGCTAAATGGCGCGATTTAATTAAATAAATTCTCAAAATTCTTTCAAGTATTATTATATGTTTTAAGTTATATACTTGATCTTCTTTAATAACCTTATTAAAATTATTTTAATTAACCGAAATTAAAACTTTTACTGTATTGTACTATAGTTTCTTTCTTAAAAAAAATACTGATACCTGATCATTTAGATTCGTCTAACTAACTACTAAAGATCAAACGAAAAAATATTACTGGACTCGTGCAGACAAGTTTTTAGGAAAAATAGTATCTTGGAATGACATAAGTTTTCACAAATTTAGTATATGCTTGTATTACCTAATTTTCTCACTAAGTTTTATATTTCAATTATGGTGGAGGAACTTACTACAGTGTACAGTAGGTATTATAAAGTACCCTTCAACATAATATCGTCTTACTATAATGTAAATTTATAGTGCTTAGAACAATTAATATTAGGGTGTATTGCAGCTGCATTAGTGCATATATGTGTACCAAAATAATTAGGTTACACGAAAAATCAATAATGCTGTACTACGATAATTACATCATAAATTTTCCTTAGGATCCCGTATCAGGACTAAAAACGCTCCCCACATTGGTTATGAACATTACAAACTCTGACACCATTTGCGTCACAGGTGGCAACTTCATATTTTATAAGCGTAAACGATATACATATTTAATATATAAAGGAAAAACGGAAATATGTTTAGTTTATTCATATCAAGGAATATTTAAAAATTAATAGTTTTCATCTTAATAAATGAATGAGTTTATATGGAGTGATCTATGAATGTGGTTAAAGTGTGTGTTCGGATGGTAATGTTTGACGAGGGCTGATTATTTGATGAATGTAATGATTGAATATTTTCTGAGTGATTTTAGGGTTCGTGCTACCCCATTTGTTGGGATATAGCGTGAAGATAGGTATGTATGTATGTATGTATGTATGTATGTATCTTCATCTACATATAGTGTGCGTCGTTTTAAAAAACATAAGACGTATTCTCATAAAATATAAACTTTGTTAAGGCTTAACATCTTACGTAACAATTTAATTGATTTTAAATTAGTAATATGTTTCATATATGATAGTAAAGGTGTTTCATGACTTGGGTGACATGCGCGAATGGTATATATTATTTAATATGCTGATTACCCGTCAACAACTCTTTTTTTTAATCGAAATAGTTATTTTTATAACAAGTGCCGAAAAAGGCTCGTTACGTGCAAGCGCAGAATTTAACGCACGAGGCTTGCCGCGTGCGGAAATCTGCACGAGCATGTAACCTTTTTCGGCACGTGTTATAAACAACATTTTTCCTACAACTATGCGATTTAGTAAATCACTAAAATATTATTAAAATTTATAAAATTTATAAAATTTTAATCATATTACATGAGAACGATGTTTTACGGCGTTGCTATGGTTTGTTTGTTGATTGCTTGCACATTGTTCTACGTTATTTAAAAATATTTCACTAACGTCAAAATAATTTCTTCAAAATCATCTTGATTGGAATAGTACAGTGAGTGATTCTTCTTTATCATTAACACCTCCAAAGATAATTGAAGCTCCGGATCATACTATGTTGGATCTATTTTCGACAATGACAATCAACCTGCTGCTGGTACTTCTGAAGCTTCCGAAATTGTTCCCAATAATATTACTGGTAATAATATGAACAGGTACGGAAGAAATCAATGTTTCTTTAGACACAAAAGTTTCCACTTTACATTATGTCAATATAAGCAACTGTAACAACTGTATTAATAATATACACAAACAATAAATATGCAGTATTTCACTTACTCTTTAAATAAAACCATTTATCGATATATTTTACTTTGTTCGGTTCTTTTTATTAATTGTCTACAGATTAGATATACTGCAAATTAAGGTTACGTTTATAAACGTCAAAATATACTACTGCATATTTACTAGCGCTGGTTCACCGTATCTTCTTCTTCCATAAGCGTCTGTGGTCAAAATATGAATTCCGCGCTCGGCGCGAAATTTAAATCGCTGTCAAAACAATATTCTTTTGACAGTTACGTAATGAAGCACTTTCGGCACTAGTGTTTCTTTGCTTTCGGAAACGCACTTGGTCTGCATTCATTTACTTTCCATACGTAACCAAGGCAATTATAGTTACGTAATAACAAAGAAATCGCACAGTTGTAGGAAAAAAAAAAATTTAAATTTTTCCCAATTATACATTTTTCGTACCGTTGGATAGATGTGTTACTATAATTATTTAAATCGGTTTAATTCAAAATAATTTCCTTCTTTTCGTCCGTTCCACGAATATAATGTAATTTAAATTATCAATTACTCGTATACTGTTTATTGAAGACAACTACAAGATTCTTGATTTAATTTTTGTTGTTTAGTAATTTCATTAGAATGTTTATCTGTAATTATGTGAAATTAACTTTCAAAACGAGACTAGAAGCGACACTCCCTTCCTTTTTTATCTTTTTTATTCATTTTATATTACATAGAGTGTTTATCTGCAATTATGTGGAATTCACTTTCAAAAACAAACGCAGGGCGACACTTCCTTGCTTTATTTACTTTTTGTTTCATTTTTAGTTACTGTATTGTGTAGGATTTTCTTTTTAATACAAGCGTAGGCTATCGTTTCATCTTTTCTGATCCTTGCAGATTCGTGATTAGATTTGTTACTAGATTCGTTGTTAGAGGAGTAAGCTTGAGTAATTTGAGATGTTTTGCGCACATGTAACGTACGTCAAAGAAAGATAAATGAAAAGTGAATAGGAGTGATTGGATAGATATGATTGAGGTTTGTTGTGTGATGAATGATTTCTAGTGTGATAACGTGATAAGTAAATGAGCTTATATGGAGGGATCTATTAATGTGGTTGAAGCGAGGGTGATGTGTTAGCATGATAATGTTTGACGAGGACTGATTATTTGGTTAATTTAATGAGTAAATGTTTTATGAATGATTTTAAGGCTATCCCATTTGATGGAATATAGCGTGCTAATGTATGTATGTAATCAGCATAACAAATAATACTTACCCTTAGCATATGTCACCGAATTAATGAAACAAACTGTATATTTGTAGAGTATAATTAGGTATATACTTAATAAAAATTAAAGGATATTCTCTTCGAGAAACATGAAAATAATGATACATGATACTTATTTAACCTCTAAATATGAACTGTTAGGAAAAATTAAAACAGAAATCACCAAATCAAATTATGAGTGTACGTATTGAAACAGGGCTGCGAGAGCCGACTGTTACGCATATAAAACAATTGTTAATGAAACGAACTAAATTGAAATCAACGCGATTTAATACACGATTAAATCAAATGCGAAATAACACGAACTTCTAGTAAAAATATATATTTAATAAACATAAAAATGAAATATATAAAAATATAAATAGTAAAATTTACAGAAGTTTAAACTAATATTTAAATTAATATAAGCAAATCCGGCAATGGAAACAACAACGACAACGACAACGTATGAATAAACTAATTTAAGTAACTAGTACTTAAATACATTGCAAGATTACACCTTGCACAGACGAGACAACTCGTCTCGTCAGATACCAAACCACCACTGCAATCGTTGTTGTATTCCATGGGATATTCTGACAAAGGGTAAGGGGTGGTATCGTCCCCTTGGTCTCACATATGCGTTTACATAAAAAACCCAGACGGGGTGCGTTCAAAGGTTAACTCTAGCCGACCCCTCGCTTAGCTATAATTTACCCAGATATGTCATCACATCCCGTGTAACCAGACGCGACAATTCAGAAAAGCTTTAAACTTGATAAATAATGATCTACGGAATACTAAAGTTATAACATATGCACTAATAAATTTGATAAACAAAATAAACTCTGTCAAGTCAACTTTAGAAAGATACTTAAGATAACGCTTAATTAGTCTGTATCTTTCGAAGCTGAGTTGATAGTGAAATATCATAATTTATAAACAAAACCAAATTCTGAATTATCCGTTTTGTTACAGTATCATACAGTCATAATTTGATTTTGTGATTTCTGATGACCAACTGATATTTGTTTATGTACGAGTATAGTTTGTAGTCATAAATAGTGGACACAGAAACAAAATGCTCGAGGTTACTGAATTGTTAGTTGACTTTCTCTGTAAAAGTCAATCTCTACAGTGAATGGTGATGCTTTATTTGTTATGATGTATGTGTTTTATTCACTAGTACTTTTAATCCTTTGACGTTGGCTTTTGTACATTATTTTTTCAATTGTTTTACATTTAATTTTTACATTAACTATATAAGACCTAAAGAAAACTGATTTGTTTTTTAAAATACGAGTATGTAATTACCTATATTTTTTTTGTCAATCATTGAATATAAATGTACAACATAAGTAATGGAATCCACCATGATTATTAAATAATGTGTATATCGAATAAATTTACCATACAAATTATGAAATCAGATATTGTATTGTGAAATTTGGAGACTGAAGCGACTGCTTCATCTATTTTGTGGTAAAACAAGTCCTAACGAGTTCCAGGTACCTACATTTATTATGTTAATTAAAGTAAAAAATGTACACAATTTTGTAAAATAAAATATTAAAATATTAAGTACAATAATGGGGTAATGGCTCAGTGGTATCCGAGTCGGCCTGTGGATCCTAAGAACCCTGGTTCGATCCCCACAGCCGACAAAACATTTTCACCAATTTATAATAACCCCTGTGGCTCCTCCACCACTAACATCTTTGGGGGCCGTGATTTGAAGACTGGTAACCGCACTTCACGCGCAAAATATATCACTTACCGAGATCTGCTTCGGCAGAGTGCCACACCCAGTAATGGTAGAAGGCGTGATGATATATTAATATTATTTATTATAATAATGTTTGGTGTCACTAATCGTGAGAGTTCAATATCTTTTTTTTTGCCATTTATAAAACATATGAAAAGAAACAGTTGCAGATATCAAAATAAAATACTCCAATATATGTATAATAAAATTTACTACGTTTCAAAGAGACTTTGAACATTTGCCACACCTGAAACGACTTTATATATTTCTGTTGTCGATGTCATTCGACGTGATGTTTTACCGATACTGATACGATCGACTGGTCGTTACGTAGCAACAAACGAGGCTTATAATAATCGTTTTTGTTGCTTCTAGGTTCCATCAGCAACATCGACGGCGCAGAATATCATTGCAACAAGACACAGATTCGAAAAGTGATCTCCGGCGTTGTTGGCGCCGCATCGAGCGTCACGTCCATTCAGGTTGCCAATTTACTGCGCCTTTTCAAGATTCCACAGGTAAAGTTAACGTTGTGTATGTACTTATACAGACTTGACGCTCGAGTTTATAAAACGTATATCATAAAAGATGTTTTCTAAAGGACTCAGACAGTTTTGTTGTGATTTTTTGAATAAATGAATAATAAGTAGGTATCAAAGCTTTTATAATGTAATGTAGCATTTTAAATTATATTTCCATAGACTCGCTTTTTATTATCGCCGATGTATATGAAATGAAAAGAATTTAAAGTGAAAAGAAAACTATTTGGAGAATATATGTACATAAATAAATGTGAAATTCCGAACGTGTTGTAAACACCAATTTTATTTTTTTTTAAATTTATCTAAAGTCATTACAAATGCCAATATTTTTTAATATAAAACTAATATTCTACAAATAACGATATTTCATCATTTAAAGCTTTAAGTACAACTTATTGTCTTAAGATAATAATAATTTATGATTTTTAATATTAAATTTAGTTCTTAAAAAATATAAATTTATAATTTAATACAACAATCAAATAGTATATTGAAAAACAAATATTTCAATGACTCTTATTTGTAATATGAGTACAGTTCTTCTTATGTGCCGCAGGCGAGTTACGCAAAGTACGAGTATTATGGTACAATTGGTCATTGTTACATGTTCTTTCATACTATATTTCCTATATCGCATCATTTATTTTTATTTCAAAATTTTTATTAAAAAGAAGATATAATAAAATTCAATAATCATTAGAAATTTAATTTTGTTCTGACATTTATTATACTCTGTTTTTTAACCAGGAGGAGTAATTTAAATTTTAACCGCTAAAACTGACGCTTCTGATTGGCTAGTGCTTCGTCCAGTTTACACTGTACATAGATTTTACATTTGATTTATTAGAGCTGTCATAAGTTTTGAGGTTATCTGTTTTCTTGTTGGTTTTTTGCATTTCTGTGACATTAACATAAATCAGTTCTTTTAAGAACTAATAATATACGGAGTGACAAAGTTTATAATGTTATTTGTATTTTAAAATAAATGACATGAGACTTAATCAGTGCAGATGTGTAATTTGTATTTCGCGCGAACAAAAATCTAGTAACTTTCTTTGGTAACTTTCTATAGTGTAAATCTGACTTGTGCATTTACTCCTCCTGCTTAAAAAACAAACTATAGTTAGGTTACAGTTCAAATTCATAATTATCTGGGTTATGTTATAAAAACAAATACCTTTAATTTTTAATAACGAAGAGTTTTGCAGTTCAATGTAATTATTTTATTAAAAAAATAATAATAATTGCAATAATTTTACATAAGTTAAGCAATGACAGCTAAAGTGATAAATTTATGTTAGACATTTTTACAACTAGGCAACTCAACTTCACAAAAAATATCCCCAAGAACAGTTGCACAAAATTTACTTTGTATAGGAAAATATTTTCAACTTGCAATTGTTTTTGACCAAAACAATGCTGCAAAGTTTAACTTTGTACAACTATTTTTGGGAATATTGTTTTGTGAAGTTCTCAAGTTATCTAACTATAAAATACCAAACATAAATTAGTTTAGCTGTCATTGCTTAGCTCATGTAAAATTATTTCAATTAATTATTTTTATGATAAAGTAATTACATTAAACTGTAAAATTTCTTTATTAAAAATTAAATGTATTTAGTTTTATAACTTAACCATAAATAATAAATGCCAGAATAAATTAAATTTCAAATGTTTATTGAATATGTCGGTGTTGCCACCTTGAAATTTAGGTTAAATTTTTTTAATGAAAATTATGATAATTATTATTATGATATTACATTAAATTAATACAATTTAGATTAAATATTATTAAAAACATTCCTTACAAGAACCAAATGTAATATTAGTACTTTGTAAACTGTAGGGATTTTTCAATAAGGGTCAACGTATTATTTATTCTTCAGTATACTATATTTCCAACTTGGATTTTAGAAACGGATTGTAGGTAAGCAAGGTAACATACGTATATTGATAAAACTCAGATCGCCCGCAGTATCAAGTAAACAAAGCATAAGTGGATCGTAATTTATCTGGCACCTTAATTAATACCAATGTGTATAATGGTTAAATAGTGTTTACTAATTTTACATAGCAAGTATTAAGTTTGTACGTTCTAAATTCTAAATAATTTATATCCACTTAAGAATAGAATTAGTAAATTAGTACCTAGCTTACCAAAATGATTAATTAAAATAAGCCTAACTTGTTGAATTGATTGAAATTAATTCCCATTACGTTATTAGCTTTGTTCTGCCTTCATCGGATTATTACAAATAATTAATCATCAACTAAACGTCCTAATTATTAATATGGGTGCCGAAAAAATCCTTTGTTGTTGTGAAAAATCATTGCAAAAAAATATTATAGTACGTGTGCTACATAAAAAAACCTGCACTTTTTGATTCAAATATGCCATTTTTTTGTATCAATAAATATGCATACAAGAAAATATTTAAGGTAAGGAGTCACCAACAAATTCATATAGAACACTAAAATTGTGATCATTAAATATGGCCACCAAGTTTTTATTATAATCGAATCGTAAAGTCTTTGGTAATTGTAATCCGATTATAATTCTAATTATTTCAATATTCATGGATAAGATTTTTCTTTGTAGTAATAATTAAATTTTCTGTAAATATTAATATTTTCTCCTAACTGTAGAAATACTGGAATTCTGAAATTTGTTAACTGTTTATATCCTACTTAGGCAACTTTTAAACCATAGAAAATATATGTTTGAGTGCCAATTAGAAAATTATAGAAAATTTTAAGTGCTTTCCACTTAAGGTGATTAATTTCTGTTTTGATAATACTATCTGCTATAAATTAATAGAAACCTTCCAGAAACGCAAGGTAAATATATTATATTGGTGTTCCATATAGAATTTTTGATGGCTCCCTATCTTAAATATTTTGTTCTATAAGAAATAATTTTTGAAAAATCTATGAGCGTTCGCCGAGATTTAAACCCAGAACCTTTCACTCACATGGTGACTGCTTTAAACAACTGAGCTACAAACACTCGGCGAATAGTCCTGCTTGTTCGTGCAATCTTTAGATGAAGAGTGAGCGCTCGTCGATTCTTCAAAAATTATTTCTAATATCTACCATCAGACAATATTTTCAATCAAGTATTTCTTATAATTTTCTGCTATACATATCTATTAACACTCAATGTGGTATATTCCAATCAATAAGTACAGTATTTCTTTAAATTTGAAATTGTCGCCTACCTACTATTACAATGGCAACGGTGACCTCTAATTAACAAAGTTAGTTTCAAGTTGAAGAGTATAGTGTGAGTGAAATGAACATTTTGTGCAACTCCAACTTAACAAGGGATGCTACTACATCGGTTTAAGTGCTTAATCTCGCTTTGTAAGTTTCTATCTCGGGACATCGTCTAAACAATCACTACTTACTCAACTTGTCTGTCGCTCAATGATTTTGTATTGAATTGCAAAATTAGTAGTCCTTGGTAAGCGGCTATAAGATAATCAACATTTCCATTTGGTTTCATTCTATCATTGCAATTTATTTTTCAAGTTTTCATCGGCGCAATCTGATTTCTTACTTCTTTGATTGGAACATTTCATTAAATGTAAATCAAGTAATACAATATTTCTTTTTGATAAAAAATGTATTTGTATTTCAAATATAATTATATTCTTCAAAGAAAATTGGTGGTGCTTTTCTACAAAAGAAAAAAAAAAACAAATCATTTGCATACAAAATATAAAACGTGTTGTATTACTCGATCAAATATAATAATTGAAAAAAAAATATTAGATTTTTTTTATTTGTATTATTTTCCGTTAGAAAATCATGAGTTAGTTTATATTTGCAAATTTAAACTAGACAAAAACATACAGATTGCGTCTTCCAACTTGGAAAATAAAAGATCACAGTTTTAAACGTTTGAAAATTGAATTAAAGAATATTTTATTTGTTTCCCATATATTTGACAAAATAATTAAAATTATTTACTTGATACCTAACATAAAATGCGGACTATACGTTAAAGACATTTAACATGATAATTTCTCTCTTTTTGCAGCCATTGCTTCCAAATTATTTTAAATATTTAGAGAAGATTATTCGATTAATGGTATATGTATAAAGTTAAAAAAAGTATAAAACATATTTGTTCAAAATTTGTTCCGATTTCTATCGAGAACTAGTTAAAAACGCTAACTTTATGAATCGTTTATACTGAATTCTTACGGTAGGTAATGTTTGACTGAATCAAAAATAATTTTATTTCGACCGGACAAAAACTGATACCTTTCTGGAACGTTTTTGTTTCCGCAAAGTGCATTATTCCGGTTGTGTCGTTGCTCGGCTACGAGAAATAATTGTCCGGGAATATTTTTTCCGGTCGCTGTGAAAATAAATGAACAAACTATGATTATATTATCAGATATTTTTATCAAAACATCACAATAATATTATTTCTTGTTGATTGTCTCACGTTTATAAATGAAATATAAAATAGCTAATTATTTAGTATAAACCGATTTAAAAAAATAGAATATTTAGACAGTTGTCTTCCCTGGTGGTTGTTAAGAGTCGTCTACGGCTCGTACCACAACTTCCCACCATCGTCCGTGAATATATCAGTTTTTCTACTAGTTACATAATATACGAGTACTATTATTAACTGAGATACTGACTTTAATTCTCCGTTTCCGTTGTATAGATTACGTGAATTTAATAAATATACAACAAACAAAACATTTGATTGTTGTAAGAC
The DNA here is from genome assembly GCA_911728475.2 of Pterostichus madidus. Lineage (NCBI taxonomy): Eukaryota > Metazoa > Arthropoda > Insecta > Coleoptera > Carabidae > Pterostichus > Pterostichus madidus. The sequence continues at coordinate 20,215,645 of OU452302.1, forward strand.
TCAGCTATTTCTTTTCAATATACTGAATATTTTTGACTTTTGCATGGAAAAGTACTAGGTATTTTTAATTATTTGTATAATACTCTTGGTACCTATCTACTTAAATAGAATGGTAATTTATTTATTCACTTTTCAATTACTTGTATAATATATTAAATATTATCGGCATAATGATAGTTCTGCAATCAATTCTTTTCTAGATATAATCCAATAATTATTTTCGGTATGGCCTATTTCATCTACTATATCAAGCTCAGGGCCAAATACTTCTGTTACGTCACCTAAAACTTCTTCGATAGCTTGTTTGTTTGTTTGAAAATTTTAAAGCTATTTCATCTCATATTACTTATTTATTTGCTAGAAATAGAATCTCGTGTAAAAATATCAAACTACAATTTTTATGTTGAAATAAAAAGTTTTCAAATTTTATAAACGAAGACATTTGTGCCGGAGAGAGGAAAAGATATCACCTCCATAAATCTAAATAAAAAACACAAAATAAGTGTTGTAGAGAAATAAATATTGTATTAAGTTAGCAAAAAGTGGATATATATATATATATATATATATATATATATATATATATATATATATATATATAATAAATAATAATAATATATCATCACGCCTTTTACCCATTACTGGGTGTGGCACTCTGCCGTAGCAGATCTCGGTATGTTATATATTTATGCGCATGAAGTGCGGTTACCAGCCGTCAAATCACGGCCCCCAAAGATGTTATTGGTGGGGGAGCCACAGGAGTAATTTTAAATTGGTGGAAATGTTTTGTCGGCTGTGGGGATCGAACCAGGGTTCTTGGGATTCATAGGCCGACTCGATACCACTGAGCCATTACCCCATTCAAATAACATAATAATAATAATAATAAACACTTAGTAATTCCACTTATATTTTGAAGTAAAAGTTTGTTTAATGTAATTAAATGCTAGCGTTCATTGCTATGATATGATCGTTGTATTTAATTAAATCCCACTTAAGATATTTGGAAATTTCAAACTTTTCATTTACAATTCCGTTTATAGTTAAGGCCTAATCAATCACAAACTTCCGTGGTAGCTGGATATAAAATATATTTTTGTTTGATTTGTTCGTGACATTGCCATTTCTTTATTTAATATTATGAAGGAAACAGTAAAACGAATTATATTAAGAAGGAGATTATTAGTATTAATTTCGTTTTTAAAACATAAAAAAAGCAAAAAGAAAAAACATGAATATGGTGGATTCATCCATTAAGTTCGAACAAAATGAGGAGTTATGTTATAAGTTTAGAAATCCAATACCTTTAGGATGAAAATTTGCGTTCTTCTGTCACTTGTACAGAAACAAATTATGTTTGGAAAAAATTAATTTAAAATGAGTTTGTTAATTTCGTACCCTACTTGAGATTGTTTTAAGACATACCTTTAAGTGTAAATTTAATTGCCGAGTTATATTTCGCTTAATTTCGAAGCTGAGTATGATCCTTAGGTGATATAAATATAACTTTGAACAATTCATCACTGTGATTTTTTTAGATATTATAAATTACAAAAATCAACAACTACCCATAGGACTATGAATGTACTTTTACTAGGACAAATTATTGTATTTTTCTCACAAATCTAAACTGTTTTTAAAATATTGATTTATAACAGAATACCTAGGTACATAATGCCAGTTTTACTAATGAAACTTAAATGGGAGATACTGAGTTCGAATCCCGTTTGAATCTATTAGTCTTTCACAATTTCTCTTTAAATATTCCTTATATACTGGTCCACCGACGTTTAATATCCGTTCTCTTAAATTTTAAGTTTGACAAACTAAAGTGATCATGTGTCCAAGGCCGGCGCTAGCTATTTTGCTGCCTGAGGCGAACTTTTCTATTGCGCCTTAGAGGAGAGGGAGACGTTTAAAATATGTATAAATAACGATGAATTTAATTTTAAAATTATATAACTACATACAAAGAAAATAACAATAATTCTTGATCACAGTACATTTTATGCAAACTCAAATTGAATAAATTATATTGGCACTTTTCTTGCTTTAATTTTGGCAAAGTTATCTATTAATTCGTCGTAAGTTTTATGTTGGCCAATGACTTGCTCAATAGCAATTATTGCTAATCCCGATAACCTTTCTTTATGTAATACCGATCTTAAGTAATTTTTAATAATTTTAAATTTGGAAAATGAATGTTCCCTGCTTGTAACTGTTACAGGAATTGTCAATAATATTCTCATGACAATTATGATATTAAGGTAGTTTTTTACTAAGTTTTTGTCATAAATGTAGGTTAGTAAATGCAAAGATGACATTTTAATTTGATAGCATGACTTAATGTTAAAATGCCGATTTGAATTCAAGTAATTCTTTGTATTTATTGAAAACATAAATAGTTATTTTTATAACAAGTGCCGAAAAAGGCTCGTTACGTGCAAGTGCAGAATTTAAATCTGCACGAGCATGTAACCTTTTTCGGCACGTGTTATAAACAACATTTTTCCTACAACTGTGCGATTTAGTAAATCACTAAAATATTATTAAAATTTATAAAATTTATAAAATTTTAATCATATTACATGAGAACGATGTTTTACGGCGTTGCTATGGTTTGTTTGTTGATTGCTTGCACATTGTTCTACGTTATTTAAAAATATTTCACTAACGTCAAAATAATTTCTTCAAGATAAAGATAATTGAAGCTCCGGATCATACTATGTTGGATTTTTTTTCGACAATGACAATCAACCTGCTGCTGGTACTTCTGAAGCTTCCGAAATTGTTACCAATAATATTACTGGTAATAATATGAACAGGTACGGAAGAAATCAATGTTACTTTAGACACAAAAGTTTCCACTTTACATTATGTCAATATAAGCAACTGTAACAACTGTATTAATAATATACACAAACAATAAATATGAAGTATTTCACTTACTCTTTAAATAAAACCATTTATCGATATATTTTACTTTGTTCGGTTCTTTTTATTAATTGTCTACAGATTAGATATACTGCAAATTAAGGTTACGTTTATAAACGTCAAAAAATATACTACTTCATATTTACTAGCGCTGGTTCACCGTATCTTCTTCTTCCATATGCATCTGTGGTCAAAATATGAATTCCGCGCTCGGCGCGAAATTTAAATCGCTGTCAAAACAATATTCTTTTGACAGTTACGTAATGAAGCACTTTCCACACTAGTGTTTCTTTGCTTTCGGAAGCGCACTTGGTCTGCATTCATCTACTTTCCATACGTAACCAAGGCAATTATAGTTACGTAATAACAAAGAAATCGCACAGTTGTAGGAAAAAATATGTACGAATTTCAAATTTTTATCTTGCCGCGAAAAGTGCCGCTCTTTAAAAAGTGTCGCCCTAGGCGGACGTCCCGCCGCCTCACCTCTAGCGCCGGCCCTGCATGTGTCCATTATCAGGCTGGATTATCCAACATTTACATGACTTGTCCAGCATTGATAAGTGTACATCATTTTATCCAGCATTGATAAGTCTCTATCATTTTTACCAGGCATAAAATAATTTTTTAGTTAATCAGTTGGTATAACTGCCTAGTTTGAAGAATTTCACTGAGTTTCGAGGTTCTTAATAGTATTTGAGAGTTGTAATCACTAGTTAAAGTTGCTGTTATCATTGTTACGATCTGACAACACGAATGGGTGCATGGCCAGCAATAACTGAAAATCGCAAAATAAAGTTTTTTTGCCAACGAACATAAGTGATTATAAATTATAAGATTAATTATACAAATTACAAATTAGCTATACGATTTTGATTGTAAGTATTAGGAAGCAGATTATAAAAATTGTAACTTTTATGTTACATATGTTTTCTTTTTTTGTAGGATGTTCCGCCTTTGCTACCATGAGATCTGGTAACTTTAACATAAACTGACAATATCGAATCAAATGTTTGACGGCAATGTAAATGCCTTCATGTGATATTTTATTCGATTTGATTTGATTTATTAGTCAGAGATGTCAGACATAAAATTTAAATTTCTTTGGTGTAAACAAGTATGAGAAAACCAAATATTGTTTCTTAATATTAAAAGAGATCTGTAAGCTTTTTTTAGTATTTAAAACTCATATGTGAGCATTATGTTGTATTTTTGTACTTAAAATTAATAGAATAATATAATATATTGGTTGTTAAAAATATAATATATTTGATGTTATATGTTCTATTTACATAGTTTGGTACATTATTTATGTCTGCTTAATAAACATATCAATGTAAGCACAAATTATTTTGTTTATTCATTGCATTATATAAAATATGTTTCTCATAATTTTATATATTATGGCATTTTAGTACCAATACTGTAATACATTACGTATCTATTAATTTTGTTGCATGAAAAGAGCTTTGTTTCAAAATAAATAACCGGCAAAGAAAGAAATAAAAACGAAAAAATGAAATCTGTCACTACAGAAAAAGCAATACTGGTCTGGGCGTAATTAATTACAAAGATAAAACTTTAAGCCCTAATTAATCTTATAGCATCGTTAGAGGAAGAACATTAAATCATTTTATGCTCTGATTTTTAAATTCTTATTCGACTGCTTTGTTTTCTTCTGCTTCAACAGACTTTCCAATTTGTTCGCAATTTTTAAATTAAAGAAGTTACGGCCGTTGTTACAAATGGGAATAATGTGAAATCGTTACCGGAATTTTATAACTCGATCTTATTTTTAATATTTCTTGCCTTTCATGAGTTTTCAATCAACTTTTAACGTTATAACGTATAATTATTAACAAAAATTAAGATAATTATTCAAAAAATAAATTTCGAACTATCGTAGATACATCAGAAACTTGCTTTTATATTTCTATAGTAGGCTTCTCGTGATTCATTGTCTAATATTTCTTTTTACACTTTTTTTTTAATTAAGTAAAATATTATTATCTTTATTGTAAATAGCAGGCTATAGACTAATTAAAATATATTTAATTTAAATGCAATTGATTAAACTGAAAAGAGAAGAGCCATGTTTCTTAAACTATTATGAACCATTTGTTAACTAATAATGGGTTGATAGCATATAACCTATATTTTTATTTTTATAAAAATTTATTGTATACTTCCAGTGATAAAATGTTTATTGCTTGTTAATGATCGTTAAATAACATTTATAATAAATCATTAATTAATGCATTATATAGTTTTAAAATATTAACGTGTCACCATTTTTGATAACGAAAATATTATGAATACTTTTATATTACAAATCTTGCAAACTTTCTACCATATCTATTGAAAAACATGAGTATCTAACGAACAAAATTTTATGAAAATGGGACACATTTGTCAAGTTCAACAAACGTTTGTTCTACGAATTTGCGTGAATTGTAATAAAAATTATAATCATGTTTATGTTAAAACCCAAATATTTTAATTAAATAACGACGAATATTTATTAAGCTTCACTGTTAATTTATTCATTAACTCAATGCACATTTCGAATTAATTTAGTTCATCTTCCCGGTTTTTTTCTTACTTATAATGTAAAATATGTATACAATAATTGCAAACGAAATAATAAAATAATTTTTTGTACGAAATAATTGTAAACGTGAAAATAATTCTTCGTTTTCTCCAAATTAATTAATATAACCAAAAATTTATGTTTTGTCTTGTGAAAGGGTCACTATTGGAATTTCGATTATTGTCTGTTTGATGAGCGGAGAGATTACAGCGTGGTTGAAGAGGACGTCTTTGATCCTGATTCTGATTGACCTTGTAAAACGTCAAATTGAAGTCATGTTTACGAAGCATAAAATATTTGCGACTTTGAGTCCCAAGTACCTCTGTGGCTCCCACGCCTCTAATATCTTTGAGGGCCGTAATTTGATAAATCCACACATGTTTTCTTCACAAACCACAAGCAAATTAAAATGACTTCTGGTTAAAATAAATGATAAATAATGACACAAAGAAAGAAGTAACTTATGAGGGGTGTGGACATAGAAACGTGGGGTATATCGGTGCAAGTACAAATTTTGGAGAGGATTTTATAAAATTTAAAATATTTAAATTTGAAAATGACTTAAACTTTTACAGTTTTTCTATTGACAACTCCAGCCCTCTGATACGCCAATTAGCGGTAAAAAAATAACTACCTTTGGTGGGACTGTTTCATTTATTGTGCATGTTTGTATGGTAAAAGTAGTTGTTTTTGTAACGTTAAATTGTTTCTATGAAAAACCTAAAAATAGAAAATCTAAAACGAACAGTTGCTTTTACGAATGCAAATCGCTCTGAACTATTGCAACATATGACAAAAGAATCGTCATCAGTTAATAATTTGTAATACATATTCCGGCAGCAATTTTTTAACGCAAATAATTTAATTTCATATATTAATAAATTATTGTAGCAGTGGTCAATAAGAAATTTAAATTTAGATTTTAATTCGTCAATTAAATCATGTACTTATAGTTTTGTACGCTGGCCTGTAGAAAATAAATGTAATTCGGAACCTTAAAAATATGCAATTTATATATTTTTGTATTGAGTAAATATTCGATGTTTACATTTTTTAAGTTGAAATTTTTGATAGTTGAATACATATTCCGATATATATATATATATATATATATATATATATATATACATATATATATTGTAACCACAAATCATATATCTACGCGAAAATAATTTATTGAAGCAAAAAGTAAATGATCATGAGAAAAAAAATCTACTTTTATTTTCTAATATTACGCGAATTATTCAGAATTAAAAAAAATATATACAATTTTCCTACGAGTGTAAAGACATCCAAGAATTTAAACCATTGCACAATATTTAATTTCATTGTCAAAATTGGCGAAACGAGTTCTACATTAACAGATGTATTTTAATGTAAAGAAAACATTTATTTATTATTATTATTTATTTATTTATTTTATTTTTAAAACATTTATCCTACCAAAGCTAGTTGATCAGGTTTAAATCTTGGCGGTATTTCAAATTTTCTCTTTAGAATTCAATTTTATTTCTTCATTTCTTAAGTATTTATATAAAATACTAATTAAATTATAGTATTATTTTGTCACTATTATTTCAATTTTATTATACATGTAGTAGGGTCCGAGTTTTCCATCTCCGGATAAAGTTTCCAGCAACAATCAGCGGAATAAATAAATAATAAATACAGCATTGAAATCATAGCTCAGGTGGTAATAAATACTGAATGTCATTTTCTGATGCGATATTTTTTCAATTATTCTGCCGATATTATCGTGAACTTAATTCGGAGATGGACAAACCGATCTTAAATCGTTAACTTCATGAAAGTAAAATAGAAAAGTATTTGATTTATAAAATAAAATAAATATAAATAAATCATTACGCCTTCTACCCATTACTAAGTAAGACACTCTACCGTAGCAGATCGTAGTGATACATTTTGCGCGTGCGGTCACCAGCCACCAAATCACACGTTTGGCAATGGAAGGGAAGCCGCAGGGTAGTTTCTTTCAATGTGGTGAAAATTATTTATCGGCTATAGGAATCAAACCTAGGTTCTATCTACAGGCCGACTTGATACCACTTAGTTACCTATCCCATTTGATTTAGAATTATACTAATACTTTGTTTCAAAATATCAAATCAGACCAAGTGCCAACTTCGAACTTAATTAGGAGCATATTTATTTATGAATTCTATTTAATTGTTTAATTTATTAAGCGAAAACAAATATGGTGTACTGTTTGTGATATACCATATATTTTTCTACTTAATCAATTTTATTATTTGTTGAAGGTACTGTGTAGAGTTTTTTTTTATAACTCTCTTAAATATATAAAATAAAAATAAATATAAATATATCATGCCTTTTACCCATTACTGGGTATGGTTCTCTACCGAAGCAAAGATGTTAGTGTTGCGGCGCCACAGGGGTAATTTTAAATTGGTGAAACTGTTTTGTCGGCTGTGGGGAACGAACCAGGGTCCTTAGGATCCACAGGCCGACTTGATAGCACTGAGCCATTACCCCCCTAAATATATAAACTAATTAAATATAATATTTATTTTTATGAATGAATGTGCACCTTATAAAATTTTATGAAGACGGCGCCTCTGTCTGGGGATGAAACTGGACATGAGATTAGCATGGAAAAACAGCTTAAGACAAAAAGGAAACAATTAGACTTGAAAGTTAAACAAATGTCCTGGTTTATAAGCCGCAATTCAAAACTAACATTACACAATAAAGTATTGCTCTATAAAGCCATTTTCATTCCAATTTGGAAGTATGGGTATGCGCTAAAAAATTCAATTCGAATAAACGATTAATTCAACGATACTATTGTAAAACTCTACGAATAATTATTGACTAACCTTGATATATAAGCTACACAAGGCTCTCAAAAATAAATATGTCTACGAACGAATCATTCAAATTAACATGTCATTAACTTTCTAAATAAAGAAGATGATCCCAAACGTCTCAAGACGACTAAATCTCTAGATATATTTTGAAAATTAAAAATATAATAATTATATCATAAAAAAGAAATACTACTGTGTATTCACCTCTCACGTATTATTTTCTACATACATCATATTCGTTGGTTAACATAACAAAAGTCCTGTTGTAAATTTAAATTTAAATTATAATTGAAAAACAAGTGCTACAATGACCCTTATTGTAATACGAGTTCAGTTTGTAGACAAAGTACAAATATTACAATTGATCAAAGTAAATGTATATTTCATACTATTTTTCCTATAATAATAAAATAACAATACAAAAATTTCAATGTGATAACACTAACAAATTCAATAAACATTTTAAATTAAATTTATTTTAACATTTATCAGTTCAAATTCATAATTACCTAGGTTATGTAATAAAATAAAATAATTTTAATAAAGAAGTGTTTTGCAGTTTAATGTAATTATTTTATTATGATATAAAATAATAATAATATATTAACAGAGCAATGACAGCCTAAAGTGAAAGATTTATATTTGACATTTTTACAACTAGACAACTACACACTTCACAAAAAATATCCCCAAAAACAGTTGTAAAAAATTTAATTTTGATGCACGGTTTTTGACAAGTACAGTTGTACAAAATTCACTTTCTAAACGCGATATAGGAAAAATATATATTGAAACTATAAAATTAGGCGGCGTTACTATCAATTTTTTATGTTATGTAATAATGTCGTCATTTTTTACATTTTAGGCAGGCAGTTAGAATCAGGATTAACTATGTCTTATACAAACACATTGTAATATGGCAGCAAACAAATTATAGTTTAGATTTTTTATGTTAGTATGTAAAAAATAGTAGGGGATAAACATAAATGTTTCAAATAAAACTTATATAAATCTCTCTTTACAATGGCAGTATAACATAACTTTTTTATTTGAATTACATTATCAATCTATTCAATTTGTTCTAAATAAAACTATGTCTTTTGACTAATACAAATGTAAATGGAAAATATTGTTCTCCCTTGTTATGATAACCACTAGCATTGAGGTTGGATAAATTCCTGCTCTAATATTTATTTAACATTTCCGGAACAACAACAAGCAAAGCAACCGTTAGTGTGGTTTGTTTCCGTTTGAATATTTTCTTTTCTTCTCCGGAGCGAATTCCGTATTCCGTTGGCACAGCGTGGTTGCGTGCACGGCACACAGGCGTACTAATACCAAAGAGCCGCCCAGAATGTACCTCTGGGGCTATTGGACAAAAGATTCTCGTAAAAACTAACACAAACTTTTATATTTACAGTAGTTTGCGTCTGTGAGATGAATACTAGAATCTAGACTGCACAAATCTAATAGAATTGTTGAGTTAATAGATTGAACACGATTGGAAGGTAAATATGGAATATTTTTCTACTGTAGTTACTGAATTTGAAGGTTTTATTTCTAGAAAATTTAATGTTCTTCAAGGAAAATCAATACACCTGATAATAAAATTACAGAACTGCTAATTAGATTACCGAATAGTTTTAAACGTTCAATGACAAGAAATGTTTACTATCTAGTGCTGGTAATATAGCTAATACTTGCATTCAGTGAACGTCAAACTTTAGATCGAGATGTAACCTATCAGACAAGTTTAATTGACTATTAAAATGAAAGATGAACAGATTTTTGCAAAATCGATATTTCCAAAACAATATAAGTAGCCGAATTATACACAAAAAGCAATAGCAATACCTATACGTAAATAATTTACTGCTGGTAACCTCCCTTAAATAGGTAAATGATAGAATACGTGATAGTAAATTTGTTTATTTTACATTTATTATACAAATAATTTTTCTATTATTATTCTACTGTCCTATTCTGTCAAAAGTACGAATTTATTTTCGAACTATAGGTATTTTTCCAAACAAAATCTCGTGATTTAATAACGAATTTCAGATAGCATATGAATCATGCTAGAAGTTGTTCCTGTAAAAATCTTTACTTATCTAACGACTTTTGTTCTCATTTATGTCGGAAATAAATGAGTATGTTAATAATATCTCTTAAATATTAAACGTAGCAAAATCAAGTTTAACTAATTGAGACAATATGGTCAAAATAAAACAGAGTTATTGATGAATAACTTAATTTCTCGATGTGAAGATGCAGTAATATTTCTATAGGTATTTATAATTTTTAACAAAGTGACTATTTACGTGTGATATCCCGTTGTAAACTTTCCAATTTTCCAGATAAAATCTTTCAGGAAATGAGCCTCTAGATTACAACTTAACAAACAAACAAAATGAACTCTCAAGTTCGCCATAGCTTGTTGAGAACTCACAAGTTGAAAATGAGCTTTAACAGCTGGGACGAAAAGACGAGTAGCGAATAGTAAACTCTACACTGCGCAGTGGAAATATTTGCGCATCTTCCTACACTACACATGATTTCTTTTTCTTGCAGAATTTGTGCACACTTAGCGAACTTGATCGAGAATTTCTAAGACAATCTTCTGGCGATCTAGCAAAATACATACATTTCTCTCGAGTTAAGCTAATCGCAGATAGAAATCGAATTGAAACTTGCTTGCTACTAAGTTATTAATTAAAATTAAGTAGGTCTACAGCTCAACGATCTAAAGAGGATTACGTACATTATATATTCTTTTACTAAGATAAAAAGGAATAATTCCTAAAAAAGCATTCAATATTTAATACAGTAATCGCTAGTTGCATCAATAAATTTTAAATTTAGCTTAAATAAATAAAAGTAAATCAAAATTATTCGACCAAAAGAACAGTTTACATCACTTATATTGTTAATATTTAAAGCACATGAACAATTTTGTTGTTATTACAACAACAATAACACAATCTTTTCTTCATAATTATATACTTTTGTAAATTTTGGAAAGCTCAAAATTAATATAGATATAAATTCAGTTGGGTCTTCCTTACAACTAAGCTTTTCGTGTATATTTTTATTATTAATGGTGACAAACTGCTCAGAAGACAAATTGTTTTCAAGATTAAAATTAATTTTAAGAAATAACTTAGAAATATGTATATCTCAACTGATATTAATTTCCGTGATTATTTAACTTATTGTAGTATTCGGAATATAAATGGATTTTTTATTATTACATTCAAAAATATTTTAAAAATATAATTTCAAATTACCGTATAGTATATTGAAATACAAGTATTAAAAATCATCATTGCCCCATGTATTTTGCATTCTGTTTTTCGTATATCGCATTTATTTACATTTATTTAAGAAAATATATTAAAAAAGTAAAATTAAATTTCATTGACAGATTCAAGAAACAATTATTAGTTAGGTCAGAGTTCGAAATAATAATTATAACTTATGAAACTATATACCTTTTATTTTAATAAAGAAGCGTTTTGCAGTTTAATAAAATTATTATTTTTTAAATAATTAAAAATAAAATATAAATATATCATCACGCCTTTTACCCATTACTGGGTGTGGCACTTTGCCAAATTTCTCGGTAAGTGATATATTTATTATATTATTTTCTTTCATCGTAACGCCATCTGTTGTCAAACGTGAAATTTCACCTGATATGTTAGATGTGTGCGTTATAGTAACATATCAGTGAATGTTATGTTCAATTTTCCGTAGTAATTTATGATGTTGTTATGGTTACTTTCTTACCTGGTCGTCTGAAAAATAATTAAAATTACTTACTCCACGTGATGCTTATATAGCAGACCTAGCGTACAGTTTGTTTAGTTGCAGCAACTAGCGAATAGAAATCGAACAATTTGAAAGTTTATTTTAATTTTATCACCTGCTTAATATTGTGAACAGATATAGATATTAGCTTCCTTTATAAGTAGGTAGTTCAAACATTTATGACTTCTACAAGTTCTTAATTATTGTTCAAAAAATGTCGAACATTTGACATAGTAGCAGTAAAAAATACGAATTGATGGTTGTAAATATATACGCCAGATTTTATCAAATCTAGGGTAGAAATAATGATTATGTCAAACGCCATTTCTTCTGCAATATGTGAACTGTCAGATCAAACCTACCCACGTTTCACGTTGTTTACTTCAATGACAAGCTTACCACTTAGAAATATCGAGTTTTTGCTAAATCTTTTACTCGTAGCTCTTTGCAGCTTCAATAAAATATTTTCCAGTAGTTTAGTGCTCAGGTTTGTTAAGTTAACAACGACATCTTCAAGAATAAAATATTTATTGACAATAGAAATTAATTTTCGGTCAAACAGATTCAATCAGTATTCATACAACAGAGAAATATTTTTTCTAGATTATTTCGCAGTTCAAATAAATAATTAAACAAATGAAAACTATTGCATCAAAAACTGGCATTCTAATGCATGATAATTTTAAAAATATTAAGATATTACATTTTGGGCATTTTGTAAGGTAAATACATCGTCTTCCAATTAGATATACTAGTGAAGATAAGTTTTTAAAATTTGTAATTTAGAACATACATAGTTTGAAATTTAGCTCTGCATATACTATTAATATGCAGACTGTTCTATTTGTATTACTACTACAATTAATCATCAGTTTGCCAGTTTACAGTTTGTTATTTGTTATTACAAAATAGTTATTTATTTATAGTTATATACCAAAGATATTTTAAATTTTTAGAATCTCAAGATGGAGATTCAGTTTTATTAAGCCGTAATTTTTATTAGACGAATAGGAGTAAGGTAAAAAAATAAATAACTCCTCAGTGCTTGGATTACTTGGCTTTTATTTTCATTTTATAACATCTTTAGTGCATGCAAGATTTTAGTTTTCACTAGAATATGTGGAATTAGTTTTAAATTATACTAATTATGATTATAGTAACGCGTATTACGGTCAGTTTTTCAATCATCTGTTTAAGGTAATCAATATTAACTAATCATAGTATCCATGATTATTTAATCGAGCGTGAACCGGTGATTGAAAATCTTGTCCTAAAAATATTAATCAATTATGATGCTGTGTTGTCAAGAATATTGTTTATTTATTATATTTTTCACTTGAATATTATTTGTTATTTATTGTTATGACACGAAGTATATAAATAACACCATATGCGGGTATTATGGTTCATAACGCCCGCTCATTTACTTTCTTTGTACATACTTGTAACTAGTAAAATTCATTCTCTAATTGAATTTAGTTTTAATTTAATTTAATGTTTTTATGTTCACAAATAACTATTTTGTTGTTGGTTTTACTTACTAGAAACATCTTGTGACAAATATTATAAAGAAATTTAAGTAAATCGGTACCACTGTACTCGATCTTATTTAATGATTTGGGAACCAAGCTTCTGAACTATAATAATATTGATAATAATGACAATTAGTGGTATGTTATTATTACTATTACATAATAATATTGTTACCTTTATACGCATTACTACAATTATAATTATTATAAATTAAAAGTAATTTTACATATTTCAGTGAAAAATTAAATTTATTTATACACAACGGACGTTATTATACTATACTATTATGACCTCGAGCGACATTCATCCGTAGGCCCCGCAGTGCTGGATACCGACGCCCTATGTGCATTATCGTCTACTTAACGCCCTTGGTGCATGAATTTCTATTAAATGAAGCTGATGATAAGCGGATGTTATTAACAGAGCGAGTGTTATAAATCATACTACCCGCGTATAATGCCTCGGTCGTTGAGGAGTTGGATCTATACTTCGCAACATAGCAATAAACAACAAATAATGTTGAGTTGTTAAATATAGAATTTTTAAAAACCTACAGATGTACTCGTATGCTATATTTTCAGTATCACATGCTGTATACATTTATAGATTTAGCACAAATTCACACTATAAATCCAGTATATTCTGATGAAATATCGTGAGAGATTTGAGGAAATTTAAAATTCAACGAAGCTATAAACCGCGTGCCGACAAGCGGGATCGAAATCGATACTGCAAACGGAAAACAACTGCAGCCCCTCGCAGGATTTGAAAACGTGAGACACGTTTCAATTTCCGGGATAATCCAATATATTTTGTTCTAGATTTTTTTTTCTTTATTCTTATAACTTTCCACAAATATTTCCCGTCTGTGTTTTTCCAATTCCCACCGTCTTTCTGCCGCTCGTCACCAATGATTGTTGTCTCCACTCCAAATTTATTTGAAAACATTTGTTGAATTGAGATTTTATATTTATATTTCATAGCCTACATGTTGAATTATGTAACTAAATTAATTAATTTTATAATAAGGAATCAAAAGATCCAGGGTTATTGGATAAAGGCTTGAGAATTTAGTAAGATAAATTAATTATTTATTTCATTAAAAAAGACGACGTTTCGAACACATGTTCGTTTTCATCTTCAGGTCAAAGATAATTTTAACCACGACGTGGTTATTAACAATTTAAAATGATAAATATTTTATTTAATTAATTATATGTTTTTAACAAAAAAAAGATTAAATTTTTTGTTAAAAACATGTAATTAATTAAATAAAATATTTATCATTTTAAATTGTTAATAACCACGTCGTGGTTAAAATTATCTTTGACCTGAAGATGAACACGAACATGTGTTCGAAACGTCGTCTTTTTTAATGAAATAAATAATTAATTTATCTTACTAAATTCTCAAGCCTTTATCCAATAACCCTGGATCTTTTGATTCCTTATTATAAAATTCAACTTTAACGGCTTAATAATCAAAACTTCAAAAACTAAATAAATTAATAAATATATCATCACGTCTTTTAGCCATTACTGGGTGTAGCACTCTGCCGAAGCAGATCTCGGTAAGTGATATATTTATGCGCGTGAAGTGTAGTTACCAGCCGTCAAATCACGGCCTCCAAAGATGTTAGTGGTGGGGGAACTACAGGTGTAATTTAAAATTGGTGAAAATGTTTTGTCGGCTGTGGGGATCGAACCAGGGTTCTTTGGATCCGCAGGCCGAATTGATACCACTGAGCCATTGCCCCATAATTATGTAATAATTATAATATATTAATAATTTCATATTAAATATAATACTTTGTTTAACATTATGAAAACAACATTATACCTTTAATATATAAATTTAAAGGTATTTTTGTAATAAATATTTATATATTTAGATATATTTAATAATCAAACGACATCATGTCACAGAATTTAATTTAATTTTCAAATATGTTTGAATGATATAGGTTTACTGCGGTATTACTCTTTGTTGAAAGTTTTACAGCAGTTATTAAAAATTTTATACTCATAACAACGCTGGGACAAAAATGTAGTGGTTAATTTAAATATACTAAAAGTAACCATTTTATTAGGATATTAGAAAAGAAACAATAAAATTGATTCAAAAATTGTTATTAATTTTAAAAAGTATACATTTAATAATTACAAATTAGATCAATACTCAAAACTAGTGGTGGGATCTAGAACCGGATAGTTTCGGTTTCGGATCCAAAAATATCCGGATATCCGGATAATTGAATGTTGAACTATTCGGATCTCGGATCCAAATCTTAGTATCGGATTTTGGATCCGGATCTGAGTACAGGATTTTGGATCCGGATCTGAGTATCGGATTTTGGATCCGGATCTGAGTATCGGATTTTGGATCCGGAACTGAGGATCGAATTTTGGATCCGAATCTGAGTATTGAATTTTGGCTCCGAATCTCAGTATTGCATCTCGAATCCGGATTCAAATGTCGAATCTTGGAAACGGATTTGAGCATCTGATCTTAGATTCGAATGTGAGTATGAGTATGGAATTTTAGATATGGAATTTCAGTATCCGGATCGGTAAAACCAAATAAATGTGATTATGAAATAATCCACTAAGCATTTTCGTTTCATGTTAACAGTCGGCATATTTCTGATGTTTAAATTTCTGTTGAACAACTTTTAGCATCTGCTAACAAGGAAATTTCACAGAATTAGTAGGTAACAAAAACAATCCCTTTTATGTGAAACACGTGCTCGATGTAAATAAATATGTATTCGCTACCTGCAATGAACATATGGTCATTATTTCTCAAATTTCACCTTAATCCCTTTTTGCTTTGTAGTATTTCTTTTATGAATGTTATAAAATCTTAGAACTGCAGAATTTTCAATATTTAAAGAAGTATCTCCCTTCTTTTCTTTACATATGAAATTTTGTGTTAGTTTTATTGTACTCGTATGTTTAAGAATATGACAATATATATTTTTCTAAATGAGCAATAATAAATCTTATCATGCAAGTACTTTTTACATATCGCATATACTAACTCCCATAGAATTATACGGTAAGTAAAAAGAAATTGGCATCGTTTTCTTAAAAAGCATTCAATGAGTTTTGCTACAAACTTCATACTCATAGTAGGACAAAATAAATTAATGAAATTAATGTCATATTAATATGTTACTGTATATGTGAAATAATACAAATATGTATTTGTTATTCATCATTTAACTAAATATGACTCTGTGAAAGTAAATTCCTTTCTTCTTTATATATGAACTATTTTATGGGGGTATTATAAAATTTATTACTGTTTACAGACCGCTGTAAAGATAAACAGGCCCACTTCAATGGTTTCAATTTGAACTCAGTTTCAAATGTTTGCCTTTACATTCGAAATGGATATCAGATCTAGAATTAAAATTTGGATCCGGATCCGTAAGCAAAACAACGAATCCGGATCCGGATCCAAGTCCAGATCCGGATCCAAATCAGGATCCGGATCCAAATCCGAATTAAATTTACGGATATCCGCTTCAAGATCCAAACATCGGATATCCGAGGATCCGGATATTTTGATATCCGGGTACTCGGATCCAAGTTTTGTCGGATCCTCACACCACTACTCAAAATCGATAATAAAGGTATGCGACTAATTTAAAGACAATCTGAGAGAAATTGAGAAATTTTAACGCTCATAAGCCCCAACTGCAACTTAATTGATTATTTTTCCAATAATTTCTTATGCATGTTTAACACGTTTAATGATTATACATCCCAGTTAATTCACCCTTATGTCACTGAATATTATTTAATTGTCTCTTGATATTTTTTTAACGTCAATGCATGTATTAAGTTATTATTACTTGTTGAACTAAATACAAAAGTTGCAGATTTATGGACTAGGTATTATTTTTTTTCTTTTACCATATTTAATACATAATTTTTTTCGCCGATGGATTAAATTTAACATTTATTTTGTTTTACATTAACTTAGGATCGGTGCGTTCGGACCCTGTACAATAATTGGGATTAAATAAATATATTATGAAAATTGAAGAAGGAATTAACCCTATCTAACATTAAAGAAGAGACATGCAATTGTTATATTTATTCATTTATAGGCAGATTCACAAAACGGATTAGCGCTAACACCGTTTTTAATATTATCTATAAGTCTGTTTCATATTAAAAGATATTATGAAATAAACTAAATTTGATGCTAATTAATTCTCTTTTTAACTCAAGTTAAAATAAACTTGTTTCATACATTGAAAAGAGAGTTAAAAACGAAATAAACGGTGTTAGCGCTAATCCGTTTTGTGAATCTGCCTGTTAAATAATAAATGTATTTTTTGTTTGATAATTTTTGGAACGTAAAATTTAATTTCAAATAATTTTTATTCTTGTTCTTTTGTTCTAAAATGTACAGGAGTGTGTTTTCGAACATTTTTTAAATCCT
The DNA here is from genome assembly GCA_911728475.2 of Pterostichus madidus. NCBI lineage: Eukaryota > Metazoa > Arthropoda > Insecta > Coleoptera > Carabidae > Pterostichus > Pterostichus madidus. The sequence continues at coordinate 20,233,813 of OU452302.1, forward strand.
ATGTTAAACTCATACGAGTATGTTTCGCGTTTCTGTGCACAGTTTATATGAAAAACGATGAAGAAATGTTAACACCACCAGAGATTAAAGAAGCACTTTCCAGCCTGTCAATTGTTAACAAACGCCCACGTTTAATATCAGTCAACAAAAAAACTATTTAGAAAAATTTGAAATATAAACACGTAATTTTAAAAGCATATTTTAAGATAATTAGGTACTTTTATAAATTCTATTTTAATAAATATGATGTGATCTGTTTTCGTTGTTAATATTTAAATGATGCTGATGCATAAATGCAGTATATTTTGGATATAATTTAATTACATAGGTACCAAGCAAAATAATATCTGTATATTTCATAAAACAAATACAGTTTCATAACTAAAACAAAATAGAATCATTCAACAATTTATTTTTTAAATTCGTAATAAAACGTGCAATTGTCTCATGTCTAGTTTACAAGTTCTAAAATTATTGCGTTTTGCAAGTGATGTAATCTTACTTTATGGCGACGAACATTGCTGCATTTCATGAATATATTTGCATAAAAAGATCTGCGTTTTAACATAGAGACGAAACGATGAAACGGAATAATACAGTGGCGGTAAACAGCAGGAAAGTGGCGGTAGGAAGTGCAAACATAGGTAGCCATGATACGGCAACTGACAACAAGCGGGGGTAGTAGAACAAGAGACTGATGGCTGACAACTGCTGTTTGCCGTGATTACGACGACCAACGACTCAGTCAGCAGCCGGCACTCGCAGACAGAGATAACGAATTCTGTTGTAGAACGAACACACCCATATATATCCACGTCGCAAAGATTAAACGAAATTGTTGTACGTAGTCGTATGTATGAACACAGATAAGCGTGAAAACAGATGAAATAAATACGAATATACATTTCGACACTTTTAATATCTATAGCATTGTGTTTATCTCAAGTATTATTGTTTTGTTTTTATTTCTAGAAAATTTCATTTCATATATAAGATGACCACATGTTTGACACCAATTGAATATTAAAATTTGTTTACTTTTTGATCCAGTTTTTCAATTATTGTTGAAAAGTGCGACTACAAATAACTTAATTCATGATTTATATAAATAGGGAACTAATTATTATATCTGAACAGCTTTGAAAATAATTGAAAATACTTTCGACCGATGAGACATATTGCCAAAGAGACTGTAGGTCGAGAGGTGTTTTGCGGCAAACGTCGAACCAGAAGGCGAATGTATTTTGTTCGAGTGCTCGGTGCTCGAGTGGTGTACTTAGGATGACCACCCATCCTACTTTGGGAGGACATGTCCTACAATTAAACCTTTTGTCCTACGTCCTACCGCCTAACGGAAATGTCCTACTTTCACAGATAACTGGATTAAATTATTTTCTGTGATATTTTGTTTCATTTTTGTAGGTAATTATTTATATAAATTATACTATATTTGTGATAATTTTGAAATGAAATTATTAAAATTTATACACATGATTGTTTTCGTTTATTCCAATTAATACCATTTTATAATTGGTAGGAACAATATTTAAAATAAATATTTTTTTCATATTTTATATTAATAGTAATTTAATACGAATTTAAAAATAAAAATTAGAAGTCTAATTTTCCTTTTTTGTAATAAATAAAATAGATGTGTTATTATTTATACCGTTGATCATATTACACTAATTCAAATAATTTTGTATAGGTAGTCATAATAATAACAATAAACTTTTTTTTTCGTATTTTTATATTAAATAATGGATAAAATTACAAACAAAGAGTAGTATTTAAAACAACAAGAGTAGTATATCAATTTAAAATTATTTACTTATCAATTTTTAGTGTTTTGTGCTTTTTTACTACCGATTTTTATTGTTTTACGCTGGGATGTAAAATGTGCTAGTATTTCACGAATTGAACAATAGCATTGAGCATAATAATTTGTTTGAAATATTTTGACATTTAATTACAAAAATAAACAAATCAGATACATGTTGTCATGGTTACGGTGAATATACGCGTAGTATACATATATTTTTTATAATACCGTTTAGTTACCAAAATAAACACTGTTATACTCGGTTTCTATGAAAAATAAAGTATTTTGATTGGTTTAAAGCATGATAAGTCAGTCATTTTCTAATCAAGATCAAGATAATGAAGAAACTATGGTTATCACAGCGCTAACGAATACATTAACCAAGCAATGGAATCCCGTTCTTACGTAATATGTGTATACTCGTAATGTTAGCTAAAAGCAAAGCAGTCCTTTAAATCTAATTAAATTTTATCTACTGTTTTATTTTGTCTTTTTTTTGAAAAGAAATTATAAATTAGAAACACATTTAATAACAACACAATCTAAAATTTTATCCCTTGCTTCGATACTTCGAGAAAGCGGCGCCACCAGCTGCTTCAGCGCAGCATCCCTAAATTTTAGTGCCATTGTGATTAACGTATGTACTTTAACAAAATATTCAAAGCTAAAAATTCAAAAATTTTGTTATAAAAATTGTATTGTATTTTTTTAAACAATTTTTTTTTTGTCCAACAATCTTTTAGATCAATAAATATCTAACAAAAATTTATGTTTTAATGGTTTCTTGGCAAAGTTATAAAGAATATCATTTCTGCAGATATATATTTGATGACCCATATATTTTCACTATATCCTTTCTTTAAAAAAGACATATAAGCTCATTTAAACGATGCATTTGCAACATTTTGATTTTCTGTAAAACTTAGAAAGTAGGTAAATTCAATATATCCAGACAAAATTAAAAAGTTTTTTTTCTACGATTGCTATGAAAAGTTGACAATTACGCTATCATTTGTCATCATAAAGTTGACGTTTTCTGTAGAGTAATCGAAAAATAACTTTAGCTGTATTCCATTTCCCACTTGGTTCACTAAAATCAGTTCAGATAAATTAGATAACATGACTAAATGAATAGAATTAAACAAACTAATGCACTTATTGGAGTGAATTACTTTAAAGTAAATTAGAATCAGTAATTTTAGTACTGGAAAAAAAGGCAGCGAAGTGATCTTGCGAAATAAATAAATGATCTGGTTCAGTAAATGTAAGTTAGATCTGATCCAAATGGCAAATGGAATACGACTTTTGTTGCGCATTTCCAATGGCAACGCGCGACTATGTTATTTTTCAATTACTCAGATATGGAAAACGTCAACTTTATTTTTGAGTGCATATCCAATGGCAACGTGCGAAATAATTATTTTTATAACCAGTACCGGAAAAGGCTTATTACATGCACGTAACTATTTTCGACACGTATTATAAACAACATTTTTCCTACAACTGATAATTTAGAAAATCACTAAAATATTATCAGAATTTATAAAATTTTAATGATATTACACGATCAGGATGTTTTACGGCGTTGCTATGGTTTACTTGATGATTGCTTCATTGTTCTACGTTATTTAGAAATATTTCACTAATTTCAAGATAATTTCTTCAAAATTGTGTAGATTTGAGTAATATAATGAGCGTTTCTACTTTATCATCTACATCTCCAGAGATAATTGCAGCCTCAGATCAAGCTGTGTTAGATCTATTTTTGGCAGTGACGATCCAACCTGCTGCTGATACTTCTAAAACCTTCGAAATCGTTGTGAATAATAGTTCTGTTGATAATATGAATAGATACGGAAGAAATTAATGTTACTTTAGACAATATACAATTTTCTACTTCACATTATGTCAATATTAGCAACTGTAACAACTGTGTTATTAATATGCACAAACAATAAATATTATGTATTTTACTTAGTCTCTAAATAAAATCTTTTTTTTTTTGTTAATTATCATATTTAATAATGATACACTTACAAGTACTTCTCTGCTCATTGTTATGTGTACAATTTAGGAATACTAATGATATTATTTACAATATTTATAAAGATTATGTTTATAAATGACAAAATATACCACTGTATATTTACTGTCGCTGGCTCGCTGCATCTTCTTCCAGAAGCGTCTGTAGCAAAAATATGCGCGCTCGGCGTGAAATTTAAATCGCTGTCAGTTAAATTTTCTTTTGATACTTGCGTAAAGCACAAGTTACTTTCGGTGATTCTAGTTTATTTACAGAAACACACTTGGTCTACATTTGTCTCCTTTCCACCCGTAACCAAGACAAAAATAGTTACGTTATAACAAAAGGCGTATTCCATTTGCCATTTAGTTCTGATCTAACTTACATTTACGGATCCAGATAACTTATTTATTTCGTCCGATTACTTCGCTGACTTTGTTTTCAGTACTAGAATTACTTATTCTAATTTAAGTAATCCCAATAACTGCATAAATTTGCTTATTTCAGTTCATTTAGTCATGTTATCTAATTTATCTGAACTATTTAAGTGAACCAAATGGCAAATGGAATACGCGCGTTTGTTTCAATAATTACTAGAGATACAAACAAAATAAAAACACGTATTTATTTTCAGTACGTATACGTTTTTTAATAATTTAAAATGCTATAATAGAAATTATGTATGTATCACGTGCGTAAAGTGTCTTTGTTCCTCTTACACTATTGCAGCTCTCACCTTTGGTTTGCGCTGCAATAAACATGCTCGAATAACAAAAAATCAATGTATGCTCTTACTATACAAGTAACTGTTTGTCGATTAACATTAATAGTGGGCTTTTGTAGACAATTGACAATCTGTGAAGTCCCACGTTTACAGCCTAGCCTATAAAAGTGTTGTTATGAAAAATTAAAAAAAAAAAACAAATTTGACATTTATGATTTAATTTAATAAATATAGTTTCAACCGTGAGGCATTTTTTTTAATCCGGCATGGAGTTTACATTCCTTCGTTACTTTCCAGTATATATTGTAAATTCAATTTATGTAGTGGTAGAAAACATTCACAAAAAACAGAATGATGCCGGTAATATTAAAAATATTGAAGACAATCACAAAATTAATATTAATTTTGTCAACGGCCATGGCTGAACTCGTTGTGACTGATCTATGCGATAACGCGAGATAATCAACGTTGCGCGCGGGTAGTACTTGGATGGCTGACCGTCCAGAGAAACTCGCGTTGCAGTTGACTCTATGACCTAAAACGTAGGATCACGGCGTAATGGCGGCATATAACCATAGCAGTTGGTCCGCCAAGAAGCCATAAAAAATATATATTAATTTGAAACATTCGGCAAAAAAAATTGTTTTCAACAACGCAAAAAAGCGGACATAATGTCATAGCAAGATTCATAATCACGGCTTTTCGCTTAGTTAAACAAATAACTATTATAATCTATGTACATCTTCGCAAGAATTATTGTCTCTTGTTTCTCTTTATATAGAAATAATACTAGTTCAAAATTTATAATAATAATAAATTTATTCTGGTAAATGGGTAGTTTAATATAGGTATTATAATATTTCTTAAAATTGAACACATATTATTGTTTATTATTATTATTATTTTATTTGAATGGGATAATGGCTCAGTATGGTATCGAGTCGGCCTGTGGATCCTAAGAACCCTGGTTCGATCCACACAGCCGACAGACATTTTCACCAAATTAAAATTACCCCCCCACCACTAACATCTGTAGGGGGCGTCTAGTAACAGCACTTCACACGCATAAATATGTATTACATACCGAGATCTGCTTCGGCAGAGTGCCACACCCAGAAATGGGTAAAAGGCGTGATGATATATTTATATTTATTTATTTTATTTCCGGGGTAGATAGCGCAGCGGCAATGAATCGTAAAAACTGACTTTCAGCACAATAAAACTTCCGCTTTGACTCTCCCTTCACTAACGTCTTTAGGGGCTGTAATTTGACTGCTGATAACTGCACTTTACACAAAGAAAAATCACTTACCGAAAACTACTACAGCAGAATGCTACACCAAGTAATGTATGATTATCAAAGCAAAGATGATCGAAAAGTTGATCGAAGACTTTTGCAAATACTTTCAGTAAGTAACAAAAAATTATGACCTAAAAATAAAAAAAGTACAACCATGAAAATGAAAAATGCAAATCAGATAGTTTGGTTTAGTTGCTGTTTCCGTTCAAGTTCAATAAGCAGCTACCAATTAACATAAAGTTCTCGTACCGTAAACGGATCTCTGCTAATGTTCTTGTTCTATTTAGTTATATCTTAATAATTAGTATAGAAATTTTCTAATTTCCATACATATAGATAAAGTTTCAAATAAACATTTTACACGATAGTCAGTAAACTGTATTTTGAGGTTTGGATACAAACTCTGAAATTGGTTTGGGCGTAATTATTGATTTAATTTTTTTAACAGTGATATAACTAAACCGACGAAATTGTATGCAACAGTTAATATGATTATACTAGCTTTTTTAACATCAATAAATGTTAAACGCAGCAATTTTTTTTTAATCACATTATCAAGTTGTTCTCTCTCGATCAGGTATGAAATATTTGTAACTGAAATAATCAAAAATACTAAAAAGAAAAACAAATATAAAGTTTTAAAAACAATATTTATATTTATAGTAAAGGAAAAATAAAGATATCACACAGTTGCCTTTGCCCTCAATTCTCTGGTTAACAGATATAAGGATGGACAAACAGATAAGTGCATAAGAATATTTTTAGAATGTACCCAAAACTACAACTTGCTTGCACACTAAGGATGCGTTTATATTAGAGCATCAATAAACGATAAGAGCAGTGATAATGGCAAACGACGAAAACAAATGCATAAATTCATATGAATTAATGAATTAGTTTTCGTCGCATTATCATCTGGTAACGTCCATGGTGCACATATGATTTTACTTTTCACTAAAACATGTGAATTAGGATTTAATTTATAATAATATGATTATAGTAATGCTCATTAGAATATTAATTAAATGTAACGTTGCATTATCACGAATTTTATTTAAAACATCTTTTGCGTTATATTTTTGAAGATTATGAAGGAAGAATTTGATATTTTGGAAAATATTTTCGTTAGAGCGAAGATAACGTTGATATTTCTCGTTATAAGATTATTAATACATATGACAGCACCATCATACTGTTTTTAGATTAAAAAATTAGGATTTTAAAAGAAAATTTAATTTTTTTAAACTCTTTACTTTTGAACATATATATATTTTCCTACAACTGTGCAATTTCTTTGTTATTACGTAACTATTATTGCCTTGGTTACGGGTGGAAAGGAGACTAATGCAGACCAAGTGCGTTTCTGTAATTAAAGAAACACTAGTGCGGAAAGTAATTCATTACGCAACTGTAAAAAAAGTTGTATTGAGAGCGATTTAAATTTCGCGCCGGGCGCGGATTTCATATTTTGGCCACAGACGCTTATGGAAGAAGAAGATGCAGTGAGCCAGCGCTAGTAAATATGCAGTAGTATATTTTGACGTTTATAAACATAACCTTAAATTGCAGTATATCTAATCTGTACACAATTAATAAAAAGAACCGTACAAAGTAAAATATATTGATAAATGGTTTTATTTTAAGAGTAAGTGAAATACATAATATTTATTGTTTGTGTATATTATTAACACAGTTGTTACAGTTGCTTATATTGACATAATGTGAAGTGGAAACATTGATTTCTTCCGTATTATTAACAGTAATATTGTTGACAACAATTTCGGAGGCTTTAGAAGTACCAGCAGCAGGTTGATTGTCATTGTCGAAAATAGATCCAACATAGCATGATCTGGGGCTTCAATTATCTTTGGAGGTGTTTATGATAAAGAAGAATCACTCACTGTACTATTCCAAGCTAGACGATTTTGAAGAAATTGTCTTGAAATTAGTGAAATATTTTGAAATAACGTAAAACAATGTGCAAGCAATCAACAAACAAACCATAGCAACGCCGTAAAACATGCACGTAACAATCCTTTTTCGGCACTTGTTATAAAAATAACTATTATTGTACGTCATTCAGTGTATTCGGACCTCTATTTCATTAATTAGCAACTGATGATCAGGAACTCTCTTTTAACTTCTTTCCGTTATTTTAGGACCTTCTCAGATTTTCTAGAATTCTATCCTAATTTCTAAGACAGGGTTAATCGTATCTAGCTTCTCGATATATTTTTACTCAGAAGATAATTTTGTCAAGATACTTATTTACAAAATAATAGAGTTCTGTGTTACAAAACATTATATCAATTTATATTGGAAGACTTTACAACATAATACGTCTTGACATTTTCATAAATTTCTTCGTCTTCTTTGCGCGTAATTGCCTAACCATCCAATTGAATTTCAAGCGACGTACCTGCGTCACGCAATGTCTTTATATATTCGTTTCGTTGTCGTCACGCACTCACACCTATTCGTCTTTTACTTCATACCGTTGTATTTGGCGGCTGTAGCTACATGGTTATATTAACGCGGAAACAAATTACGTTCAATAACGGCCATGTCACGATAAACAGCTCGCATAGCACAGGCATGCTGACAGAGAGACAAACAACCGATTGACACAGAACGGACAGTTGGACAGGCACGACAATGCTTCAAGTGATGAATAAAGCTACAAAAAGTGGGAAAAATATTCTTCTCCACATCACCTCCCTTCCAAATTCAATTTATCAAGCGGTGAATTGGCATCATGCTACGCCCTCTGTTTGTCGGTAACTGCTGCCTGCGAATATACTCGGTCGACTCACTCGCCACACGCACAGTGCTTTATCTCACTCACTTTGGGGTTTTTCATTTTCGAAAAATCAGTAAATAATGTGTGTACTGTCACGAGTTTTATTTACCAGAATTCTCATCATACAAGAATATTAATTATAAATTGTAAAACGAAAATAAGACTTTAATTGCACTTCCATTTTCACAATACTTTTGAATTTTCCACATTTCCAAGTCTGACAGGGTGACAGGTATATGTAATAAAAGGCAGTGGCTTTTATTACTACAAAATTAACAAAACGATTCTGATAGATTTGTAAGTACGTAAAAAGTTTGATGTAGTTAATGAAAGTAAAAAATAAAAGATTCCTGTATAGTTTGAATTATGTGGGTTTAATAGTAAATTTCTTAAACGAAGAAATCGTTTCGAATCATGACATGATTCGTTTTCAAGTCAAATATTTTTTTTTATAAATCTATTTCAATTACCTTTTAAAAAATTAAACAAAAATCATACACTAGGAGTGGAGTGATCACCCTTCTGAAATGTTCAAAGAGATTACACAATTTAAAGTATCTCTCGATTGTATAGTTATTTGTCGAAGTTTATTATTTTAAGTTGATATAAATATCTGAAGTTATGTAACGAGATAATTATTCATTGCATAAATTACTAGTATTTCCGAATATATCTGATTATGAATGATAAATATATATATATATATATATATATATATATATATATATATATATATATATATACATATATACATATCTTGTTATGACTCGTTATTAGTTATTAAATATTATATAATTTTGTAATTGTTCAGTACGTGTTTGATTTTGTCGTGTTCGTATTCTCACCATTTTGATCATCGTTTTGATTATCATTTTAATTATTCCTCGAAATTGAGTTAAATATGTCCTAGTGGTAGCATTTGCGCTACTCTTGTTTATTCATTTAATCAAATAAATTCTTTAGTTATCGTTTACATCTTAGTACAAGCCTGTTACACATATGAATTCAATATAAAAACAATTCTGCAAGAAATATGTAACTCTAGTTATACATATAATGTTTAAAATAGCTGACATAGAAGTGTAATAAAAATTTGTCAAATTTATTTTGAACTTTATTTTAGCAAGTAACTAATTTAGTAAAATTACATTTGTTGACTGATTTAGACACAGAATTTAATAATTATAACATTTAATTACAAATTTTCTCTAAAATAAGTAGAAAAACAATGGTGAAAACACATTTTCCATATAAATTGGACAATAGTAATAGTACCAGTTTCTAGTAAAATCCACGTTTGCAACATTCACGTTTAGGTACATTTGTGGCCGATTTAGAGGATGATCGAGGACCACTTTCGCGATCTTTATATTTTACATAAAATAAAAAACAAAATCCAATTAAAAAAAATTATAATAGTGTGTGAAAATAATGGTATAATAAACAAGAACGCAACAATTCAATTCTATGTAGCGATTATATATATATATATATATATATATATATATATATATATATATATACTGTTTCCCATCATTCCTCAGTTGAACATATAGGGACCAGGCACACCGAGCCGCAGTTTTTACACTGCCGTACTGCTGGTTTTCATAGTCGATGTTACATTATTTTAGGTGTATGAGTGACTAGCTCATAGCGCCCGAGCGTGATAATACATGTAACTGTATTTTTATATTTAACGACAAATCACACATTGTCGACAGGCGGATTCGAACTGACGACCCAATGGTCGGATGACGTCAGCATGTTAGGAGATGTACATTAACACGCTCGGCCATCGCGCCTATATGTAGCTATTTAAAACAAAATTTATACAACTATATACTGAAATATTATCATACAGGGATATTTTTTCGGAAGCGCGTTGTCGAACAATCTGCTTCATATCTTACAAAAGATCGTATTTATTTATTTATTTATGCTACTCTGTACAACAGGAACTTAATCACAATTACAGTACAAAGTCCGCGCCGACCAAGTCGCAGTGTGATTGTTCATATATTTTTTAGCGTGAGTGGATTTGTACTGCAGGACATGTTGATTCGCAAATTTTACAGTTATCCTGTGAATTTCATTTAACAGTGCTAGTATCCATTGCATCTGCAGAAAAAATAATTTCTCAAAATTTGAAACTATTTCCTATTTATAGTGTGCCAGAAAAGACTAAATAGTTTTGCAAATATTGTCAAAACGAATTTTTGTCTTTAAAATTCAAAAGGGTTGTTTTGAAAATGTAGATATATTTATTTTGTTTGTAAATCTCAGAATATTTAAATAAATAAAATAAATAAATATATCATCACGCCTTTTAACCATTACTGGGCGTGGCACTCTGCCGAAGCAGATCTTGATAAGTAATATATTTATGCGGGTGAAGTGCGGTTAGCAGCCGTCAAATCACTGTCCCCAAAGATGTTAGTGGGGAGGAGGGAAACCACAAAGGTAATTTAAATTGGTGAAAATGTTTTGTCGGCAGTAGGGACCGACAGGCCGACTTGATACCACTGAGCCATTACCCCATATAAATATAAACATTATTTTGTACAATATACGCCGGTGTGAGTAATTAAATTTAAGATGAGTTTCAAAAAATTAGGACTGGTTCTACAACCTCCGGATAAAGTTCCCGTTAACTATCAGCTGAATAATAAAAAAAAATCAGAAAATTGCATTCATTGTAATTATTACTATTTGTGCTATGATTTCGTTTCGATATTATTTTATTTATCCCTCTGAGAGTTATTGTAAGCTGTATCCATAGATTAAAAAACCGGCACGTATTTAGATATATTTATATTCGGATATAAAATATAACAATATTATTTCACAAAAATTTAATCACTACATATACTTAAGATGTAGTTTATAATTTTATAGATTATTTAAAAAAAACAATATTGATTTTGTTTCAGAATCTATTTTATTTTCCTGAAATTTTTATTAGCGACTATTGGTAATATTCATTTAATAAAAGAGACACATAACTAACGAGATGCAGCGATTGCCCGGATCAAAATGTGATATATGGTCAGCCAGTGATAAACAGTGGAATTATTCAGTAGTACTTTAATTACTGTAAACGCTTTTATTCACAAACTAGAATGAATGTGAAACAAGTAATTAAAAGTGGTATCCAATGTGAATGCTAGATGGATATTTAAACAATGGGTTGCCAACGTAACCCCTCTATAGAACTAACATGAGTTTTTTATCTGGGGTCAAGAATTTACGAGAGTTTTTTCTTTTAGAGCAGAAAATATAAAATAATATAATACAGAAAAATAACTCATTTATTATTAGATTATTATTATCAACTTACTTTCATCCTTAACGATATTATTATTCATTTAATTTGTGAAGATAAATATGAAAATATTTCATGTTACTAATAGTTTCTGTTGCAGCAAAAATACAAACATTCCTTATTTCTAATCTTTGGAATGCAATACAGATACTAATTTGTGTTTTCTGTGATAAGTGAGTTACAATTTTAAATAATTTATTTTTCGTTTGTGTATAATAAAACTTGACACATATGTACTAAATGTATGATATTTTAATTTTGAAACTACAGGTGTAATAACTATATAAATGATAAAACATGTACTCGTATATACTAGGTACTAGGGTTGTTGATTTCCATCGAATTTCGAATTTCTGAACATTCGAACATTCGAATTTTTTTAACTTCGTCAAAAAAACTTCGAATCTTCGAATTTTTGAATTTTTTGAACTTCTCGAATTTTCGAATTTACGAATTTTTTGAACTTTTCGAATTTTCGAATTTTCCGAAGCTTCGAATTTTCGAATTATTTGCCAATTAATTAACGCCATCTGTCATCTCCAAGTACGCTCACGCATAATTCGTGAAAAGTCGGACACGAATTAAATAATAAATTCGAAGTATTCTGCAAAAACTCTCTTAACCGCTCATCTAAATGCTATGGATTTTTAGTAAAACGTTTTAAAATGACAATAAAAAGAATACAAAAACGTCTTAAATATAACTTTTTTGACAGTGTAACGAAATTTTAAATTTAAATTGAATTAATTTGGCAAACAATAATAATTAATAGAAATTACTTACGAATTAATACAAAACTCTGCAATTGAGTTTATTCTGAAAATAATTCATACCACGTTAGGATCTAAAACATTTAAAATAATTCGCAAAATTCGAAAAATTCGAAAATTTTGAAAATTCGAATATTCAAAAAATTCAAAACTTCAAAAAATTCGCAAATTCGAAATATTCGAAAGTTTGAATTTAAATTCGAATGTTCAAAAAATCCGAACATTCGAATTCTCGAATATTCGTAAAATCAACAACCCTACTAGGTACATTAAATCGAACAAAATAATATTTAGTTATTTCCTACATTTACAGTCATTTTATTTAAGGGTTGGTAACCGCACTTCATGCGCAGAAATATTTCATTATCCGAGATCTGCTACTTTAGATAACTATATCCAGTATCTATTGAGTAACACGTGTGATGATTCTTTACTTGTTGAATTGTTTAAAATCTACTTAATAGTTGCAGGCATATACGTAAATAATTTTAGTACAGAAATAGTGTCGTCGGTATGGAGAACACAGAAGTTTTGCTCTTATGTTGTGCCAACTATAGAAATTCAAAATGAGACAACTAAAACCCTCTCTGGAATATTGAAACACAACGAGACAATACATCTACTTCAAGGCAGACACCCAATGAGAATGTAATGTCACAAACAGCTTGGAAATTTCAGCGCTAAATGACTAATATATGGAAAAGCGAAGACTAGATTTATAAATGGCTCACGCCGTATGCATAGACAAGTCTTTCTTCCTTGCTTTTTAACATAAAGACAATAAAGACAGACGTGCTTCTAAATAAGGACTGAAATACGTTTCTCTAAAATCTAAATCCAGTAACATTATTTATATCTAATCAAATTATGAAATATCATGGTGTCATAGGCACTTGAAATATTTACAAAATTTATTTTGCAATTAATCTGTAAATTTCACAACGATTATTTATCGTTTAGAGTTTTTTTGTGTTTGTAATAGAAATAAAAACCAATTACAGAAATTCCAGAAAATCTTATGCAAAAATTATGATTGATATTGTAGCACAAATTTAAGAATGTAAATTATAAAGAACTTATTCATCTATGCATGTTATCCGTTACAGTATCGTTTCTAGTAAGTATTCTAAAAATATAAATCTTCATATTTATTTGCAATGAGTATACAACAAAGCACACATCATTTGTATAAAATGAAGGAAAAAAAAAAATTATAAAAAAATTATATCTATATTTATTTAAATCTAAATAATAATAATAGAACAATATCTTTAATAATTTCATTTTTAAATATTGAAAGGACAGCTATATCATTAAAATATTTGTAAAAAATAGCTAGTTGGAATGCAGAAAAATTTTAATTAAATTCTCTTTTATTTGACAAAGTACAGCACGGTTCTGTTCTTATTCTTAACATTTACAATTTAAATAAACAGAAATACTGACTTGTTTCCATATGAACAAAGTAATTTACATAATGACAAACATACATGTGCAGACATATTATGCACTATATATATATATATATATCATAAAATAACGGGTGCTTCTGTACCAGGTATCAGTTGCTTATTGGTCGAAATTAGAATAAATAGACACAATGATAATATGTGTGTGTTATATTTATCGTCAAACGTTTCGGCAAACAAACAGTAGCCTTCTTCAGTGACTAAAATAAACAAAAAATATAAGTACATAAAAAGATTATATAACTTCAACAACAGACGCACCTGGAACGACGAAAGTAAAAATTAACAATATAAAAGAACAAAAAACAGCAAACATAATAGCTGTAGTCAGAAATATATATATATATAGGCTCATTTTTGAGGCACGTTAAAAAAATCGATCCTTTGGGATAACACTTTCTAATATATGAAATATTTTTCAAAAAAAGTTTCAGCCAAATTGGTGACATGACTGCGCCCCGGTTTGTCTGTCCCTGGCTGGAATGGACCTATATATATATTACTAAAATAAAAATAGAAATAATAATTTTGTTTTTAATCTATTAGAAAAGGTATTTAACACTTTTACATCATCTGGGACTTGATTGTATAAAATAGGAGAATTATAACTGCGTTGGAGTAGAGCAGAGCGATGGGATGAAACATGCAATGCGAAATAACCTCGTAAGTTTTTGTAATGTAAATCATCCGGTCTGGGTTACAAATTGGTGGCAGCGGTGGGATATTTTGTCAGATCAGGGTGGCCAATCGTTTTTGGTCCGCTCGCGGAAAAGCAAGTATTAGGAATTCAACAATAACAACAGTTGTATTCTCTCCGATACAAATGATGGCAGCGATTTGCGAATTTTTTTTTCCAAACTGCACGTACAAAATGTTTGGTAAATCGAGAAGCATGGATTCATTGACAACAAGCAAGTAAGTGAATCAAGAAAGATGTACGGCCAAAGAAGATCAAATTACATCGAGAGAAGACGCTCTGTACAATGTTACATTTGCAATGGCAACCACTATGCCAGGCAGTGTCAGCAACAACATCAGCGTCAACGGCCGAATCACTATCCGAGGGAAGAAAATTACTACCATCCAAGGCAAGAAAATTACAACTACCAGAGGGAAGAAAATTACAATTATCCGAGGGAAGAAAATTACAATTACCAGAGAGAAGAAAATTACCATTATCAGAGGGAAGAAAATAACCATTATCCGAGGGAAGAAAATTACAATTACCAGGGTGAAGAAAACTACAATGATCAGAGAGGCGATTACTACGACTACCAGAGAGAAGATGATGACACTCATTATAGAAGAAATCAAGTTCAGTGTTATAATTGCAATGGCAACCATTACGCCAGGCATTGTCAGCGTGAGCGTCAGCATAAGCTAGCGTCAGCATAAATATCAGCGTCAGCAGTCAAATTTTTATGATAATCATAAAGAAGAAGACATTGAAAATGATACACAGTATAACAGAAGAGAAGCAGAAACAACAGGCCAAACTAAGAAAAATACAGAAGAAATAGACCCGGAAGAATTAAAAGAGATGGAGGAAATTACGTGGTTCTTTAATATGTTAAGAATGGCGGAAATATCCGGTGACCAAGAGGCAGCTCTTATGATTTATGACCATTTAGATGGCATTCCGATGGACGATGGAGTATTAAGATGTTTTGGATGTAAGATGCCTAAGAAAAAGTACTGTCTTTGTGAAGAAATTAAAGAAAGAGAAAGAGAAAATATTGCTGAAATAGACAAGAATGAGGATGATTCCCAACAAGTGAGTTCAGAAGAAGACCGTAGCAGTGAAGAGAGACCTAATGACGCCGTTACCAAGGAAGCTCCGGAAATTTACGAGGTAAATAGGGAGGAAAAAGAAGCATCAGGGGTTAAAAATGATGGCTTAATAGAGGGTACGGGTATTGAGGAAATTTCACAAGCGGTTAATGAAGGAAATGACGAAGTTGGACAGATCAGCATTAAGTTCGAAAACAGCAAACAGTTTCAGAGAAATAAAGAACAAAGAAAACAGTACGATAGGAAGAATCCACATCAATTAAAGAACTCCACAACAAATGGCCAAAAGATGAAAAGAAGTACGAGTAAACGAGATTCGATATTTAGACGACATAAGCAGTACTACAAGAAGAAATTCAAACCAAATTCGACATTCACAAATAACCACAAGAAAGAACGAGATACGAGGTATAAACTTCAATTTTATTCTAGTGTTGTGCGTTATAAAATAAACATAAGACGATGGTGGTGTTTATTTGGACTATTTTATGGACGGTACAAGTGATAAAAGTGTTTTGTGTTTATGTATATTTAATTTAAAATTAGTAAAAATTTAGGTATAAAAAAGGGAATGTAACAAGGAAATAATAGTTAAATTATGTTTTGTGTAATATGTAAATTGTGCCCCTTTGCAGGAAGCAAATTGTTTGAAAAAGGGAGGAATGTAACAAGTCAAAGTCAGCACATTCTTAGTGAATACAATTAAGTAAAGTAGAGCATGATGTAATGAGGTCAAGTATTCTAAATAATATTCGTTGACGTAAGTAGCTAACTATTTGCTGACTTAGTACTTTTGTAATTATATATATAGTAGCGTTAGGTCAGTTATTCACTCAGTATAGTCGATAGTCAGATAGTCAATACGAGAGTTCAGTAGGAACTCGACAACTCCAACCATGTAGTAAGTGTGAATAAATCTTTGTTATTTGTTGAACCAAATTGTAAGTACAAACTTATTTACAAAACCCTAGTACTTGTCCTTTCTCCGGTCTGACAAGAACCCATATAAATTATTTGTTAATTCTCCTTTTAAATAAGGGAGGCTTACATCTGAATGAAATTTTAGAAAACAGATACGGTGGAATACTGTTTGTTAATGTACGATGTATTAAACATGTTAAATGATGCATGCTTAGATTTATCATGTTGAGCCACCTTACATAGTCGTAATGTAACCGGATCATATTTTCGTAAACCTAATATTAATCGTAAGCAACAATGGATTCCTGAAACAAATTTTTATTATTTTTTTAAATGAAACTAGGTACATGATAAACTATGACGATCAGTCAAAATGCTGGTTGAAAATTCTTTATATTACAAGAGATATGATTTTTTTACATCTTGTGTTTCAAGCTTAAGAAAACGAAATTAAATTATAGTAATAAATATACAACGTGTTGAACACGTACATACCAGCAAACGACGAACAGTTTGAAAAACCAGTTTTGAGATGTTATATTTAGTTACGTTCTTCTCCGCATATGTCTCTTATTTACTGCGTGAAAATACTTGTGGCCAATGCGAACCTTCCGTATTTGTGATTATATATTTAATTGGTTATATCTCTGATGTAAAACTTTATTTTTAACAATTTTTTTTCACTAATAGCTATGATTCAATACATATTTTGTTTTTATCCGTATCGTCTTGTTATGTAGATTATGGTTCAGGAGCCCATTTTGTACATTCTGTATTTTTAAAATGTCAGTCACAGTCAAACATAGGTCAATAGTAGAATATAGAATCAGCTAATATTTGTTTATACTTTTTACTTAATACGAAACGATTTATAAATAAGTTTTTCAACATCAGATATACTTTTTTAATTTGTAAGGTAACATGATCGCTGATCCACAATTCAGTATCCAAGATCAAATCAAGATCTTTACACTTTCCTTTAAATTAGTCCGGCAGTACGGTGGGGTAGGTAGCGTTACGGAATTCGAATCCGGAGATCCCCACTCAAGCTAGAAATTATAATTACAACCACTCTGCGGCTCGGTGAGTCCGGACCCTGTACTGTAATTGGGAATCAATTCCTGTTGTACAGAGTAACATAAATAAATAAATAAATAAGTTAATCCTAATATTATTTAGAATTATACTTAAATTGTATCAAATAAAAATTTCTCGTGGATTTATTACCCAGCTACATAACTGCTGACTTATTTTCATTTAAGAAAAAGCAATGAGACCTGGCATAATTTGCTTTATTCTCAGGATCATGTTTTACTTTCAAAGCGGCATCTTCGAACTTAAAAGGTTTAAATTAAATATATAATTCAGTATCGTCGGCGAATATACGTACGTATATCTAAGTAGGTAAGCAATACATTTAAAGAAATTAAAGAAGAGCTTCATATCGATCATTGTACAACGCCTTTAAAATATTCAAAGATTATGAGGTGCTATTATTTAGTATAACTCTTAAAGAACGATTACTGAAATAATTCGAAATTAGTGCGAGGTTATTAACATAGAAACCAATGTATTTTAATTTCGCTAGTAATAGTTCATGATTAACAGTGTCAAAAGCTTTGCTAAAATCCAAGAGAATAAGCAGAACCAATTTCTTCTAATCTATTATGTAAGAGGTCATCTGTTATGTTTAATAGCGCCGTTATAGTGCTATAACCTGACCTGAAGCCTGATTGAATATCTGGTAAAATATCAAAAGTCGATATATGCGTGGATATTTGCGTGTGCAGGACTTTTTCTAATACTTTTGATAGAGTAGCCTGAATACTTATTGATCTAAGATTATTACAGTGCGATTATTACTCTTAGGCAGTAGTTTCACTATGTCCTCTGTTTATTAGTCTGGAATAATGAAATTAACAAGACAAAAATTAATCAGATGTGTTAATTTTAAATTGACTCTATCAGCACCCAAAGCTTGTGATTTCATAGTAAGAAATATTTTATATATTGTTGTTATTATATTGTAGAAAGAATCATGGGATAGCTGTGGTGTCAAAAGGATTGATATTAGAAATAACACTAGTAATATTAACTTCTTGTCTAACATTTATATTAAACTAGCTATTACCCGCGACTTCGTTCGCGTGGTCTACAATTTAATGCGAGGACCCGGCATGCGTTGCACTGCAACACAAAGAAAGAAAGTGTTTGTGTTTAATTCTGTTTATTGATGTGCCTTTGGATACACCATATTTTTTGTTTTTTTCTTTGGGACGTACACGAATAAATCAGAAGGTTTTCCGATGCGTGCGCATGCCACATATAACTATCCATGTGAGAAGCATGGATTTTCTAAATTTAGTACACACTTGTAACGATTGTCCCTGTGCTTGGTTGATAGTCATTGCAAATGCGAGTCGTTCCGGAAATTGCAAACTTTTGAATTCGAATGGCATAGGACTGAAGCTTTATTATACATATATGTTAAAATTGGTTCTCGTCTATGCCTGTACCAAATTTGAATCGAATCAGTGCAGTACTTTCCAGGATAGCTAGTGGCCATTTTGTTTCAAGATGGCGGACTGAAGCTTTATTATACCTATATGTTAAGATGGGTTCTCGTCTATGCCTACACCAAATTTGAATTTAATCAGTGCAGTACTTTTCAGGATAGCTAGCGGCCATTTTGTCATGTCAATTTATACATAAAATTAAAATCTATTTTTTAATACTGTATTAATTTCTTATTAAAAAAGTATGCTTGAAAATAATATATTTATATACGATGCTACAAGGGTTATCATTGATATTTTAGATGAATTTTGATATATTGGATGAAATTATAGAGATACTTGAAATGGGATAGGTGATTCAGTCGGTTTGTGTATTTGAGAACCTGGATTCGATTCCCGCAGCCAACAAACAATTTTCACCACATTAAAATTACCCCTGTGCCTCCTGCACCAACATCAAATTTGGGGGCCGTGGTTAGACGGCTGGAAAACCCCACTTCACTTTCTGAGATCTGCTACGGCCACATTCAGTAATGGGTATAAGGCGTCATGATATATTTATTTTTATTTACCTTATAAAATTTACAATGTACTTATTGTTAATATAGCATTGAACACAATCATATCTCAGACGCGAGGTTTTTGAAGCACGATGAATTGTATAAAACTGTACATTAAATCTTGCAGCTATTTTTCCCACTATTCGTTTTTGCTTTTAATTCACTGTATCTGAAAATTTTGTATTACATTTTTAAATTCTATAGCTATTTCAACTAAAAATCTGACTTCATTTATAGTAAAATACAGATCTTGCACGTTTTTCTGACATTTTGATAGTTATAACAAAATCAAGGAGGTAGAAACAAAATTACAATTATATAGTTATTAAACGTCATAAACAAGTTTTGTATTTCTTTCTAATTAATGATTTTCATAACATTCTCTTTCTCTAAAAAAAAACAGTGTTGCAGTTTTCGTTTATTTATTTATTCGGTACCTAATAACAAGTAGACAAATAAATTGAACTGGATATCTAAAAAATAAATATCCTAATAAATAATTTATTTTACTAATAACTATTAGCTACTTTATTAGGAGGTAGATATCTCGGCCCTTATTAAAACTAGTATAATAACATTCCTCCATTGTTTGTCCGTGATGCAATATAGTATTAACAACTTTAAATTTGCCTTGAATTTGATAAGTATCACTAGATAACCCTTTTATTCCAAAAGGATCATTAATTTTATTAAGTACTAGCTATTACCCGCGACTTCGTTCGCGTGGTCTACAATTCAATGCGAGTACCCGGCATGCGTTGCAATGCAACTCAAAGAAAGAAATTGTTTGTGTTTCATTCTGTTTATTGAAGTGCTTTTGAATACACAATATTTTTTGTTTTTCTCTTTGAGACGTACACGAATAAATCAGAAGATTTTCCGATTCATGATCATGCCACATATACATAGGTATCCATGTGAGACGCATGGATTTTCTAAATTTAGTACACACACTTGTAGCGATTGTCCCTGTGCTTGGTTGATAGTCATTGCAAATGCGAGTCGTACCGGAAATTGCATACTTTTGAATATATATATATATATATATATATACACGTATATAGATAGATTATTTCAGTGCATTCTATAGATTAGTTTAGTTATTTTGAATTTTTCCCTCTAAATATGATTGTTTTTGAAGGCAAATAGATTTTGTTACTAGGTTTCTAAGCGATCTATAATAATCCCTACTGCTCTGAGTTCTTGTTCTCTTGAATGTGTCCAAGGCATTTTTCCTGATATTTATCATAATTTTTTTCTACGACTGCTATGAAAAGTTGATAATTACGCTCTCATTTGTCAACGTAAAGTTGAAGTTTTCTGTGGAGCAATCGTAAAAAAATGTTGTCGCGCGTTTCAGATATTAAATGCACGCCTGCTTCAATAGTTACCAGGGAACCAAAAAAAATAGAAACGTGTCATATTAACGGAACAAATTTATTTCAACTCATTTAATAATTTATGATGCAATCGTAGAAAAAAAGTATGTGTGTAATACGAGCGTAAAGTGACTTTATTTCTCTTACACTATTGTTCGAGTAACAAAGAATCATTTTACGCTCTAAATACACAAATAACTAATATCACATCGGTGATCCAAGGCGAGGGTTGTTTACGAACTATAATATTTTTAAACAGCATAAATGTGTCAAAGAGCATGATAATATTTGCACTGAAGATATCCAGTTTTTCGTTAAAAAAAAAAAAATAAATAAATATATCATCACGCCTTTAACCCATTACTGGGTGTGGCACTCTGCCGAAGCAGATCTCGGTAACTGATATATTTATGCGCGTGAAGTGCGGTTTCCAGCCGTAAAATTACGGCCCCTAAAGATGTTAGTGGTGGGGAAGCCATTGGGGTAATTTTAAATTGGTGAAAATGTTTTGTCGGCTGTGGGAATCGAATCACGGTTTTTAGGATCCACAGGCCGACTTGATACCACTGAGCCATTTTCGTTGATGTCATCCCTAATTTATAAATTACGCCAGAATATAAAAAACTGAGTATAATTTACATTCTTGTAGTCTCTAATGAAAATAAATTTTGTAGGAGACGTTGTAATTTAATATTGAAAGCAATTGCCCTATGATCAGATATTCCATGTGTATCACTACAGGTGACCTTACAGCAAATATCAGCGTTGGTTGTTTCAGAGATATTTGTTATCCGGGTTGGTCCAGAAACTATTTGAGTTAAGCCAAATGCATCTAGTAAATTAGAGAAAGATTTTACGAAATTATTGTTGACGTTTAACATGTTTATATTGACATCGCCAAGACAAACACATAATCACTTCGAGGAAAAAAGACATTTAAAGAATTTTCAAAACTATTAGTAAATTCTAGAATATTACCAGAAGTACGATAGTTATTTTCCAATATTGCTCCATATGTGAATTCATACTAGCTATTTCATCATCCAACTTATGTAAGAATTTTAATCTATGTACATGTCTATACCCACCACCTCGCTCCGCTCTATCGCCTCGCAACAATATACAGTCTGGGATTGCAAGTGAGTTACTGTTTATTGATTCATGTAACCATGTTTCAGAAAGCCCGAAGATATCAAAGTTACGAAAAGATTTTTAAATTCCTGAAATTGTGACTACAGATTTACATTTAATGTCCTAAGTTGTAATGGAAATTTTAAGTTTGATTTAAATATGACTATCTGTAACAATAGTGTCCAACCTGCAGTCCATTGGTAAATTTTATCCAGCCTGCTAGTCTTATTATCTTTTACTTACGAGTATTTCCTATTTTTATTTTTTAAATTTTGATGTCATATTAATGATATTTTTGTTCATGTGATTTTTATATTATAATTTGTTTAGATATTTATGTAGATCATAATGCTCAGAGGGAGACGGTATCCAACCCAAGGGCATTATCTTCTAGTAACGTTCGTAATTTTTACTAGAATATCGTATGTAGAATTATTTTTAATTTATAATAACTGTCAGCCCGATTCTCGAAAATCTTTTAGCTAATCTTGAATTTTGGAATAGCTAGTCTTATTCTAGTCCGATTTTAAAAAGTTAATCGAATCCACTTTCCATAAAATAAATGGTAACAAGATTATATTAGAGTTTATTTAAAATTTTTTTGAGAATATGGTTTACCTAAATTTGACTAATCCAAAACTCTTTTGAGAATTGGGCTGTTTTAGTATAATAAAGCGTATAAGAATATTAATCAACTGCGGCGTTACGGTGTCAAGGAAATTGTTTATTTATATTAAATGTCAATTGCATAACGTTCTTTATTTTTCGAGATGATGGCGGAACGATTTAAAATTTCGAAAGATATTTTAGTGAGAGCGAAGAAGGCTACAGAAGATTTGATACCCACGAAAACTGTTCAAGATATTTGGAAGTTGAAAAATGGGGTCTCGGTGGTAAACGAACCAATGATGATGGCGTATTTTCAGGAATTGGTATATTAATAACTACGTTGCCATTTCTTATTTTAATAATTTAGTGCCATTTTTGAAAGGAAATATTTCAAAGATATCGAAAGTTTTGACAGATCAGTAGTGGTATCGCGCCGTATAGAATTCTATAATAAAATTTAGGGGATAATTTTCAAATTACCAAATTAGTAAATAAATAAATAAATAAATATATCATCACGCCTTCTACCCATTGCTGGGTGTGGCACTCTGCTAAAGCAGATCTCGGTAAGTGATATATTTTGCGCGTGAAGTGCGGTTACCAGTCGTCAAATCACGGCCCCCAAACATGTTAGTGGTGGAGGAGCCACAGGGATAGCTTTTTCAAATTATAAAAATTTGTCGCCTGTGGGAATCGAACCAAGGACCTCAGGATCCACAGGCCGACTTCATACCACTGTGCTAGCCATCCCATACCAAATTAGTATTATGTTCTAAATCATTTTGCAGTACAAGTGTAGTTTATATCATTTGTATATTACCTGGTACAGAAGCACCCGTTATTTTATGCTACATATATATATATATATATATATATATATATATATATATATATATATATATATATATATATATATATATATATATATATATATTAAAAAAAAATTCTTGACTAATGACAGCAGTTCTAATGTTGCAAATTAAATATCTATATCTATATGATGTAATCTGGGGTAGATTAGAACATTGTTTTTCTGTCAGACATATTTCTGCATCATAATTGAAAACCAGTCAAGCTAAGAATATATGAACTACCACACCACGGCTCGTTGACTCTGTATAGTAATTGGTAATAAGTTTCTGTTTTACAGAATAGCATAAATCTTATAATAATATAATAACAAATATTAATGAATATTTAATTATATATTCAAAAGATTAAAATATGTATGTACATAGGTTATATGGCAAAATGACATTCTGCAGAATCAAGTATTCACTATAAACAAAAATTGACATTTTATTTATATATGCATAGAAATTATTTTTTATGCACCTAGGGCCAAATAGAAGTGTTTAAGTCCGCTTTTAGGACTAAACCACATGAATTAAGGAAACAAAATGATTCAAATAAATACGAGATTTGTTATAAAAGTATCCGACCTTCCCTTTTTGCGAAAACCTGATGAATTTGAATCAAGTGCGCTTGCATGAGCCGACCTTGAACCTTCGTGCGTATGTGTGAATTTTTTCCCGCCTATAGATAGCGTCTATTGCTGGCAAGCAGCATTTGAGTGAGGTAGTGTGTAGTGCTCTCGTCGGTTTTTCATTGCAAGGAAAATAACGAAACGACTGGAGCAGCGTTATTGCACCAAAATTTGCCAAAAACTAGGCGACAGCCAGATGGAAACCATTTGGAAGATTCAGGCGGATTTCAGTACGATGCTATAGGCATCACACAGATTAAGGAGTGGTACAGCCGGTTTAAAGACGGCCGCACATCGGTGGAGAGCGAGTCACGCTCCAGTCGGCCATTAACTTGCAGTGACACCGACTTCATGAACACCATAATCACTAGTGACGAGTCCTGTGTGTACGGATACGATCCGGGAACCAAATTCCAGTCGTCACAGTGGTAGCATTCCACGTCACCAAGCCCAAAGATGGCCCACCAAGTGCGCAGCAGCGTCAAAGTGATGCTGACTGATTTCATTGATTCCCGCGGAGTGGTACACCACGAGTACGCACCACAAGGCTAAACAAAAAGTACTACAGGGATGTCCACCGTTGCCTACGTGATATTGTGCAGCGCAAGAGACCGAAGTTGTGATCAACAGGAAATTGGAGCCTCCATCACGATAATGCTCCAACATAATCCTCGCACTTGATTCAGAATTTTTTGACGAAAAACAGACTCCTGTGATTCAATAGACTCCTTACTCTGCTGATATGCCCCCCTGCGACTTTTGGCTGTTCCCCAAACTCAGGAGGCCATTGAAAGGAACGCGATTTCAGACAAGAGAGGGCAAAAGAGGTTTTCTCGGAATGCATCCAACAATGGCGGCACCGCTCATAAAAGAGTGTGGAGTCCCAAAGTGACAACTTTGAGGGTGATTAGGTGTCCAACGTTCCAGATATACCAGTTTTTTCCTCAGCCAAAGGTCGGATACTTTTTTAACAGACCTCGCATATGATAACGACCTTTACCCATTACTAGGTGTGGCGAACTTATCGTAGCAGATCTCAGTTCTGCGAGTGAAATGCGGTTACCACCCGTCAAATCATGACCCTCAAAGATGTTAGTGGATGTCATAAAATAAATAAAGTATGCGAAAGAGTCGGTTTTTGTGGATTTTTTTCACATATTTTATATTAAGTTCTGATTTTATTTGTACATAAATTTAATGTTATCTAATTTATTACATTACTTTGAACTGTAAATTTCAACTCAATCAATTGAGATAAATGTTTTGGAGAACATATAATGCGAATAATTCACCTTAAACAAGCTTTCCCGAAGTCAAATTCTTTCATTCACGTAAGAAAGCTATAGCTAAATCCACAGATTATTCATGCATTATCCTTTACTTAACTAATTAAGTATATGATTCTATCTCTTTTTAATTAACATAATTTAGTATTTACGTTTCATATTTATTAAATAATAATTTCAGTGGCGGCTCGTGACTCTAACGAGCAGTGAGGCGACTTGACCAAAGCTAATAACCAAGAAAGAAAATAAAAGAAAAATAATAAAAATAAAAATATATTTATTGTCATAAAACTATAAAATTATTGAAAAAAAAATGTATCAAAATTAAAGCTTATATTTTTATAAATCATGTCTATTCTTCTGTATTTTAAATCAGCGAATTTAGTAGTTACATATATAAAACCTACCTGAGCGACGCATTATATTTAAAACACTGCATATGACACGACTCGCGTCGTAATATGCGTTTAATTCAGAGCGCTAATATGGAACATACCGGTGAGACAACGAAAAGCATTGCCTCACATTATAATCACAGACACATGAATGCGCATGCGCCAGACCGCTTGAGCTATCCAATTCAGTATAGGGAAATGTGTCTGGCTGAAGCGGAGACTGCACTCGTCTCAGTTCTAGTATGGTCTGTTCTCTCTGTCAGCAGACCGATGATACAGTCGAAAGTTATGACATGTTTAGTGCGATCTTTATTTGGTTGGGCCGCTGTAAAGTAGTGCAGCGTTTAGCCTGCGCGCTATCGCCACACAAATTATATGCATTTTATTTACAATATTAATATTGTTAGAACAAAAAAATATATATATTTTTACGTACAAAACGAAAAGTATTTCTTTTTTTATTGTTTCAAATACATCATGCGGCACCTCAGTTGCTGCATCTGACGAGTCGCCACTGAATAATTTACAGATTTATATAATTTAGATGATAGTTCGATAAAACTAAATCCAATGAAATTTCTCCAGTAAGCTATTTGTTCCTAGTCAATTTCTCATTTTTATAGCTTTCTAAGCAGTAATTTTAAATATCAAATTTATATAGCATAACCATAAATCAGAATGCTTCGTTTCTCTTATTTATAAATGTACGAGTACTAGAATTCGCAAGTTATATGAATAATAATATAATGTTGCTTTCAAGTTATCGATTTATAACTCTCAATATTGATTAATTAAGTATCAAATGAAGGTGAAAAAAGTAGCTACTTTTACGATATTTTTATTTATACCTTATACTCGTATACTTCTAATCTTGAGTTCAAACCCTATTTGAAATTTATTTCGCGATAGTTCCTAAACAGCATTCGATTTAAAAGAACTTTTGCACTTAAACTTTAAGAAACCATAAAGTTACCAATTCAACTATGCTATTTCAACTTCCAGTGCATCTAATAATAAAACAGAAAAAAAAAGATTTGAGTATTATGGAAGACAACAAAATCATTATCTATGAAAAGTCAATTCAATCTTTAACAATTCAAGTCTTCTTATTTGAAATTAATCCTTTCATTAAAAAGTACTGAAAAATGTATACCACCTTAATTAGAAGTGGAGTCTTTTTATTTTTTTTAATTAAAATTTGCTTGACAAAAAGGCTTCGAGAACAATACAATATTTGGAGAGACGCTGACAACAATCTTACTGCGCAGTGTTTCTCTCCAGGGAAATGCTATTTCATCACGGCCAGTGAATTATCTAGGGCTCTTTTTAAACCTTTCGCAAATAAAGTAAGTATAGCTGTTCCGATGTTGTCAAAGAAATAGAAATGCGTTCTTATTCAGTTTTCATTTGTTCTTCTATTAATGAATAGATTTTTTAAATGCTTATATTTAAATTGAATATTATAGATATGATTTTTAACAATAAATATTTCATTCGCTTTTCTAATTTATTCAAAGTCTTTGATATTTAAATTAAATTTTTAGTCCTTGTAATGCAGTAATTTGATAAAATTCTTTGTCTTCAGAATAAAGATGTTGAATTTATAAAATCAAAACCAATATATAGCGTTTCTATAGGCTGTAGCAGTAAATGCTGATGGAATATTAAAGTTATTGAGTCGAATTATTTATGCTTGGTAATACATCTTTTCTTATAAATTCAATAATTGACTACTTGAAATTCAAGAAGTGTTTTTTAACGAATAAAATTTGTACCCTTTGTTGTGTAGTAAATTCCAGAATTTTTGCTCGTATTTTTCTATTATTTGTTAATCTATATTAATAAATTCATTCCAGGTTCCATCCAAGCGAACTAAAACTGAGAATTAATTTGTAATTAGCAAACAGATCAACAGATGCATAAATTGAACATAACAAGTTTGTTGCACATATATAATTAATAGTCAGTATGCAAATCACAAATAAATTTTGTTCTCATTTCCGTCGAACCTCCAGAACATAACAAGATTTGTTCGTTTCACAATATGAGCGTTCATTAAACAATAGAATGTAATAACTGCGTATAACAAATCTATAACTTTTTGAAATGTTCAAGAATAAAAAATGAAGATGACATTAGGCATTAGGTTCACTAACTTTAAATGTAAAAATCTGTTGTGTCGGCGTGTCGGTATAATTTATATTACTTTTCAAAAAAGAAATGACGATCGGTTAAATATCATTTTTGTGTTTTTACTAGAATTTTGCACTCCAAAATTTTAATTTGGTACTAAACTCAATCAAATTTGAGCAAATTTTAGAAAAACAATGGACAATCGCCTATCATTTTTGAGATCACAATACTTTTCCTATTATATAGATCGGAAATATTTATTTATGTATCAAGGGTGAAAACAGGCTTCGCGCCTCGTGCTAATAACGTGCTCAGGTTCAGAACCGTTAATTTCACTCGTGGTATATACAATCTTCTATGTACAACAAAAGAACATTTAATTTTATATTAAAAAGTTTACTTTGTGTCAAAAATGTCATTTCGCAAAATAAGGTATTTACTAAATATACAAACATTATCATGCTAAAACACATTAATTTCAGTCCGGTTGTGCATAAAATAATAAATAAGCAAGAATTGGACCGTCGTGATAAAATAAACTGCTAACTGATAACATAAATTATTTTTTTACTGCCAGACGGTCCTGAATTACTTTAAAATACGTTACAAAAGTATATTTTTTATTTAACTTATTTTTATCGCTTGACAGAGAGATATTAAGTCAGTCAACTATTTGATAATCACCAAATACTACTCGTACCAGCCTTAAATTTCAGTTTCGTTGGTGCAATTGGGCATTAAACTGTTAAAGTAAGTCTATCTTATTGCAGTTAAATTGTGAAAATAATAGCACTTAAACTTAAATTCTAGTTTATTATTCTGTTATCGCCTTTTTTAAAGGTGCTTTCAAAGCTTAAAACAATATAATGAATAATGAACTTCTAAATTGCTTTTCATTATAAGCGGTTCTATTTGCATTGTCATCTTTTTGGTTAAACAATTAATAACAATTAGTGCACTATAGCTCATGAGATGTCGTTTATGAAAATTGATTACAAACGGCCATCTTACTGCAATTTCAGACGTATATAATCTAACAATTTTCCCTTGAGTGCACGAAGTACAGCAAAAACTCATTCAGGATCGGATCTAAGACAAAAGTTAAGTGCGTAAAAATCAATTCTGTTCTTCTGAAGTGAGCGTTACTTACCCTAAAATGTAATATAACACCTACTCAAAGTAATTGAATTTTAAGGATGCCACATCAGTTCCTCTCATTTTTATTTCATTACAAGCTATTGACTTTCAGTTCTTTAAAAAAGAGTTAATTTTTTTTCTCAAGTGAAATTCATAAAACAATATTACAAACAAATTACGACAACGGGTAAAGGTTTCTGTTTCTAATGTATTTGAACTCAGGAATACCACGTTATTTTTTATACTTTTTCTGATTTATTGCAAGTTAACTGCTGAGAAGAAATTTAATAATAATAATAAAGTTTTCACAACAAAATTTGTTTAACTTGCAAAATATGTAACATAAAATCTACATAATGAATCATGTTATGACACTGTTCCCTTTAAATCTTGTTTTGTTCCTTAACTGGGCAATTAATAATAACTACATAAAAATATGTAAATGATGTTAAAGATAAATAAATTTGAATTTTAATAACTAAATAAATTAATAGTAAAAAAATTATTAAGCCGAAGGATATTTGTGTTGAGAAACGAATAAAAATTACCCATTACTTTTGGAAATATATGACTTTATGCAATTTAAATTTCAGATGTGATTAGTTTTTTTACGACTCTGGAAGCATTAACTTTTCCATGTACTATTTTTTTTTTAGAATGCTAACTTATAAACATATAAATTCAATTTTTCCAACACTGGAAGTGTCAGTGTTAAATTTTTTCAATTAATTAATATTACACTGTGACCTGTGAATTCATAGATCCGAAACGTTGTTACATTTAAAATATAAATTTAATAAAGCCATGTTTCGAAACATTAATTTTTTCAATCCTCACCACTAAATAGGTTAAATAAATCATCAAGCCATTACAGTCATTATATCCATTAATTGGACATGGCATTCTATCATAACTAGAGTTGTCGCAAGTCGATACTAGTATCGATGTCGTCTTCTCTCGTCTCGAGACTCGTCGATTATTCTATTAGACTTTCGTTTTATTTACCTTTGTGCTTGAATTAGTAAAAAGACGTTCATTTCAATTCTGGTGTAAACATTTTGTATATTATGTAAGATATGATTTTTTTAATTTCTAAAATACATACAAATTGCAGAAATACCTAGTAGTATTTTTAATTATACATATTATCTTTTAATTGTTTTTATTTTTAAGGTACAGATAAAACCTAAAATATGTTCAATATTTAATTTAAACAATAAAAAATTACAAATAATGAAATACTGTTGAGACGATATAATACAAAATAATTACATTTAATAGTATATTATATAATAAGTTAGAAGAGTAGAAACACTTTCCTGACGTATTATGAATACAATTTTTTCTGAAACCGTTTAATTTAATCAATAATTAATCATAAATAATTCAAAATGTTTAAATTCTTTGATATGAATTGTACTGACAGCAGACTACGTATCTAAGGTTATAAAAAAAAGTTAGGAATAATCTCTATCAGACTGTTTTGTACTTTACAGAACTGTTATTTTTGTTGTAACCTTGGATACGTACTTTACTTAACTGTTTGGGTAAAAATCTACTTTTCGTGCTAATATTGGTCAGGAAAGTAAACACTTTCTTGCTGGTTTCAGAAAAAAACTAATAGAATGATGCTACGTTGCTTCAAATTTTTTTTCTGAAACCGGCAAGAAACTGCCCACATTCCTGACCAATTTTAGTATGGAAAGTATATTTTTACAAAAACAGTTAAGTAAAATACGTATCCAAGACTTCAACAAAAATAACAGTCTGGTAAAGTACAAAACAGTCTGGTAAAATTTTACCTGACTGCTTTTTTTGTTGTAACATTGGATACATAGTCTACTGTGAATACAACTCATATTACGAAATTGAAACTTTTTGAGTTATTTATGATTAATTTTTGATTAAATTAAACGGTTTCAGAAAAAACAGTATACATAATACGTCAGGAAAGTGTTTTTACTTGATGAAGCCTTTGTTAATCCGCTGAGTCAAGTAAAATATCACTTTCCTGACTTATTATGTAATATACTATTATCAATAGCTATTGAGTTTATTTTGAATTTATTTTATTTTAATGTCATTTATTAACTGTTTAATTTGTTCACTTAATTCTATTGTAATTGTTATAATAATTTAATCTTGGGCAGCGTTCCCACTGATCGAGTTGTGTCGTGTGGTGTAGTGTCGATTCGTATTGTGTTATTTAAAAATCGATGGTCCGGTCTCACTGATCTAGTTGTATAAATCGTTTGGTATCGAGTATATTTTTCTTCTGACAAGTAAATAAGTTAAAATATAACACATTCAAACAAACACTCGGTTTGTTTCACAAAATAAAAGAAAATTCTTTATTGTACAATTTCGGTCGTTAAGCCATCATCAGAAGAATAATACAAAAATTACAGACAGTGTATTTATACATCGATGGACGAGAATTTGGCTGGGAATTTGGGGATAATAGTATCCAAGAACGGAAACTGAAAGCCATCTAACTGTTCATTCATTGGGGGTGTATTTTAAAACTGGGCTTTCCTAATCTCATAGGTTTCTAGGAGAAGCAATTTAGCAAAGTTACTTTCAAAATCTAAAATTGATAAACTATTCTTATTACAATTATGACTCAAATCTAACATATATTTTACAATATTGGAATTAAATTTTGAATTTTCGAAACTTTTAATGTGTTCTTTAAACCGTGTATGAAAATTTCTTCTAGTTTGACTTATATATATATATATATATATATGGGATGGCTAGCACAGTGGTATGAAGTTGGCCTGTGGATCCTGAGGTCCCTGGTTCGATTCCCACAGGCGACAAATTTTCATAATTTGAAAAAGTTATCCCTGTGGCGCCTCCACTACTAACATGTTTGGGGGCCGTGATTTAACGACTGGTAACCGCACTTCACGCGCAAAATATATCACTTACCGAGATCTGCTTTAGCAGAGTGCCACACCCAGTAATGGGTAGAAGGCGTGATGATATATTTATTTATTTTATATATATATATATATATATATATATATATATATATATATATATATAATTGCAGTTATTACAGTAAATTTTGTAAACACCAGAAAAGTTGTAAGGTTCCTTTGAAACAACTTCATTATTCACCAGTAGATTTTTCATTATTGGATTAAGATCAGCGTTCTCTCTAACGAGATTGATTAAAAAATCTATTTCACTTGTGGTCAACTCTTTATCGATTAATTTTGTTGATCGTATTTCCACAAAGTAAGAAAAGATCCGAAGAACTATTATCAGATCAAATAAAATGTTTAGTAAATTGACAAGCTATGTAAAGGCATCGAGCATCGAATAAAATTCAAACGAACTTGAAAATCAAACATATTGACGCCACTTGACGAAAAACGATGCTCCAATGCACGATAACACACGATTGACGGTACTCGATCAGTGAGACCGCTGCCTTAGGTAGTTGAGACCAGCTTGAGATCGAGACGAAACTAACCGTAAGTCTTGTCTCGTCTTGTCTAACAGCAACACTTATCATAACCGATCTTGGTAACTGATACATATATTTTTGTACTCGATCAGTGAGACGACTACCTTAGGTAATTGAGAACAGCTCGAGATCGATATGAGACTAACCATAAAGGTACGGTTTCCTAGACGCGACAAGTCGCGGAGACCAATCGCCACGACTTTGCGTCGATCGCTAGTCGTAGAGAACTACTGTTTTCCTAGACGCGACAATTGAAGTGTCGCAGCGTGCATATTTCGAAATGAACCGGATTATTTTAAACAACAATTACATTTTACTAATGTAGAGGAAGAAGAGAAAGCAGGGTTAATAATTTGCCTTAAGCAGAGGTGCCGCGCGACCTGCCGCCGCGACTTGTCGCGTTTAGAAACCGTACCCAGCGACATTTTATAAAAGCGTTTTTTTTACGTGTAATATTTCGAATTTTAGCAAATAATGAGTCTGTAACTCTATGACAATACATCCGAGCTCTGTTCTCAATGCGATAATTGATATTTACCGTTAATGATTTGATAGCAATTGGGATTAAGTTCATATTGTGCAGAGTAACAAAACAGAAACAATAATAGCTAGTAAATGCATATTTTGTACAAAAATATATGTATCACTTACCAAGATCTGTTATGATAGGTTTTGCCGCTAGACGAGTCGAGACCAGTGCTGCCGTGGTGGTACATTTTTACCACATGTGGTACATTTTTATTAAAATGGTACGGAGGTATAACTTGTTTCAATTTTATACAAATGTGGTACATTTTAAAAATACATTTCAATGTTTTTATTAATCAGCTGATTGTTGAGATGTCCATAAATTATTATTATTTTGTATGAATAAGTTTAACTTCAAACTAGTTAATAAATCTCCGCTCTCTACTATTGTTTGCGCTGTTGTGTTTGTGCAATATGCTGTTTGTCTTATAATTATTCGCAGACCATAATACCATAATACTGGTGATAAAATAAACAAAAACTATAAATACGCCTGTTATTCTAGGGAATGACAGCTATCTTTATAGATTTTGTTTATTTTATCACTAATTTATTTTAGTCCACTAAAATCCATTTTCGGTAAAAATCAATAAAATCACATTAATTCAACAAAATTTATCTAAATTTTTTTAAATACTGTATTAATATTTTTTCACTTATTTGTAAAGAGGAAAAATTACTCTTTCGAATGGGATAAAAAATAGCATGCTATTTTTAAAAATGCCGTTCCTTTACTGTAAAAAAATAACTTTCGGTAAAAAATATCTTATCTTGCCGAAATATCTGCAATTATAAACCCCTAAAATGTTTTTTTTTTAATTATTATTTAGAGTAAATGATCTTTTAGGACATAATATCAATATTCTTTTCTGTACATATTTATATTATTATATATAGGAAAAGTATTTTTGTTTTATGCAAAAAACAAAAAACTGAAATTTAATTTTAAAAATATGTTTATTATTTTTTGCATCATCATTATCCCTAATGGTACGCGGTGCATTTTTCCGAGAAATTTATTCTCTATGCGGCAGCACTGGTCGGTACGGTTTCCTAGATGCGACAAGTCGCGCGACACCTCTGTCAAATTATTAAGAAGTGGTTTCCTCGACGCGACCGCGACAGCGCGACAGATCGTCTGCCGCGGCAACAAACGAATGACTGGTATTGGCGAAAAAATACATAGTGGCTGACATCTGGTGGCAAAATTTGAAAGGTCCCTAATTGGGAAAACAAAGCGTTGTTTACATTGCAAGAGATAGGAGATTTGAACAGAAAAATGAGCAAATCTAAGAGATTTCGCTCAGTTCCTCAATGTAACAATTATATTAGCGAAAAAATATCTTTGCATTATTTTCCCAAAGACTTAAAAATCCGACATGCATGGGTTCATGCATTAAAAATAGGAAAACCAGTAAGTAAGTACATGAATGTATGTTCTGAACATTTCAGTCCTACAGATTTTGTATCAGGGTATGTAATTGTGAACATGTGTAATTGATTGTTTGTTATTGTTATTATTATTACATATATTTTTAAAAGGATATCGTTCAAAGCTGATGAAGAAGAAATTAATCAGGGATGATAGAACAATAAAGCGGAATATTAACAAGTAAATACCGAATATAGAGTTAGAAAATTGTTCGATGTTAGTAATTTTTATATATTTGCAGAACAGTATCAAACTTAAAAGCGGATTTAGTGACAGAAACAAGCACGGCACAAAGAATGGAGCTTTCCTCCATTGTAGAAACAGATATTTCCTCACAGCCATCATGTTCCTAAATATCACTGGAGTCAGTGCCTGACAAAATATCCGCCATCAGATGTGATAATGTCAAATTAATTTAGGGATATGTGATATGAAAGAGACTTTAATTCACTGTTTATTCCAATCAGATAAAAACATGTATGCATATACGCGAATAAATATTAAACATTTGTGAAAATAGAACACTGCATGCAAATAGCATCTTCAACATGGAAGTTGCACAATAAAAATATAATAGAAAGAACATTATTAGTTTTCGTAAAGTTAAAAACTGATTTATCTTTCAGAGTTTTGGCTGTTATGTTTAAAATTTTATTTACAACAGCTCAAAATTACTTGCACGATACAATAAACATAATGGGGCAATGATATTTCCATACTCAAAACGAATAAAAAGTCTAAACTTTTTAATAAAAACGAAACTAAAACACCAAACAACACGTCGAATACATACAAAGCAATGGCGGTATCTGATTTGTTTTCCTAATTAGAGTGCGCGACGACAGTGCCACCTATAGTTGAATTTTTTCGCGAATAGTGAGGTGTAGGTACTCTGCGACAATCGCCGGCAACAGGATGACGAAATCAACATTTTTAATCGCAGATGACGAGAAATTAATTGAATAAGGTAGAGAAAATGCTTATTCATTAGTAAGGCAAAATAGCCTTCTCTATAGAATGCCGTTTTACTTTTTATTGAAGTAATTTTTTTTATTAATATTAGACAAAACCAGCGAAAATGTATGAAATTGTTTTAAATATTCGTATAGATGCAAATGACAATTTATCAACATTCAATTTTAATCATATTCAATTTAATCATGGAATCTTCTGCCATGATTCATATAAAAACAGGAAAAAATTTGTAAGTCGATCTATTAACTTACATTTTAAGTATAGTTCCATAAGTTACAACATTACAACATAAATTCTTTTAAGGTATC
Organism: Pterostichus madidus; assembly: GCA_911728475.2. Taxonomy (NCBI): domain Eukaryota; kingdom Metazoa; phylum Arthropoda; class Insecta; order Coleoptera; family Carabidae; genus Pterostichus; species Pterostichus madidus. The sequence continues at coordinate 20,270,108 of OU452302.1, forward strand.
ACTTTTATACTTTAAATTAAAATGTAATAGCAAAATATAAAAGATGCAATTTTTGTGAATCATTAGTATGAATTCTGTAAAACAAAAATAAATGTAAGTTGAAACTTGTAAACCTACATACTATTTAAAATGGAAATATTAAACCTACATAATATGTAAGTTGAAATTTTTAAACCTACAAAATATGTGAGTTGGAAATATTAGACCTACATAATATGTAAGTTGATAATTTCAAACTCACATAAAATTATCTAATGTCAGTTCAGTAGTGGGGGAATAGAAATTAATTTATAAGCCAGATAATAGATGGTAGGGCATGTCTGGACAGGACTGAATTTCGAAGGTGTGATAAATATGAATTATAAAACAAGTACAAATTAAACGGTTGGAAATTGATTAAATTGCAATGTACACCTACTTTCCCGATTTAAAATAACAGGAGCTAGGGTCTTATACTTAATTATATTTATTAATTATAAATAAATTGTATTTGTCACTCTGCGTTCAGCGCAATCTAGCGGTGAAACCCGAAAGGACAATCACTGACAGCTGTGGGCGCTGTCGGTAATCCCCCACCACTCATTTAACATTAGATTATATTATGGGAGTCTAATATTTTCAACTTACATATTATGTATGTTTAAAATCATGAACTTACATTTTATGAGAGTCTAAAGTTTAATATTTACATTTTTTGTAAAGTAACAAATTTTATTTCAGTTGAATAGACAGATATGTATAAATATTTGTGATTACGTTTTATACATGGGATTTAAATTTTAATACTATAATATAAGTTAGACTTGTAACACATGAAAATATTTTGTACTTAGGTACCATTCCACGTACACATTCGTTTTATATTTATATTTGATTTGCTTAATATATTCAACATTCGAATTTAATATTACAGTATACAATTGTAGAACACTTCCAGCACCATACTTGCATATTATGTAACTTCAAACTTCAGAGTCACATTATATTCAAGACCAAGTTTCTTTAATTATATTAAATATTGCAGATATAAATGATATAATAACATACATGGAATTGAAAGATGTTAGTGGTAGAGTTTCAAAATAAACAGTTCTTGACACTTTTCATATTTAAACACAATGCTTGATGTAAAATTCATCTTAGTAAGATTTGATATGTAGTTTCAACGTATCATAAATTTATATATAAAATATTTTGAGTTAGACATTTTTAAAGTAAGACATTATTTTCAAATAACAAAATTTTATAAGTATTATTTTATAAACACCTATGAACTCTTATAGCAATATTGTACATGCATCGGCGCAAAGTCCCGGCGACTTGTTGCGTCTAAAAAACCGTACCAAGGCAAATTATTAAGAAGTGGTTTCCTCGACGCGACCGCGACAGCGCGACAGATCGTCTGCCGCGGCGACAAACGAATAACTGAGTGAGGAGTACTCTGCGCCAGTCGTCGGCGACAGAATGACGAAAACAGCATTTTTAATCGCAGATGACGAGAAATTAATTGAAGAAATAAGAGAAAATGCCTATTTATTAGTATGGAAAAATAACCTTCTGCTTCTCGACGTTGAAACAACATATCTGTGGTTATCTTTTATCTAATTAAATAGGAAACAGCATCCTCTTTTTCCTCTTCTTCTTCTTCTTCTTCTAATAACATTTGTAAAATGTAATTGTTGTTTAAAATAACCCGCTGCGAAACATGCATGCCGCGACACTGCAGTTGTCGCATCTAGGAAAACAGTAGTTCTCTGCGACTAGCGATCACCGCAAAGACGCGGCGACCGGTCGCCGCGACTTGTCGCGTCTAAGAAACCACTCCTAGAAGTGGCCCTGAGCTCATTTAATCTCGTAGGTCGCTTAATCGATAGGTACTATTAATACCGTTCCTTAATGCGACAAGTCCGAAACAAACAAATTTCCACGTCCGTGTTCGTGTGCTGTTAATCAATCATACTTGCTTGTTACGGTGCACACAGCAACAGCACCACTTCGCGCGAAAGTTCGCTTGTCGCGACCATGAACTCGAATGATATTTCGTGTCGCGCGTGTTTTGGGAAGGGTTACTAAACTTTGAACTAGATTATCATTTTAGCTACTTAACAATGTAAAATTATATGTGGGTCTGGGTCAGCTGAAAACAAATTTAAAACTTATTTTATTTTTACACGGTCTGATAAGGAAGTTTTTATATTCACCGAAACTTTTATTAGTTTTCAAGAACCGAGATTTCAACGAATAAGCATTTTATCACACCAAGTCTATAATGGTGCCTCGCTGGCTGCATGACTGAATTCCTCAAATTTAATAAATTGATTATAATCAATTTTTATATTAAAGTTTCCAAAAAAATACTGCTTTCTCATTGTATAAAAAAAAATCGATCAACAGGATATTGAATTAGAAACACAACGTCTCGGCTGTGAGTGTTTAAGTTGCAAATGATCAAAGAAAATATTATTATATATATTGATGAATCTGTATTTTACTTAATAAAAATATGTAATAACAGTTTTTAATTACTTTTCATGCAATTTGTTTCAATCACTTATTTATAGGTATTTCATTAATTTATTTTAATTTGGCATCATAATAGTTATTTATGTATGAAGGATAAAATCAGACGTTTCTGCTCCGTAGATTCATTGAAATTTTTCGTTATTCAGATTTCTAGTTATTTAGAATTTTATTATTATCTATGATCATGATCCTTTCGATATTTATGTCGCATTTTTAATCATTATATACTTATATACAAGATACATATGGGCAGTTTTAAAATTTTGTATATATGACATTTTGATTATATTTACATATTTCTAAAATGTGTATTTAATTTTTTTACACATGACAGTGTAGCATGTTGGTTTTTTATATTACAAATATTGCAAAATCAACTAAGAGTATGGTGGCTTTTGAATTTGTAAGAAGAACGTCTACGGTCTTTTGACATTTAACAACAGACATGTCCCATTTTTAATCATTAATTAATAAAATTTTAAATGTTTTTGAGTTATTTAGAATTTTCTTATACGCATATCAGAAAGAGGAGATATTTTTGGTACAGTTACATAATTATAATAACTAGTTATTTGTTTAACTAAGACAAAAAATACATGATTTTGAAATGAGTAATAACGGTTACGAGGATAAAAATATTTGTCTGAATTAAACATTATTTTTTTGCTCATTTATCTTTCAAATTCTGTTGATCTACTGAAATTAAAATAAAACAAATTGATATGATATTGATTTACATCACCATGGGTTCGTCATTTATTTTTTGGACAAGTTACCACGGTGATATATACAAATCCTGACATTGCGCATTTCTTGAACAGAAAATAAAGATATGATAGTACCATATTCGAGTGGATGAAAAAAAAATGTTTAGAGTAAAAATATTGACATGCTCAGTTTAGCTCAAAATATTAGAACAAAGTGCAAGATGTCCATTCTCAAAGACGTAAATAATAGTTATTTATCAAACTAGAGAGGAAAAAATATTTCTTATGTGTATAAAATTTGTCAAATTTACCATTGAAAATAAAATTATATAGTTTACACCAAATACATCGAATAAAGAGGGCAAGTAGAATTATGAACAATTGTTAATGAACATTTATTTATGAAAAATTAATAACTGTATCATGTTTATTAACACACCACGAACAAATATTAAAATATCTTTTTTATAGCACGTATTTATTTGCTTTTTTTAGCATATAATAATAGATCATATGTTTGTGTAATATTTTTTTAATCATTATGTTAATATTTCTTATTAATTTGTTTTTAATTCAATATTAAAACGTAAACGGATAAAATATCACTATTTGATACAAGTTTTTCTTGAGATTTTAATTGTTTACACAATTTCTTTGTTGAAATCCAGACAGAATTTGTTACTTACAATAAAATGCTACGCAATAGAAGAAATTTGAGTGTAGCTGTGTGTGTTGAAGCAACTACGTTGTATGAAGAAGAATGGAGTTACAGACTGAAAGTTTTCAAGAAACTAATAGTCATAACTGACATCCTGGGCAAAGTAGACATCGAGTAACAACACCAAATCAATATACTGATACTGTTGTTACTTAATTAAAAAAAAAATCAAGATTATTTTATAAAAAGTTTGGTTTATATTTCGGTATTGGTTAATGCCATCTTCAGCTATAATAATAATAAACACAAATATGCTATCCTTTAATTTTCTCGAAACAAGAGAAAATGGACTTACACCACTTTCAAAATAAACGGTCCATATATATATATATATATATATATATATATATATATATATATATATATATATATATATATATATATATATATATATAAATATATGTAAATATCGGCACTAGTAAGTGTGGTGTATCATAAATGCCCGCCTGAAATAATGTAGATCAATATCAATAATTTTTAAAGTTGAGAATCAACGTTACAGTTCCGTAATCTAGCAGGCTTATAAGAACATAATAATATTTTGCCTTTGGATAATTAAAACAGGAAAGGTAGCATCCTAATTTTAAATTTATTGATAGTATATTTAGACAGAAATGACTCTCGAGGGTTTCGAAATTAAACAATTAACGTGTATTGCTCCGAAACGGAAACCCTTAAAATTATGAGTATTACAGCATTACGTTAATTACGTAAAGTGTTTAATTAATCCTGTTATCATTTAAATGCTATAAAAAATATTCATAGTAGTAAATAATCTTCAATATTAAATTTTATAAAGTTATAACCATTGTGTTATGTTACGAATTTATGAGATATTTCAATTTTAAGATGGCTTTAAATCTATTACGAACCTGGCAGTTAAAGCATTAATGCTGTGACATTTTCTATGATATAAAGTGAAGGGTTGAAATTAACCATTACCATTTTGGTGGAATTATACCCTACACCTACATAAAACATTTATAATCATAAATTATAGCTATAATTTGAAAGATTTTCATTGACACAATATGGTCCAAAAATTACAATGAATTATTTTCATTGTTATAATGAGGTTCAAAATGATACAAGGAATAAAATATTAATAATATATTTTAATTGTATTACTCATAAATAACTGTCTTGAATATTGGGTGCGGGTTAAAAAAATATTAAAATGATATATTTGTAAGGTCTATGTGGCTATACAAGAAGAAATCATATTCGGGACCCCTATTCTATATATCTTTACACCGATTTTCGGTGATATTTTGATGACGTCATATCACCTTTCACCAGTGATAGATGGAGGTGATATTTTTAGTAACTTTTCCTTGATTATGTTTTCGGGTAAGTATATTTATGTTGTTATTGGATTTAAATTTTATTTACAAACTTAAAGAGCAACATGAAAATGGAGGTTAAACAAGCGGAGAAAGTTACTGTGAAGCTGAAAAATGTATTAATAGATTTTATGAGCGACCACATGGATTTCGCCAGGGTAAAATTGTTGGGGTCAGAGGGAAGAATAACTAGAGACAGATCAGCCTCTTTGTCTTCTAAGGTTTCTACTATTCTTAACTGACCGTACAAAAGAGCCATTTCTAATAAAATACAAATAAATACATTAAAATGATAACTCAAAGTTAACTTGTTAATTGATGTTGTTCAACACTTAAAATAATTTTAGTTTAATGCATAATTAGCATCATTACATTTCAAATGTCTAATATTTCTTAACCAAATATATTTTAAAATAATGTATTTTACAAATGAAAATTATATGAACAGCTCAATAATACAATACAATTCACAATAAATCATTTCACATAAAATAAATTGTCCAACTATCATAAATACAATTTGTTAGCAGCTGCTCTAAACTCAAACATCAGAATATCACCGGTGATATAAATATAACACCACCTTTCTAGGAGGTGATATGTCTTCACCAAATATGACGTCATATGGCCGTGTTCGGCAGATTATCTGCTAGATGACAGTCTGAAATATATCACCCAGTGACGCGTATCACCGGTGATATAAGTTATAGAATAGGGGTCCAGATATCATTGATGTGGTGTGTAATGAGTATGAGAAAAATGTTTTTAGTGAGTAGGTATCAGTTAGTAGAGATGGTTTGAGAAGATGGAACGTATGTCGAATGAAAGATTGGTGAAACGGATATGTTGGTGAAATTGAGGATATGATTGCATGAACAACTTAGGAATAAATTGATGAATATGATTGAAGATTTGCTAAGTTAACGAAAGATTCTGAGTGTGAGGAATAAACGAGCTTATATGAAAGGAATTTTGAATGTAAATTAAACGAAAGTGTCTGGCGAAGATATATTGCGTAATGAATCTGATGATTATATGTTCCGTGAATAATTTAAGAGATCGTGCTGCTCTATTTTATAGCCTGATATTATATATTGTATAACTACTATACATGCAAGTATCGTAATATTAAAATAATAATATGCTGCTTTAGTTTTTATAGATTGTTTGGGAAAAATCACTAATCAATAGATTTTGTTGAGTAAAATAAAAACATATCTACCGAATGAAAATGAGAGCACTCACTAATGACCTATAGTACTATTTTACTTTAAATTAAATATTTATCTCTGTCCTGCAAAACAAGAATTTGTATATACTATTGTCATCATTTCAGTATTCTTAGCATAAACATTTTCTTTGTCTTTCTTTTTGTTACTTACTTCTTTAACCATTAAACAGAGTATCAGATAACCATCTATAAAATGAGAAAAAATATCGCATTAAAATCATGACACAATTTAGAATAAAATTACTAACATTGTTTTTTCATTATAGTTTTAATTTTTTCGATAGCTGCGCTTATCTATCATTTTATTTATAAAAAAGCAGGTCTAAATATTTTAAAATAAGTGTATTTATTTTTATACATACGTATGTTTATCAAATATAAAAGCTAGAGACTTCGAGCTATGGTTGGTTTGACGTATAGATGAATAGAAAGATTGATTACATATTTCCCGGATGATCTTGCAACAAATCATCTATAAATCATGCTAAAAAACAAGATGAACTATATTTATACATTGACCTAGACCTAAATGACAAAAGTCGATGAAGCGCAACTTTTAGGACAGCCGTATATCGCACTTCATAAAGAAGATTCCCTCACACGCAATTCGTTCTTGGTTCGCGTAGGATGCAGTGAGTTATTCGTTCACCCAAATCACCATTATATCGGCTTAACATACGTTGGACACATTAAACGGTGCCGCGGAGACGTGACGGGTCGCTTATCGCACGCTGCCACGCCGCCTCCTCACAGAATCTCCGCTCAACCGACACTTTATAACAACTTGCAATATGTCGCGAAATTTTATTGTATATCAGAAAGACGTATTGAAGAAATTTACGCTTTACTTCACCCCATTTTAGCGGTAATCGCCAGAGACCACCCTTCGTTTTCCGTTTCTCTAATTCGCGAACGAATGCAATGCCGGAACGATAGGATTTCTTCGAATATTATTATTCGCCAGTTGAAATTCAATAGATACAGTTATTTCACTTTGAATGATATTTATGCCTGTGCAATCTTTATTGTTTATTCGTCCAGTATAAAACTATTTGATAAAACATATTTCATTGTATATTATTCTACTGTATATTAATACTAGTAAAGTGGAAAATAACTCTTTTGTCAAGTGGAAAAAATGTTATATTGACATGGCTGCTAAAATTACAAATTACATTAACTGTTATTTATTGGTAGGATAACGATATTGTTTCTCTTATCTAACAGATATATGCCTGGTACTTGATTGAAAAATCGATAGTTGTTCCTGAAATCTAATAAATAATACGCAATTATATACGTACTAAAAGAACTTTATATCATGTGTAAAGTAATTTGTTTTATACCCAGTTTTTCATTTATACAGGTATTTTGTTCTTAAATATATTTGACTATTTTTTCTATCATGTTTTCAACGCGTTAGTTACCATATATATATCATCACGCTTTCTACCCATTACTGGGTGTGGCACTCTGCGGAAGCAGATCTCGGTAAGTAATATATTTTGCCCGTGAAATGTAGTTATCGGTCGTCAAATCACGGCCCCCAAAGATGTTAGTGGTGGAGGAGCCACAGGGGTAGTTTTTGAAAGAAAATTGTTTGTCGCCTGTGGGAATCGAACCAGGGTTCTCAGGATCCACAGGCCGACTTCATACCACTGAGCTAGCCACCCTATATATATATATATATATATATATATATATATATATATATATATATATATTATACTGTCAAATAAATTAATAGGATTCAACGTGTGAGAAATTATTAATTTGAAGGAACTGCGAACGAAACAATTTTTATTTGAACAAATAAAGATTGTATATGTTTTTTCTTTTTAGACTATTATAATTGTGTAAAACTGCAAAACAATTCATTTTAGTGAACAATCATTTACATGTAAATTCTAAAATACAAATGAAATTCGATTTTTTTTTTGTGCCAATGGAATGCAAACCGTTGTTGAATAATTACGTCATTTTTCCTCGCCTACATCAATTTCAGTTCCCGCAGGACCCTTGCTCATGTATTCCGTCGGGAAAAAATGTTTTCGTTGTTCTTTTTTAAACCACACTTGCAACATTTGTTTTAACCCCACATTCATTAAAAATTTCTACTCTTCTTTTTTTAGACAGAAACAAAATTAGTAACAAATTCTCTTCAATAAACTCTTTATGAAATGATAGACATTATGAGATTCACTTTTTGTTAATTTTCCTTTAATCTTTCTGCTTTACTGAATACTAAAACCATTGTTTAAAACAAAAAATCGACGGCACGAAACTCCGTTCACATTTTAAGTCTTTTTGTTGTTTACTGAAACACTGTGCAACAGTTGTTTTATTTTTGTATTATTACATCAAGCAAAATTGAAAATGAAGATTGAACGCAAACACAGCGGATAAAAGATTCAGAGTAAAGATAGACATCACAGCCAATGTCAAACATCGATTCTTTCAAAGCTCTGACATCGTCAGCACGTACAAACAGTAATGTCATAATGCTCGGCTTTCCCTTTCAAATTCAATTTAAAGTTCTGTCATTGAAGATGTGCACGTACATTGATCTTATCGTCTAACTTATTGCATATTGCGTTCTATTTTTAATTCAAGTTCAGTAAATTATTTTATTTCTGTTTTTACATCAACAAATTTCAGAGGAATTCTCTACTATGTGCCTTACTTTATTATTTACGAAAAAAAGTAGAGTTGGAATATTTTTATGTACCCAATTGAAAAATTAATTGTTCTCCACAGTGTGTAGAGGCGAGTACTCGTAACAAACATATTGCCTGAATTCTAGTGCAAAAGAATTATTAAATTTAAAATGACAACTATGAAATATAAAATTGAATATATAATTTTAGACATTGTTTTAACAGAAAATATTTTTTACAATTTATTAATTTCTAATTAATTAAGTAACAAGAATTTAGTAAAAAATTAATATTTTAATATTAATTATATTAGTAGAATATTTGAATTACTCGTATCTTTATAATTTTTGTTTTTGTTTAGTTGTTGTGTTATACGAGTGTATTCAGATTTTAACATTTTATATTGTTACTTTATTGTTTAAATATTTGTTACTTTAAATACTTATTTCTATAAATAAGCAACATTGGAGTGTGGTGTAAATTTTACATTGTTCATTCAATTGTTTAGGAGGACGTACGTACAGGCGCAAGCGTTCAAACTGAGACAAACATAATTGTATTCTTTAGTTTTGCATTCCTATTTAAGCAATAAGACGATACCAGACATGAAACTATAAAAATTTCAATCATAAATGAATCATTTTAATAAAGTTCACATTTTGCGGTATTTTAAATCCTTAAAATACCTTATTAGAAAATTAATAGGGAAGAAAATATCACCAAATGGAAATTTTATCATTTTATTTCCTTCATAACTAAAAAAAAAGTAGATACTCGGTATATTATATAATATCGCAAATATTTCCAACTAAAATTTGTCATTTACCATCAGATTAGATTATCAACATTTAATGTACGATACCGTGTATCACACATAAATATTGGCATAGCCAGTAAAATAAAAAGTGTCCGGAAAAAAAATTTATATCACAAACAGCCAATGTCTCTATATTTTATTTAATACGGATTACTGGTATTCCATTTTGATAGCGTAATTAATAAAAAATATTTCCTAATCTTTCGCCTCTTTTACTGCTACTAACGTAACGTGCTTGCAATTTATTTTAAATATTTTAATCTGTCACTGTCATCATGAATATTTTAAATGTCTAGGGCCGCGGAAATATTATTAGAATGTATTAGGACGGGCGCCGTACAATACAAATATCTGAGTACTTCGCATAAATGAACGCTGAATGGTTTCTATCGTCAGAAACTTTTAGACAAATTAAAATATTTATGATGACAGTGACAGATTAAAATTTGCAAACACTTTACGTCAGTAGTAATAAAAGAGTAGGGGAAAAATTAGGAATTATTTTTATTAACTACGTCATCAACATGAAATAATCTGTATTAAATAAGATGTAGTGCAGTGTGATATAAACTGAAAATGGAGCAGGTGGCTCAGTGGTATCGAGTCGGCTTGTGGATTTGAAAACCCGGGTTCGATTCCTCCAACCGATAAACAATTTTCACGATATTAAAACTACCCCTGTGAGTCCCCCACCACTAATATCATTGGGGACCCCGTGATTTGACGGCCGATAACCGCGTTTCACGCGCAGAATTTACTGAAAACTACTGCAGCAAAATTCCACAACCAAAATGGGTAGAAGGCGTGATGATATATTTATTTATATTTTATATGTGATATAAAATTTGGTGCCATAATTTTTGCCGCACACCTTTTTATTACAAAAAACTGATTTTTTGTACTTGCAACATTCAAAATAAGGTTTACATTACCCTGGAAACTGAAGCAAAAATGGTTTTGCGCACTAGTGCTTCAAAGTGATTGAAGAAACAGTCATTGTTATGTTTTTAAATTTTAACTATTAAAACGCTAATTGTAGTTATATACACACATTTTAAGGAATCCTTAAAAGAAGTAGAGACATTAGCTATCAATCAGACATATTACCTATAACAAGCATTACAAGAAAAAATAAACAATTTGTTTTCAAATAACAAATGTCAATTCATGGCACACTAAACTAATAACTTTTCTCGCTAGTGGTTATATAATTTTTGCTCGTTACAAAAAGCATTGTACAAATCTCATGCACGTAGACGTCATTTGTACCATTCAAAATTGCACTCATGTGCAAAATAAGTCTTCATACATTTGTTATGTAAATAGCTATTACATGCAAACATTTACGTAGGACACATGGTATAAATAATATTAAAACAGATCAAGTAAACAAATAAAAAATATTATAGAGAGAAATGTAAAGATTAAAATTGGCAAGTTACCGGATTTGAAATTATGGGTATCTAGCTCAGTTGACTAAATAATAATTATACTGGCAAAACAGTGTACTTAGTTCTAACATTTGTAAATTTCATACTAACAATCAAAATACAAACTTAAGTGACTCAATAAACAGCAAAATACAAAGAAATGTGCAAAAGAAAAGTTTCAGTAAATGTCTGTATTGGAAGAAAGCTAAGGGCGGAGCTTAATGTTAGGTTCAGTTTATACTACTAGCAGTAGTAGTTCACGTCACGTCATTTCCTGTCTATGGTAAACAGGGAGGGTTAATATTGGTACTAAATATGAATTAATTTTCGCAAACAAGAACTTATTTTAAATATAAAAGTACAATTTAGATTGTACGATATATGGGTTGAAATTTGCAATTTTTTTTTTTTTATTTACTAAATAATATCAATGTAAATTTACCTAAGGTTTTTGTCTTTTGTCAGCATTTATGCACATTTTTTACTTAGGTCATATTATAGAATGTTTGTAATATTGATTTTATGTGAATCTGACTTGTCTAAACAAATTTAAAATACAATTTGAATAGGCAGGTTTCAGAAATTTTACTTTTCCTACAACTGTGCGATTTCTTTGTTATTACGTAACTATTATTGCCTTGGTTACGTATGGAAAGTAGATGAATGCCGACCAAGTGCGTTTCCGAAAGCAAAGACACACTAAGTGCGGGAAGTGCTTCATTACGTAACTGTCAAAAGAAAATTGTTTTGACAGCGATTTAAATTTCGCGCCGAGAGCGGAGTTCATATTTTGGCCACAGACGCTTATGGAAGTGGAAGATACGGTGAACCAGCGCTAGTAAATATGCAGTAGTATATTTTGACGTTTATAAACATAACCTTAAATTGCAGTATATCTAATCTGTAGACAACTAATAAAAAGAACCGAACAAAGTAAAATATATCGATAAATGGTTTTATTTAAAGAGTAAGTGAAATACATCATATTTATTGTTTGTGTATATTATTAACACAGTTGTTACAGTTGCTTATATTGACATAATGTAAAATGGAAACTTTTGTGTCTAAAGAAACATTGATTTCTTCCGTACCTGTTCATATTATTAACAGTAATATTATTGACAACAATTTCGGAAGCTTTAGAAGTACCAGCAGCAGGTTGATTGTCATTGTCGAAAATAGATCCAACATAGTATGATCCGGAGCTTCAATTATCTTTGGAGGTGTTAATGATAAAGAAGAATCACTCACTGTACTATTCCAATCAAGATGATTTTGAAGAAATTATCTTGACGTTAGTGAAATATTTTTAAATAACGTAGAACAATGTGCAAGCAATCAACAAACAAACCATAGCAACGCCGTAAAACATCGTTCTCATGTAATATCGTTAAAATTTTATAAATTTTAATAATATTTTAGTGATTTACTAAATCGCACAGTTGTAGGAAAATTTTTGTTTATAATACGTGCCGAAAAAGCTTTTTTCGGCACTTATATATATTTATTAAATTTAAACAGCTAATAGCGTTTCATTATTTGACAACGTTGTCATGGAAATGAGTGAATTAATAATAATATAGCGGTATTTTGCACTAGAGCAATTGTCGCGATAAATTTCTGTATAAAAATTGACAGTTTCACTCTAATTTGGTTTTAGTTACCTAGCAACAAAGTTATCTGACATGTCAAAATATTAATTTTGTAAAATTTTTGGTTTGTTTTCGTGGGGCAATATTCTTACCAAATATAACACATCCATTGAATATTCCCAGAAATTTTTTACTCGCTGTTCACTCGGGCTTTTGTTGCTCTTAGGAAATCGTCTTTGACTCGGGTATATATCCATAGCAACGAAAGCACTGGTGAGTTCAAGAAAATTATCGGTAATATTCAATGCACTAGTTACATTATAAGTGATTATTTTTTGACGTTTATCAAAATCAATAAAATGCTTCATTGTATGCCACGTATCTGCGTGTTAACCAATCCTGTCATTATTATACTGAGAATAAAGCTCTTGCAATTATTCCCGAGAATAATCTCTGTAGCTATTGTTTTTGTTGTCAAATGATATGTAGTTGTCCAATGATTATTTAAAACGGTCAACGCGTCAAGTAAAATGTGTGAAAAAAATCGATTTAGTTCCATTTCAGATACAGAAATACACCAACAAATTTTGGAAATAACTTTCAAGAATACATTAACAAGTAATCAATCGATATTGATCTAGTTCAAAATCTTTTAAGTTGAATAAATCGACCTCAACACCTAAGTCAAAAAATAATCTAATTAAATATAACTCGAGAGTTCAATAAATTAGAAAATAATTCTCCAGTATCTTTGTCAAACTTTGGCAATTGTCACGAAAGCCCGTAGGGTTTGAGTGGCTATTGCCTGGCAACAAGTTTTCGAAAGATCTGTCAAATTATTTTCAATTTATTCTTACTCTCTTGTTATATTATTACTGAAAATATTTGAAATATTAAAGATAATCAATTTTAAAAATTTACCTTTAGATTTAAAAATTAAAATAAGCCACAAATAAAAACACATTATTCTCTAGTCGTTCTAGTCTAATATAAAATAACACAAGTTACAAAATGAATTAATTAATAATTAAACATTCACAGCTAATGATGAAATAATTTACAACCCTGGTTATTTTCTGCACCACAAGTCGTTTATAGAGCAACCAACGTAAACATTTCACCACTAAGGCGATTACCCTGAGGTTACAGCGCATTTAAGCAGCTAGCCGCAACACTACATGTCGTTTATTTCACCAAGTCTCACATAACTCACGGTAAATGTTACGACGTGTTCTATTTAAGATACTTGCATTTACAGCGATGCAGTTTGATAATTGCATTGTGTTAAGGGTATTTTACTTAATTAAGAACTTAAACTTAATCTAAACTTAAATGAGTTTATATATTTCTCATTTATGTTATTCAACAATTATTAACTACTATGATAAACATAGGATTACTAAAAAAGTTCCCTGTTACACATTAGTTATTTATGTTAGAGCGGTAAGTGTTTCTTTTTAAGGTCGAAAGTTTTGTTTGGGACACGAGACGCAGCCACGAGTCCCAAAAAAACATAAGAGCTTTAAATTCACTTAACATACAACTTTTTTTTCTACTAGCATTGTAAAATAAATTCTAATGTCTTAAATATTTTGAGAGGTACCTATCAAGTGCGAGGATTAAAGTATTTTTGCCAAAACAATAACAGTAAATTTGCGATGATTAATATATTATTATGTAAAATTTTGATTTACCATCCATGTGACCAGAGCTGGGCAGTAGCTAGCTACTTTTGTAGCTTAGCTACTAGCTTAGCTACATTTACCTTAGCTGTAGCTGTAGCTTAGCTAACTGTGAAAAAATATAGCTGTAGCTTGTAGCTAGCTACTTTTTTTTCTATTAGCTTAAAAATAACAACTGAAGCTACTTTTAAAGCTACTTTTTGTAGCTTCAAGCTACTTTTTGTAGCTAAAGCTACTTTTTAAGCAGAAGGTCAACAAAGTACGCATGCGTACAAGCTAAACTCACACAAACATAATTATTTGTTGCCGGTTCTAACTGGCTCTAATACGCAAAAATACACAGTAGGTGCCAGATGGTATTTGCTATTTTTGATATTTATGTATATAATAATAAATTAACAGTCATTATAATAAAAGACTGATCATATGACAATAGCGTGAAGATATGTATGTATGTAGCTGATTAAATGTAACTAATTCAATTTTACATTATAACACAGCCGCACAAAAAAAAGAGAAAGTTGAAGTGAGAATAATATATTCCTATGTATTTGGCATGCTAAATCCGATATATCGTCCACAAATAAATTAATTAATTTCGGGTATATCATATCAAAATAAGCATTCAAGTGAGATATAACCCGTATTTTCCTCCATGTATTTGTGAACGATATTTCCTTTGTGAAACAGTTTTAAGGTTATTTTGAGGTTAGGGAAGAGCCATGAGCCAAATCCGATATTCTGATCCTGGATTCGGATTTAGCGCACCAAAATACATAGGAATATCTTATTCTATGCACTCTCACTCGGATTTTTTTTTGTGTGGCTGTGTAATTTGTATCGGCAAATATATTAAATGATTTGCTTGAAAATTTACTTGATATGTGAAAGAGGAAGGTAATTTAAAAAGTACGTTTTGATTATTTACATGAATTAATTTATTTACGAGCATATCTAATTTATATTTTATTTCCGCTAATGGTTATTAAGCATCACTTATTTCAATATTCATATTTAAAAAATGTAAATTGCAGATGATGTGGTGTGAATTATTTAAATTGTATACATTCACTGATATTAATGTTAACAGCTAAATTGACTCCTAAAACGCAAATTGAAATCAGGAATTATCTACGAAACCGCAGTAAAAATACAAATTAAATTATTCAGCTTCACACATAACCATAAATATTTTCGAACGAAAACACTGTGCTTAAATTTTGCTTCATTTTTTTATCACTTCCGGAATGGAATGCCGGACAAAAGCTCGCCCTAGGGACAATAAAAATTATTTCTGGCCATCAACTCTGGTTCCTTCGCCGTCCGACATCGCTAGTGCGTCCGCATTGCCCTCGAACCATAAATAATGGATATTAGGCGCCGTGATCCGGACTTTACGACCTTAGCCTGTATAAAACGCTAAAATAATATATGTCCGTGCTGCCAAAACACCTATATATCAGACCTAAGCATCAATTGAATCTGATACAAACTAAAAACAATCTCTAGCAAAGTTTCACATATTTCAATTTATTATAAATTATGTGCCCAAGCAATGATTTAATGCAGGATTTATTATTATTGTTTCTGGTTTTGTAGTTACACCGCCAATTATTGAAATCTTCGGTTTAGAATTAAAAATAAATAAAATTATGAGAAAAATATTATTAATTTTTCTTCTGTTTCGAGATATGATTTAATATTTAATTGGATTAATTTCATTTGTGGAATTTATTACAAAAATTATCAACCAAAACCGGTTGCACAACAGATATCGAATACAAACTGGAAATGTAAAACAATAATATCAAAATAATTCCACAGGATTAGTACAGAAACAGGAGGTAAAGTTTAGAATACGAATTAAGAATATGGTTCTTGAAGTTCACATTTTTAATAATACTGGCCCATACTACGAACAATAAGTAATCGGATGTTGTATTTTGATTAAATTGGCTATTGTAGTATTTATAATTTTAATTTATTAAAAATAATTGAAATAACTATCAAAATCAATGTCAATAAAAATGTTCACATAAAATAAACAACCCTGTAATTTGCGAATTTCTCAAAAAATAATTTTTTGTTCTGTGAGCAGTACGTTATATAATATACAGCGTGATTCAGAACTTCAGGTAACAACTGTAAGGGTACTTAATATACTGATCACAAAATTACGGATAGTTTTTTCAAGACTAGATTTCGGATGCCACTGGATTTGTGCGTTTCTTTAGAAATGAATAAACAAACGAAGTTAATTAGTTATGGAATTACACAACAAAATATTTACGAATCAAATTGATTAAATTTATTCTGCATTATTTTGAATACAGGTGATTTTTTTTCATATTTCGTTTCTGTCATTTCAATACAAGGTAAAGTTTCATGTACTTTTAGGGAAAGAAAAACGTATGGATATATAAACAATATCTAATTTTTACAGAAATTGTTCCAAATTTTTACCAATCACAGTTATATACCTATATAATGCAGCATGCTGAATGAAAGATAGTGTGCAAGCTCTTCTGCTCGTAAATGAATTTTCTTTTTGACTATTTCAGCATAATTATCGATTCGTTACCTCAGTTCTCCGACAGATTTAGGTGCATTTTGATTGTCGTACACGAATGTCTTAAAATAAATCAAAAAATAATACTGGCCACGGTACAGGACTACCGCGACCAATCAACTGGTTTCAAAATACCTCATTTAACTGCTATCTAACAATCCTTCTGAAAAAAGGTGGTGCACCGTTATGTAATAAATTCTGGAAAATTGTTTTTTAATAATCATTACCTTTCATACGATTAGGAAGTAAAGGTGGAATGAAAACTAGTGTGACTTAGTACTCAAAGACGACGATTACTTTTAGGTTATGTTCTATAACATCTCGATATTCTAGCTGTATCATTTTGATTGGTTTCGACACTTAGTTTGATTTTGGTGAACATTATTAGTTAAATCGGTGTAGCATTTTTTATTTTTTAAATGGAACATTTTTAATATCATTCTGTTATAAAAGATATTTGAAAAAGAATTTGTCGGCAAAGGAAATTCATGAAGACATAGTAAATACGTTGAATGAGGATGCTCCTTCATATGTAACTGTTTGCCACTGGGTGAATGAATTCAAGAGAAGAAGGATCAGTGTCGAAGTGTCGAAGAGCTTCTCGTAATGGACGCCCGAAAACAGTTTCAACTACAGAAATGATTGATAAAGTCCGCACGATATTATTTTAGGAGACAGGAGATTGAGGTTGTCAGAGATAGTAGAGATGGTGGAGATTTGAAATATTTTTAAAAATGAATTACATATGTCCAAGTTATTCGCAAAATGGGTGCCGCGCAACTGAGAATAAACGAATTCGATGGCAACCTTTCTGGCTAGTTTGAATAAAATTAACTATAATCGAACAGATTATTTACGTCGCTTTGTTAGTACGAAAGAAACGTGGGTCCATTACTATACGCTTGAGACCAAGGAACAGTCCAAGCAATGGGCTCATTATGGTTCTACGCCTCCGAGGAAAACAAATATGGTCGCATCGGTATCCGTTTTTGGAATTTCAGAGGCGTATTGTTTGTCAATTACATAAAAAAAGGATCAAACTTTAACATCAAAATATTATGTAGATCTTCTGGACCGCTTAGTTTAAAATGTTCGTGAAAAACGCCCCGCGTTATCAAAAAAGAAAATTCTGTATCATTACGACAATATTCCCATTCATTCCAAAAATTGGATTAATTAAAGTTAGAAATGGTTTGACATCCCTCCTATTGTCCGGATCTAACACCTTCCGACTACCATTTATTCCCTAACCTAAAAAAAAATGTTGGCTGGCAAAAAACTTGTGTCAGATAATTAAGAGATGGTGACTGTAAACGCAAATTTTGAGAACTTCGACAAAAGCTATTTTAAGGAGGGTATCCAAAAACTTGAACATCGTTGTACCAAGTGCATTGTCATAAGAAGTGATTATGTTGAAAAGTAAAAATAAAAATTTGTTCAAAATGTTGTTGTTTCATTGCAAGTCGCACTACTATAGTTTTTTTTATCATCCCACCCTCGTATGTATGATTGAAGTTATGTACCATTTACAATCCCGACTTAAATATTTTACAAAATCTATTTGTTACTACATAAATTATGACTTGTAAGATTAAAAATTAAATACTCTCACCTATCATATCAGTGGTCAAAACTGTTCGTTTAAAAAAGCCGTGATATTAAATTTCGAATTTTGAAAATAATCTTTTTCTTTCATAATAAGAAGTACTATCGTTGATTGACTAACTGATAAATTGTATAATCAAAGATACTATTTACAGTTAAAATTAGTACCAGAAGTTCTAAATTATCCTGTATATTCTTCAATTTTATTCCTCAAATACAAAAACATCCTGTACATGTGTACATATTCATACATTTGAGAGCATACAATTCCCAGCTCTAGTTATGATAATGATATCCGCGATCCAAATATGCTTGAACTTTCAAATTAATAATAATAATAGATAAAATAAACATATCATGAGGCTATTCGAATTGTAAGTATGTCATGGCCAGTAGCACTGCCAAAAGTTAAATTTTTAACTTTGTTTTAATAAATAAAAATAAATTGAATACTTGACAGCAATATTAATTATTTCATATGACATGTAACTTTGCTTTGTTTTTAATTATTTCAATTGAGTTTTTAATTAAAATTTTTACGGAACAACTGGCCGAGAGTCAAAGTGACAGATTGATATTACTGATATTTTTTGTGAAAATACAATCCTATATTTACAATATTTTAGTAATAAATACACTATACTGCACTCCTACGCCAAAAAGTTAACCTAAATTTCTTCCATTCTCATGTTATACTTTTTTACATTAGCTCTTCTCTTATACATCAGACTTTCAAAGCGAAACATACCCATACACATCGAGGGTGTGAGTCATAACTCAGTTTTATTGTACATTATATGGAATAATAATAAAAATAAGAATGATAATAATAAATAGCTGTAACTAGTTCTGAAATCAACACCATACTATTCAATATAACTCGGATGGGCAAATGTTGAGTTACTTCATTTTGGTTAAGGGGAGCAATAATTAATGCGTTGCGTATTGAAACAAGTGCTGATCAATTTAATACATTGATAATTGTAGATGATTGGAATAATTAAAGATAAAATAATATTATTGTATGAAATGTTTTAGTACGAGTACATAATTACGTTCTTTATATTAGTGAATCTTGCGATTCATTTGCACAGACAGACAATTAAATAGCCAACGCGAGTTTTAATTATTTTATTTAAAGCAGCAGCTCTGAACTCTTCTCTATCATTGTACCCCTTGGCTTTAGTGTAAAGGATCACATAGTAGTTTAAAAAGCATGAATATTATGAAAAATAATTTATATAGTCTTCTTGGAATTTCACATACTCCCGTAGAACCATCACGTACCTCTTCGGGATCCATGGACTCCTGGTTCAGAACTCCTTATTTAAAGTCACTTATTTAAAATATAAAATTTAAAGATTTTATTAATTTTCTTGTAGTAAATATTGAATGATATTAATTGTGAATGCCTTGGAGGCGTAATTTCTCATTATCTAGTAGTAATAAATTTTGTCTGATGTACACATAATGTAACAACAATGTATCATAGACTGGTAAACTGATTGCCTAATAAATTTTCTATTCAACTACTGCGCTGCACACAGCCATTGATTAATCTTGTCGTATAATAAATTTCGAAATTTTGGTGTATCATAATAACACAGTTTCAAAAGCTTCTCTTAATCGATAAAGATAACGACTTTTTTCCGTTATATTCAAGCTATTCTTTTATTTTCTGTTTTATGGGGTAGGTGGCTCAATGGTATCGAGTCGATTTGTGGTTTTGAGAACCGCAGTTCGATTCCCACAGTCGGCAAACAATTTTGATTATATTAAAACTACTCCTGCGGTTTCCCCTCCACCAACATCTTTAAGGAGCGTGATTTTACGGCTGGTAACTGCACTTCACGCGCATAAATAGATTATTTATCAATATCTACTACGGTATAATGCCACATCCAGTAGGTAATGAGTGATAATATATTTATTTTGCTCAAGTTCATTTACAAATTTCATACTGAATATAAATCGTAAATAAGTGTTATTATTTATCTGTTATAGATATGTCCGATAAATTTTCTTAATTTTAATTATTACTTTATAAAAGAACGAGCAAGACATGTGTTCTACGACCGAGCAGAAAATAAACATTTTCAACTGTCAGTTGAAAGCAGAAAGTTGATATTTGCCGCTTGCTGAGCGGCAATAAGGTTTTGAGTGTGAGTATAAGTCTTTGATATACAGGCTGGAGACCGCAACTCTCGAACATAGGAATTTAACATGTAAAATCACAATTTTGTAATTTCCTGCGTCCCTAATTATTTTAAGCAAAAAAACTTCGAATAAAAGTTGTAGGACATAAACCTCTACATCTAATCCAATAAACAAAATTAATTTTGCATGCTTCGTAACGGCACAAATTAGATCTGAAAATGACGAAAATAGCCTCAAAACTATCGATAGCCATGGAATTGAAACAAAATTAAACAAATGTGTGACGTTTAATCTGTCAAAATAATTTCTTTATTTATTATGTCATTCATTTTGACAGATAAAACGACAAACATTTGTTTAATTTTGTTTTAGTTCCATGCCTATCGATAATTTTCAGGCTATTTTCGTTAGTTTCAGATCAAATTTGTGCCGTTACGAAGCATGCAAAATTAATTTTGTTTATTGTCTTAGATGCAGAATTTTATGCCCTAAAACTTTTATTTGAAGCTTTCTTGCTTAAGATAATTAGGGAAGCAGGATATTACAAAATTGTGATTTTATATTTTAAATCCCAATGTTCGAAAATCACGGTCACCAGCCTGTATATATCGTAGTAGATATACATATTCAAAGGTATAAGTGTATCATCGTATCCATGGATACATGAAATTTATCACTTGAATTTCCAAACAGAGAAACTATTAAAAATGATTTTAAATTCTATTTCAAGCGTTTATAAATGCACGTAGAAAAAATTTTGTGTACACCTCGAGCAGAAAGTGTCCTTGTCTCTCTTGCATGGTTGTTGCTCTCTGCTACGCTTCGATCTCCATACGGCAAAAGACTGTTTTTTAGGTACACAAATAAATACCTTGCTCGTTCTTTTAAAATATATTTTTAAACATTAATTTGCTGTCAAGTATTCTAACGTTCAAAATATTAATAATACTGAACATAAATATTTAATTATATTTTAAAATCTTCTAATTACTTTTTGTAAACTATAATTCCAATATTTTCGTACAATTTTTCAAGTCTTCGGTATTTTAGTAGTAGAACAATGTTCAAGGCAGCGTTGTGTTTTACATTAACGCACGGACAATTTGCCGTCGGTTTCCTTGCAGCCGCCGCTGGCGATGGATCCATCCTATAAACCGAAAACGAACGAATACTGCTGGGCGGCCTGGTTTCCTCATGAGGGCGCTACCGATTTATATATTTTTGTTATCTTTCACGCCAGTGCTCTTCCTGTATAAGAACTCAAGGTCACGGCGACGGAGAAACAATCAGCCTTTAACAACTTGAACATGACCTCTGTTACTGACCTGCAAAATGCTAGTAACCTTTACCCACCTATCAGGATTGACCACTGGCAAAAAGGATGCTGTTTGCAGGCAATTTAACTCTGACAGGCAAAATCTGTTTTCCAAGAAACTTGACTTGGTTTTATCTCGACGGAAAGAAGAGACATTCACTATTTTAAATCCCAGTCAGCAGATATTAAATACGTATTTCGGAATAGTTACATTGTTGACAAATGAAATTTCATCACTAAGAAAGTTTCAGTCTTTTTCAAAATATTAGAACCTAAAAAGAAAATTATTATTATAGATTAAACTATTACATTTGACTATGATATAATATGTGAATTTCTAAAAATGGCGGTAACTAGAACCTTAAAAATACACTGACCGACAAAAAAAATGGGACAACAAAAAAAAAATTAAAATAATGTAAATATTATTGTTATTATGTATAATAAGTTCAAATTGCAATATTTATTGATAAGAACTGACATTGTTAAAATAAAAATATATAATTGGGGGCAAAAATAATGTAGTGCGATAGAGAGTTATAAAAAAAATTATAGGAATTAAAAAATGCAGCTCGATTCCGCTTATATTAATTGTGAAATTATTACTTAAAATCTATTCAACAAGGCATTAATATGCATATTTCCTCTTTAATTTCTTGTAGTAGATTCCATGCTACATATCACTTCTAAAATGAGGTGCTGGATATCCTCTTAAAGAATGTTATCCCATTCATTCTGAAGAATTCTTCGACTTAAATTGTTCAAATCATATAGAGTCTTCCCAATATATCCCACACATATTAAATGAAATTCAAGTAAGGGCTACAAGCAAGTGAGTCCATGGAATTAATTCCTATTTGATTTAAATTTTCAGAAACAACACGAGCTGTATTTGGTTGTGCATTATCTTGCATAAGAACAAATCATGAACAACAATTGCATTGAATAGTTAAAGCATTACCATCAATAAAGGCAAGCTCTGTACAAGCTGCAAAAGAAATTCCTGCTCAAATCTTCAGTGATCCTCCTCCTTAACTTACGTTCTCTGAAAAATACAAGAGGCATAGTGCTCTTCTACTCTTCTCCAACCTTTTTTCCTTCCATCTGAAGATTTTGACGAAAATCGTGATTCGTCACTGAACACTTAGCTTCATTGCCCAATTGTTCATGGGATATGTTCTCGAGAAACTGTAACAAAGATATTCTATGGTGCCTAAGTAACTGTAGTCCTCTGGCAGGCCTACGACTCTTTTATTCATTATTATTTAACCCTCCCTTAAATGTTCTTTCACTCACATTATTATTCCGTACCCTTATTGAAGCATTTCTCAATTGCACGGCAGTAACATGACGACTACTAAATTTGTGATCACGTCCTGTAGTAGACCTTTTACACCCAGAATCAGACCTCTTAGTGTACCTAGTAGGTACACTAAGAGGTCTGAATTCGTTGTACTACTCTAAGTATACTGGAACGTAAAATCTCCAAATGGTTTGCAGAATCAACTATAGTAAAACCATTCTCATCTAGGCATATTGCTTACAAAAATTAACAAATAATCAATTAAATGTATTGTTATTGTGAAAAATGTAAGGAAAATTTTAAATTAAACATAATAAATTACATTGACATTACGGAGTAAAAATGAGTCATGATGAATGATATACAATGTCACATCTAGTCGATAAATATTGCTACTTGAGCATATTGTACATAATAATAATGATATTAATAATATTTAAAATATTTTTTTGTCCCATTTTTTTGCCAGTCAGCGTATATTATTTAAAATATCAAAATTAAGTTGCAGAAGTGCTTCGCTAAGATATTTATTTTCTATATAAAAACTTCTTTATGAGAACCAAATTAAAAAAAAAACTATTTCCTATAAAATGTTTCACTAAAATTAGTTTTTAATCGGTATTTTACGACCTGTTAGACTTTTTGAGAAACTAAGAATGTCTGAAATAATACAAAATAAGTCTCATATAGTTTCCGAAATATTAAGATCTCAGTCATGGTATATTTAAATGAAATCGGGAAATATATATACTAATTTTTAGAAAAATATGTACTTAATTAAAATATCATTATGAATAAGTATTTCTCTGTCGAGGATTATAAATTTATAAACGAAATCTTAGCGTAATTAAACCCAAAAATTAAAAATTATTTTATATAATTCAATATTTAGATATTCAGTTTTACTTTCTAAGTATAAATAATAAATTTTACATAATGTGCAACTTGAAAATAAATTACTCACAAACAGAAATCTGTACAATACTTGCTTACCCGCATATTCAAATAATAAATGCCCCGCCTAATTACTATTTATTATTTTTGTTAATATTATTAAACTGCTACGTTACAATCTTCAAATTTAAATAGTTAATTTTACTTACAATAATACAATACGCCTGTAAAATATAACGAAGTGAAGAAACTACTGGAACATAAGTTTGCGTATGCCTAACTGCTGGTCACTTCTAAAGGTCGTCAAGTATTAGTTGATTTTGTCAAGCCAAAAACTTGCGCTTATAACATTTCATCTTCGAAGTGTAGTGCAGTGGCTAGTATCCTATAAGTGATCCCTCTATCGGCAACAGCGTACCTCCTCCACTCAGGAAAATTTCGCGCGCTCGTCATAGGAGGTTATACGTCAGTGCCGTACTCACATAATTGATTCCGACCAAATCAAAGTATATACAATTCATTTTATATATGTCATAAAATATATTATATACGTTATATTCTGAATATACAATGGTACTAATAGTATCAATATTCATTTACTTATTTTCCTGG
The DNA here is from genome assembly GCA_911728475.2 of Pterostichus madidus. Classification (NCBI taxonomy): domain Eukaryota; kingdom Metazoa; phylum Arthropoda; class Insecta; order Coleoptera; family Carabidae; genus Pterostichus; species Pterostichus madidus. Next base: position 20,295,263 of record OU452302.1, read on the forward strand.
CAATAAGCTTCTCTTCTCTTTTCAATTATATCATTTAAAAACAACGGTACATACAATTATATATGATTTACAAACGAGATTACTTTATTCTATGAATAAAGACTAATTTTCTTGAAATCTGTTGTGCTTAGGACCCCTCATAGTGTTAATCCGGCCTTGGATACATGGTACCTACATATAAAAATGATAAAACATTATATCAAATGCTTACTCTACATATAAGGATTACTAAATTACTTAGTTTATAATATGAATTATGTTTAAACGCAAGTTCGTGTTACCTACGCAGCTACATATAACGTACTTGCCACAGTAGCGAAACCTGGAAATTAACATGTTTGATTCCTAATTCAAATTAGAGAATCTTACCACAAGAATAAATGGGATGGATAGATTCAAACCATATCCAAATCTGAACTTTGTAATATCTATACTGACTGGAAATTAGTACTGCTAATGCCATTTCTAACTACGTATACCGACTGTATCTAACTTGTACATGAAATTTCACAAACAATAACTTAATATGGCAAGGTTTCTCCGAACATGTTCTGCAGATAGGTAACTTGTAGATATATCTTCATTTCTATTAGCGTAAGACGAGATTTAGGTATCAGAATTCCGAAAATTATCAAATTAGAATAGAATCCCTTCGGTTATTAGGTACAATTTACAAGATAATTCCAAATTTTCAAAAATTGAGTAACCATAGCACGAAATAAATTTCAATCTATCTTCCCACACATTCAAATCCTTACGTTGTCAATTAATTAACTAATTAATTGCTTAATTGCCCTAAAAGAGTCATTTACGCGCGATTTGTTATCTGTAATAGATCTGTTGTCAATATGCACTGATTTACTCTTCATTAGCTCCAAATGGATGGAAATGAATGTCACGTATTAGCCTGTAATCAATGATATTGGAGTTTTGTAACTGTGACTTCAGTTTCTTTATATTTCTATACTTCGAAAACAAAACTATTATACCTACATAATAAAGCACATAATCTTAATAGTGAGTATGTATATAAAGATGTTAATGTGGTGAATATATATTAAATTTAATGTAAATTTTATATATATATATATATATATAATAAATATATCATGGGATAGGGATAATTTTAATGTGGTGAAAATGGTTGTCGTCAATGAGAATCTAAAATCATATTGAATCGAAAAACAAAAAAACCAGGGGTTTCATACTTTTCAAAAATCTATCCAGTGACATCAAACACGGCCCCCACCCCGACCCCGGTGGTGGAGCGTGGGCAACATTAACATCTTAAATAGGAACCCCCGATTTTTATTGTAGATTTGGATTGTACGACTAAAATCAAGTAGGGTTTGTCTAAAACTTTTTTTTCGATTTGTGATCGGACGAACCCTACTTAATTTAAGCCGTACAATCCGAAACTGCAATAAAAATTGGGAGATCCCATTTAAGTACTTCTCAAACCTGCGATATTGTTGTTAATAATAGTACTGTTGATAATATGAATGAGAGTATAAAAGTTTCCACTTCACATTATGTCAATAAAAGCAACTATAACAACTGTATTAGTAATATAAACAAACATAAAATATTATGTATTGAAATAAATTTTTATATAAACCATTTATCGAAATATTTTACTATATACGATTTTTACAACAGTTAAAACTAAAAATTCTTTTCTTTTTGTTAATTGTCGTTCTTTAATAATGATACACCTGCAAGTACTTGTCTGCTCATTGTGATGTATACAGATTAGATATACTGATGATATTGGGTGCAATATTTAAATAGGTTATGTTTAGAAACGTCAAAATATACCCCTGCATATTCACCGTTCTTTTGCTTGCCGTTTCTTCTTCCATAAGCGACCAACTGAAAGCAGCTATTGTATGGTCTGTGAATAATATGTGAAATTCCGCGTGAAGACGCGAAATTTAAATCGCTGTCAGCTAAATTTAATTTTGAGAGTTGCGTAAACGAAACGCACTTGTGTTTTTCGTTTACAGAAACGCACTTGGTGTGCATTTGTCTCCTGTCCACCTGTAACCAAGGCAATAAGAGTTACATAATAACAAAGAAATCTCTCAGTTTTAAGAAAAATCTGTCGCTATTAACAACAGGTCTCTTTACGCTATTGCCATCGGTTGTTTTCCTAGTTATATATATATATATATATATATATATATATATATATATATATATATATATATATATATATATATATATATATATTAAAAAAAATTATAATTACAATTAAAAATCAATTGTTCTTGACTTCCGATAATATAAGCGCTCATGCTACACATTCTAGCTTTTGTCCACAAACACTACCATCCAGTGGCGTACCTAGAACTTTTACCGCCAAGGGCGGTCTCCAATTTGCCGTCCTTTTTAAGTCAATCAAATAGTGGTTTTTATATATTAATACATAATTGTAATTGAGACAAACTATAGGTGGGGAACTTTTTTACCATTGGATGTCATATTTAAATTAGGCAGTAATAAAAGAGGCTGCATAAGTTGATATACCTATAAATGCAACTTTTATAAAAATACAAGATACTTTTTTAAAGGCCATAAGAAATTTACGGAGGTCGCAGGTTGCCCCATCTATGAGACAAAACATATACCTAATTTACAAAAAAAAAAAAAAATGTATATAATTAGTAGAAATCGAATAGTAAACTTATGAAGTGAAAAAGTTATTTTTACAACTAAAACTAAATATAAAAAATGCCACCCCAAAATGGGTGCCGCTCGGTGCGGACCGCACCCACAGCCCCCTCGGGGTACTCCAGTACTACCATCAACTCTTAACATACAAATAACTCCGAGTATATTGATATTAAAGTTTGCACAAATATATTATTTTAAAATATTTCAGATGTAACTAATAATATTTATTACATATTATAATTATTAGATGTTGCCGCAAGTAAAAAATAGGTATTTACCTATTCGTACAATGAACTAAATTAATTAATGATGTAGTAGTTTTCTTGCTTGTAAAATTAGTAAGTTGAGTGTACATATTGACAACGGAAGTACATTGCACAAGCCTTTGATGGTTTGTGATCGTAGAAACGCGTTACGAAATTGCCTTTGCAGTAGTTTTACACATCCACATCTATATACACACTCGAGCAATAAAGTCTCGGGTTACTAGTTGCATACCTCTCTAGAGTAAATATAATTGACCCCAAATAGTTTTTTCAAACTGTACAAGGTATAAACTAAACCCTTGTGTCTATCACAAATTTCCTTGTATGTGTCGTCGATTATCAGGTATGTTAGTTTCAGATACTTGGCTGCTTTTGACATTTGGTTAAATGCTATGTAGTAGCTCTGTGTGGGTTCAATATCCTGAATGTAGTAAATGTTTGTTTACAGGTGAAATGGAGCGAGTTGACTTTATTGTAAACTGTATGTTCTAAACTATTTTGTTATTATTGATTCCTTATAAAGTAAGTACGTGATGGATTGAAATGATGTTTTACTTCTCCGCCCGATATAATAGGAACAGTATTGTGTTAATTTCTATCGATCTAGGATTTTGATAACTTTTTTCATTTTATATTTGAGCTTATAATGAAAAACGTATATTAAGTTCAATGCATTTTTTTTCACTTTTTATATTTCTTTCTTGAACGTTTATTACAAAATTTGTATTAACTATAATGAACCATAATTTTAAGAAATAATTATGAACAATGTTGTGTGATAAGATAACATAAGAAATCATGTTTGAAAAATCAATCAAACAAATGTAACATCACACCATTTACCCATTACTGGGTATGTCAGTCGGCGTAGCAGATCTCGGTAAGTTATATATATATATATATATATATATATATATATATATATATATATATATATATATATATATATATTTTGCGTGTGAAGTGCGGTTTCCAGCCGTCAAATGACAGCCTCCAAGGATTTAAAGAAGGGGGAGCCATAAGGGTAGTATCAATGTAATGAAAATTGTTTGTAGGCTGTGGGAATTGAACCCGGGTCCTCAAATTCACTGGCCGAATAATACTAGATATTTGGAAAATAAAATGTTATATATGTCAAAAAACACATAACTATGAAAATAAACAAACTAATTAAACAAAATTTCTTTTTGACAGCTCAGTCAAGAATATCTTAATTTCGACAGTTCACCATGAAATTGGTATTGAGACAAAACACTAAATTTGCCCTTGGTAATATTATACTGTAAAACCATGCAATTTCGTAAATTAGATTGTAACTCTAATTGTAATCATTTAAACGCTTATAATTTTTCGATCGGCAATTGTTTTAATGGAAGTGTTTCGTATTAAATGAAAGGTTATTTGAAAGGCCCGGATGCAGAATATGAATTTTTTCGATCGTGAAATTTCTTCAAAACCTGTGTTTAATATCAAAAAAAGGCTTGCTTGCAGATTTAAATATTTTTCGATCGGAAATTGTTTTAGTGCAAGTGCTTTTAAAAATATCGTGTTTCGTATCAAATTAAAGGTTTTTTGAAGGACTTTCGGGCAGAATTAATAATTTTTCAATCTGATATTGTTATAGTGAAAATGCTTCAAAATCCGTGTTTTATATCAAGTTATCGTTAAAATTATTATTTTTTCGATCGGCAATTGTTTTAATTTAAAAAAAATCTATTTATATTTTGTCATTTATCTTACAGAAGATCGTTAGTTAACCAAAAGTATATTTTATTTTGAAAACTATTAAAAGCTAGAAACACTTTGAACATGAAATACTTTAATACGCAATAACGTATCATATACTCGTGCACCACTTAGAAAACAGATACTTAAATTAACGATATGAAATGAATTTAGTTAACAGAATAAATGTAAATTAAAGCGTGTTCTGAGTTGATGCTAGCGATATTACGAAGAATTCGAGCTGTAATTTGAAGCACCTTCGTAACTCAGCACGGTGTTACAAACTCTAACTGAAACGATAATCATCGCGGGCGCGATTTGTTCGTTCTGCCGACACGAACAGTGTAATTGAGACATACGCAGATTTTACTCAGAACGAGAAAGTCAGGAGGTGGCTTGGGTAATCGGTCATGCATTCCCGAAACTACTACTTGGGCGTCGTCTGGCAGATCATTCTGCTTTCTTCGAAGACAGAACTTTACATTCAGACATAGACTAACAAATAGTTTGTCTATGCTACAGATTATTATTATTATTATTATTCATGTTACAGAATTATAGTGATATTGATAATGCATTTTTTATATTTATATTATTGATATATCAAGTCTGCCTGTCGATCCTAGGAATCCTGGTTCGATCCCAAAGCCGACAAAATATTTTCACCAATTTAAAATTATCCCTGTGGCTCCTCCACAACTAACATCTTTGGGGGCCGTGATTTGACGGTTGGTAACAGCACTTCACGCGCATAAATATATCACTTACCGAGATCTGCTTCGGCAGAGTGCCACACCCAGTAATGGGTGAAAAGGCGTGGTGATATATTTATATTTATTTATTTATATTATCGATCTTATTCTTAAAAAATATCAATTATGCCATAAAGTAACATACCTACATTACTTTTAATTTTTTTTATACGTATTTTATAGAGGAAGATAATTTTTGTTACACAGACATACCTAAAATAAAGAATAAAATTTTTTAAGAAAAATTTTTGGTTGATCTCGAACATAGTACTTACACCATTTAATAAATTGATTAGCTTTTAAATCTAGTTCCCGGACCTTACTTTTAAGGTAAAATATGCACCTAATTAAATCTGTATTTACACTTAACACTTAATCTTTTATACTTACATATACTTTAAGTTAATGATTATATTACAGCAAAATATAAAAAAAAAATAATATTAATGTGCAAACAATATTAGAAAATGATATCGAATTTCAATTAAATATATATAAAAAAAGACTAGGAGGAAAATGGTAATAATATTCAATATATTTACAAATAAAGCGATGTATCTTAATTTATTATTATTATTGCTCATTATACATATTAAAAAATATATTGAACTTTTTAGAAATTAAATAAAACTTATTAATTCATTTATCCATTGTTATTGCATGTAAATTTAATATTTTAAAATTTATTAAAAACACTTTCAATTCTTACATACATACATACATACATACATATCTTCACGCTATATCCCAACAAATGGTGTTAGCACGAACCCTAAAATCATTCATAAAATATTCACTCATCACACTCATCAAACAATCAGCCTTCGTCAAACATTTTTATCCAAACAAACCACCCTCACTTGAACCACATTCATAGATCATTCCACATAAACTCATTAATCGAAATCATTTATCACACAACAAACCTTCAATCACATAATTTCTATTCACTTATCATTCATTTTCTTTATTCAACCTACATAACATATGCATAAAACATCTCAAATTACTCACGTTTACTCCTAACAACGAATCTAATAACGAAACTAAAAGCGAATCTACAAGATCAGAAAAGATGAACGCGATAGCCTGCACTTGTATATGAAAGAAAAGCCCACACAATGCAGTAACTGAAAATGAAACAAAAAGATAAGAAAGGGAGGGAGCGTCGCCCTGCGTTTGTTTTTGAAAGTGAATTTCACACAATTGCAGTTAAAAACTACGTAATAACTGAAAACGAATTAAAAGATAAGAAATAAAGGGAGTGTCGCTCTACGCTTGTTTTTGGAAGTGTATTCCACACAATTGCAGTTAAGCACTCAATGTAAGATCAGAAAACGAATAAAAAAGATAAGAAATGAAGGAAGTGTCATCCCTGCTCTTGTTTTTGAAAGTGAATTTCACACAATTGCAGGTAAACACTCTAATGAAATTACTAAACAACAAAACTAAAATCTAAAATCCTGCACTTTTCTGAAATCATCAGATTCATTCCGCAATTAATCTTCGCCAAACGTTTCTATCCTGACACACCACTTTAGCTTCATCCACATTCATCATTCCTTTCATACAAGCACGTTTGTTCCTCATACTCGGAAACTTTCGTTCACGCAACAATCCTTCAATCATATTCATCCATTTATTCATAGGTCGCCCACGCAATCTTTCACCCTCAATTTCACCAACATATACCTGTTTCACTAATCTCTCATTCGACATACGTTCTACATGCCCAAACCATCTTAACTGACTTATACCTACTTTTCTAACTACATTCTTCTCAATTTCACACTCATCATACACCAATGTATTCCGGACACGATCTCTTCTAGTATAACCACACACCCCGCAAATACCTCATTTCCACAGCAGTTATACGACGTTCATGTTTCTTCATCCACACCCAACATTCACTACCATACATCAATGTAGGCACTAAAACACCATTAAACACACTCAATCGAGCATCTCTGGATACATTCACATTTCGAGCAAAGGTTCCCAGAGCACCTAATACCTTGCATCCCGCAGATACTCTTCTTTCAATCTCACAATCAATACGTCCATCTCTCGAAAACATACTACCCAAATATAAAAACTCATTCACTTGACCCAATCTCACACCATTCACCGAAACATGACAGTCAGTCACCAAATCGCTCTTTTCAAACACTAACACTTTACATTTATCAACATTTAATAACAGATTTAAATCTTTTCCTACTTCATTTATACTTAGAATCATTCGTCTCAATTGCTCTTCAGATTCACCCATAACAACAACATCATCCGCATACGCTAACGCAGGCACAATACTACCACCAATATGTACACCATCCACCCCATTCAACGCCGTTCGTAACAACACATCCATGTACAAATTAAAGAGCCACGGAGACAACCCACAACCTTGTTTCACGCCAATATCTATACAAAAACAATCATTCAATCTACCATTAACTCTCACCGCAGCCTCACTACCTTCATACAGCGCACGAATTTCCCCCAACAAATTACCATTTATACCGTACTGTAGAAGTACATTCCATAATGTCTCGCGATGAACACTATCATATGCTTTTTTAAGATCGAGAAAGCCACAGAACACCTTCTTGTTCTTAGCAAGTGACTTTTCAACAATCATACGAAGAGAAAACTATTGATCTACACACCCTCTCTCAGGCAAAAAAAATACCTTGCATATCGCTTAATTTGGAGATTGTTAAGGTTCGTACCTTATGAATAAGAATTTTCCCATACAACATCCCTACCACACTCAGCAAACTTATCGCACGAAAATTAGTACATTCACTCGAACTACCTTTACCTTTAAATAATGGACAAATGATAGCACGTTTCCAATCATCAGGAGCCAAACACCGTTTTAAACAAATAAACTAACCAGTCAAATAACCTCTCGCCTCCATACTTCAACATTTCATTCGATATACTACCCAAACCGGGAGCCTTACCATTCTTCAGACGCATCAATGCGAAACTAACATCACTCTCATCTGTATCACATTCATCACCACTAACATTTTCTCTAACATTTTCACTACAACCATTCGGTCTATTAATGCTACCATATAAAGTCCTAAAGTACTCACACCATCTATTAGTAACATCTGATTCATTCCACAATAACTCACCATCCGCACTCTTAATCGCTTTCACTGCCCTTACATTACCACCTCTCAATCTCTTCAATCTCAACCAAAACATTCGTTTATTCATACTAAAATCATTAGTCAATCTTTCACTCATCAAATTATCAAAACGCGCCTTGCTTTCTCTCACTACTCTCTTAACACATTTATTTAACATCTTGTATTCCAGCAAGCAATTATCACGTAAACTTCCGGGCACATCTTTCACATTTAGAAATCGCAAATATGCTCTCTTTTTCACCTCAATCGCCTCTTTTACTTCTTCATTCCACCATGCATTCTTTGGACAAGAGCCTAAACTACATTCACCACAAACTTCTTTTGCACATTTAAGAACTGTATCCTTAAATTTCAACCAAACATCATTTATGCTGCATTCAAAATTAAGCTCACATACAGGCAAATATTCATTTATTTTCTCAACAAATAAATCTCTAATATCCTCATTCTGCAGCGCACTGGATTTCACACGAAACATTTTTCTGGTATTTTTCACCCTCATTCTCCAACATTTATCTAGACGTATACGCGATACCACCAAATAATGGTCATTCGTATCCAATTCAGCACCACGCTTCACACGCGTATCTACAACTAAACTTCTCAATCGTTCATTATACAAAATAAAATCAATCATACTCCGTCTATTTACACTAACATTCTCCCTTGTATACAAATGAGCTAGTTTATGTTTAAAGACAGAGTTGGAAACAAAGAGATCACGCTCCAAACAGAAAGAAACTATTTTCCTACCATTTTCATTCACTCTTGCATCACCAAACTTACCCAATACATTTTCCAGACATGCTTCTCTTAACTCCCACCCAGCCATTTAAATCACCACATACAATAACTTTCTCACCTGAATCACATGAATCAATAACAGTATCTAACAAATTCCAAAATCTTTTTCAAGATCATTTTCAGATTCGGTTGGGCCATAAACTGACACAACGAAGATTCTATGAAAGCCTACCTTTAATCTCAGCCAAAGAATTCTCGATGAAGTACAACCATATTATCTCACAAATGGTTTCATTCGTTCACTAACAAGCACACCCACACCATGCTTCGCGTGTTCATTCTCAGCAACACCCGACCACAAGCAAAACATTCCATCCTCCTCTTCCTCACTACATCCTTTCCTTTTAGTCTCACTGACACACAAAACATCAACATTATAAACACGCATTACATTCATCAATTCATTTTCTTTACCAGTTATACCCCTACCATTCCACGTACCAAACTTACATTCATCAAATTTCACCCATTTATTCTTCATTTATCCAAAAGAAATAAAAGAAGGGTTCTCTCGGTAGAAGAGTAGAAGTTAAGGTAGCTTACCAGGCTTATCCTTAACTATAAATGAAAATAGAAATCAATTACATTAACACAAGTGTCAAACAACTGTCAAACGTCAATCACACCTAAAAACAAAACATAACTCGGCGTTTCTATACACGTAACCAATATAAACAAATAACGATATGAAAGAAAATATACTACAAAAAAACTAAACTACTATAAAAATGAAAGATAATTAAAATATGTATAATATATAATTATGTTTAATTTACAATAACAGTGTACATTTATTAACTTTAGATCCAATCAGACGTATGTTTCACCTTAATATTGCAATATTTATAATATATCCCTACATTAACCTCCATAATGTGTAGTTTAAACAAAGAATAATAACATACTGAACAAGAAACGATACTTCGGTCGGCGCTTTTGATGTTTGCAGTCCCATTTCTGATGGCCTTCAAGCGCTGTTGCCATCTTACTAGGGAAGCAAGAATTTATATTTCAAACAGAGTTTAGTTAAAATAGACAAAGTGGTATCAAATATTTAATATTAACATTTTTTTATACGCCTATTATTTTGTGTATCAAATGCTCTCGTTTTTTCTCTCATTTTATAAATTGTAAATTGTTTACACTTCAGATGTGACATGTAAAATTGTGAGGTTATGATTTGCGTTGATATTCCAACCGTCAAATCGATGACCTTTTCAGCAGCGGCGTAGCAACCGCTAATATAATGGTTGATATAAATATAAAGTTGATATAAATATAAAATTATGAGATGATGTCTTAAAATAAATTTAATAATGTATAAATAAATGCGATTGCTATTTATTATAGGTAGAGAGGGATCTCCTTTGCAATTCTTGATACAGTGCCCGCCACTGGTATTCAGTAAACCTGCAACTTGAAATGAAATCAGAATACCCCTACTATCGTAGTGTCGCTTCTTGTTCATTATGTTATTATTCGTTGGTGTAGGCGATAAAATAATACTAAATGTAGTAAAGCTACAAAAATTTGAAACATTTTACTCGATTATATTATTATTATTACATAATTTTTTTTTCAAAATTTTGTCTAAATTTATATATGTTTGCACCCCACAATTACGAGGGCAGGATGAAAAAGTTCCTGAAAAATAAAACAGATGGCGCCACAATCGCAAATCTCATGTGATATTTGTGATGTACCATTTTTAACTAGAACGCATTAAAATTTTCAGACTGATATGTCATTCAGTTCTGTTTTGACACCCATCGAAAACAAGCAACCTTGAAGATTTTTGAAAACATGGAAAAAAGGTGAATTTCGCGTCTTGATTAAACATTATTTCTTGCGTGGAAAAAACATTACGCAAACCAAAGCATCGCTTGTTAAACATTATGGGGACTCCTCACCATCGATTGGAACGATTCACAAGTGGTTTACTGATTTTCGTTGTGGTAGTATGACCACAAAGGACGCCGAACGTTCTGGTCGTCCAATTGAGGTTACAACGCCAGAAATCGTCGATAAAATTCATGGTATGATATTGGACGATCGGCGAGTTAAAGTGCACGAGGGTGCTGAGGCTATGAGCATCTCAACTGAACGGGTACGGAACATTTTGCATAAATTTTTAGATATGAGAAAGCTATCTGCCAGATGCTTGCCGCATTTATTCTCTGTTGACAACTAGCGCGACCGTGTGACAAGTTCAAAGGAGTGTTTGGCGATGTTCAAGCGCAATAAGAAGGACTTTTTGCCCCCCTGCGATTTTTATCTATTTCCAAACTTGAAGAAATGGCTCGGCGGAAAGAGATTTGGCTCCAACGATGAGGTCATCGCTGAGACAAACGCCTATTTTGAAGGATTGCCAAATTAGTATTATTTGGAAGGAATCGAAAAATTAGAAAAACGTTGGACGAAGTGTATCGAGCTACAAGGAGATTATGTTGAGAAATAAAATATGTTTTGACCAAATAAATAATTTCTTGTTTCATTTTTCAGGGACTTTTCACCCTGCCCTCGTATTTATATCACTTCATTTAACTTTTAAAATTTTCAACACTCCTTATAAAAATAATTGTATTTATTGTCTTCTTGTGGATTTCATCCTATTTCCAATTTCTGTGTAATAAATATTATAATATGTGATAATATTATACTCGTATACAAGTCACCGGAATAAACGCATACAATTCAACACAACAATAATGTTTTTTCAGTTTATATGTATCTATAAGATGTTCATCAATTTGCAAATGACATTATTCTTAAATTTAAATCATCGTTAAAAGAATAAAAACGTTGTTAAAAAATCGAGTATTTCGTGATAAATTTTGTAAAGCACACAAACATTTCTGAAAAATCCCTGTAACAATCAAAAAAGGGAAAGTACTGAGCCATATATAAAACGAAACGGATTGTTATCCAAGAAACAAAGCTTGCTTGAGGCCCTTCTACTTCCTTAAATCACAATCTTAATACTTTATCTTTACGATTAACTCTCTTTAAGCCGTTTCCCGTGTTCTCCTCTTGGCCGTGATTCTCATTCATTGCCGAGCCGGGTGGCGTTTTTAAGCGCAGGATTCGCGCCGCTGATAGCGTCAGGCAGAGGACTCGGGATTGCGCGTCGCTACGCGACATGCCGGGCTCTAGACTTCGCAGTTCCATTTGGATTGCACGCAAAAATTGTCGGCTTCGTTTTATCTGCCACTTGGATAAGATATTGCCGCACGAGCCAACTTCCTCTAGATAAATATGATTTAGAGATTTGCTAATGTGACGCAATGGTGCTGATATATCAGTTTACGCTTGATTCTCAACTAATATCTTAAAAAAAAAACATTTCAGATTAAATAAAAAGCAAACGTGGAAATCGCAATTTTAAGATATAAAATTTTACATTAATTTCACGTTTTAACTCGTTCAGAGGCCAGAAGGCCACTGTTAGAGACAGATATAATTTTAACTTTAACTTATTCAATACTTAACAGCTGCGGCCGAACAATTCCGATTTCAGAATCCATTATAAGCCGTAGATTCTCTGTCCAATCAAAATACTAAATGAGAATTAGGTACACTATTCTGACAAACCATGAACCTTTCATTCATATTCATAACACCTCTGAGCTAGGTCGTATTAAATTATTAATCCAAAATTAAATAAATTTTAGTCGTTATTTATTTGTATTAGGAGATACTACACAAACTACAATTACTCCGATCTCCAGAATAGCCTGAAGCTATATAGATTGCTACAGCTCCAGCCCTAATTACTTTAAAGGAGAAACATCAAATAAAGATTACGTCTATTAAATTCTGCATTGAAGTAAGTTTCCACATTTTATTTTTTTTATTTAGTTACTTTTATATTTAGGTTAAAAAGTTAAAAGTATGTGACATAAGGGATATTAATTTTAGAATAAGTAAAGGAAAATGTGCAGATTGGTTTGAATGCACATTCTATTCTTTCCATCCTCCTTTATTTGAAACTGAATTTTTTTAAATAATCGGGTATTCAATGCTCGTTTTCCAGATTAATCGAACGCTATAAAATAGTTTTCGTAAAATATATGCGTGTATTTACATTATATATATATATAGCACATTAATACTACTCCTGTGGCTCCCCCTCCACTAACATCTTTGGGGGCCGTGATGTAACGGCTGGTAACCGCACTTCACGCGCAAAAATATATAAACTTACCGAGATCTGCTTCGGCAGAGTGCCACACTCAGTAATGGATAGAAGGCGTGATGATATATTTATTTTTATATTTATATATAAAATATAAATATATAAAGAATAAATATTATCACGCCTTCTACCCATTACTGCGTCAAATCACGTCTGTAGTGAGTAGCGAGAATTTGATTGACGATTGTACTAATCAAACTAGGGTTCTCAGGATCCTCAGTCGACTCTATACCACTGAGCTACCTATCCCATACATATCAACAAACTATATATTTAATACGAGGGTTTTGTAATATTTGACATTTTCTAGATTACCTAGCGTTGAAAAAACAATAAAATGTCAGTTGATTCAGATTTTATATCCTGTCAAAGATAACGAGACAGCAAAAAAATGATTTTAAATTGAGAACGTTTTCGCGCGATTATTTTGTATGATTTTAAATGTAACTTAACACCACAACAGTGCATGGAGCACCATCAAAAACAACAATTTATCGTTGGTATCAAGAATTAAGGATTGTTTGTACCAGACTCAGTGATGATCTTCGTGATGGGCGTCCGCGAACTGCTGTTGTTCAAAAAAACATTGATGCTGTGTGTGAAATGATAAAGTTGGATAGGCATGTTACATACCGTGAGATTCAGTCAACCATAGGCATCGACATGAAATAAATACATACAACATTGCATGAATATTTGAATGTAAAAAACTCTGTGCTCGTTGGATTCCCCACAATTTGACCAATGCTAAAAAAATCTGGTATACGACATCTTCATAAGTGACGAAACTTGGATTTATTCTTATGAACCTGAAACTAAACGTCAATCTGCTGTTTGGGTCTTTTAAAGTGAACTAAGGCCAATAAAAGTAGTTCATGTCCGAAGTGTTTATAAAAAAATGATCGCATCATTTTTCGATTTTATTAGACATTTTGCTACTGTGGCTGTAGAACATCGTAGAACAGTTAATGCTGAGTGGTATAGAAAAATTTGTTTGCCACAAATAATTGGCGAAATTAGGAAAACCAACATGAGACGACGAATCATTCTGCATCACGACAATGTGAGCTCTCACACAGCAGCTCAAACAGTCGAATATTTAAAGCACTAAAACATCGAATTAATGTCTCATTGTCCTTATATCCCTAATTGATCACCTAATGACTTATTTCTTTTCCCTTTAATAAAAAATAAAATGCGTGGTCAGGGAATTATGACAACTGAAGAAGCTGTTGGAGCTTGTAAATCGTATGTTTTTGCTCTATCACTTGAGGACTGGAAAAAAGGTTTAAAAACTGGTTTGAGCGTATGCAGAAGTATATAAATATTAAAGGAGAATATATTGAAGAACAATAAAGTCACTTGTTTAATTTTTTATGTGTTTTTTCTCATACTTTCCCGAAATTTTTGCAGCAACCCTCGTAAACATAGATATTGTTTCTCCATGAATTATTATTTAATTTCTACCAGGTATTTCATTTCCTGGGAATGAAAACATTAATTTGAACCAACTTGTACTATTTTTTCCGTTTGTGCATTGATAAAATTTAACTTCAATAAAATATGAAACTAAAAATTCGTAGAGTACGTAATTATTTAATAAAACATATTTTATCTGGATTTTCCCTTAATTTATAATAATTTAGGCAGTAAAATATTCATTTGCCAAAAGGTTTAATATACTTTTTACAATAGAATAATTATATAAATTATTTATTTCAATGTTTGTAACGAAATTTTAACATATATTTAAAATATGTGAGATGATTTAAAAAAGAAGATAAACAAGAATGTCACGGAACTGTTTTAGCCAATTGTATGTTTAATTAATAATTAGATAAGAAAAAATGTGGCAACGCATCGAAGAAATTAGAATCTGAATCCATTTTTCATAGCCGACTGACGATTTTTTTCACATTGACATTGTCGCTGTAACCCCTTCTTCTATTATATATTTAATTTGACGGCCTATAATCGCATTTCGCACTTAAAAATATATTAATGGAATGGATAAAATGAAATGATAATATGTTTATGGAATTTTATTTAAAAGTTCAATTCCTGAAACCATTAAACTGATTTTCAAAAAATCAAAATTACCTCTGCGGCTTCTTCTCCAATAACATCTTTGGAGCTCTTGCTTTGATGATTGGTAACCGTATTTCATGCGCAAACTACATCACTTATCAAAAGGCGGACGTTATATTTATTTATTTTTTTAATAATTTGTTTTGCTGCACCCTGCAAAATTATATGGTTCAGGAGAAAACTACTCGACAACATTTATCCTTTTTCGATTTCTATAAATCTGTAACATATTTTATTTAGAATTTCAAAACTCCTGGAAAACATGATATATCGACATCTAATGTCCGCTGTCCATGTTTCTCTAGCTGTCAAGAGCAGTAAAATTCGTGTCTCTGAAACGCATGACTTGGCACAGAAATAGTCCCCAGAAGGCCATGTATCATGTAAGGTAGATCACAGTTGTACGTGCCATGGTCTCTCAGATGCCGAAGCGTCGGATATCAAGGAGGAATCAAGTCGTAAAGAACAAACTGTACGTGCATTGTGTTTCTAGAAACTGTTTACATGTATTCCAAATCGTTATAGTGGAAGTTTTATAGTGCGTACATTCTGTCCAATTCAATATAAAATTTCCAATGAAAAACTGAAAGAAGCTATTAAACAACAATGGTAACTAGGAAAACTCAGAACCTGTTTTAAGACAAAAGTGGGCTGGTATGAAGTCGGCCTGCGGATCCTGAGAACCCTGGTTCGATTCCCACAGGCGACAAACAATTTTCATAATTTCAAAAAAAGCTACCCCTGTGGCTTCTCCACCACTAACATCTTTGGAGGCCGTGATTTGACGACTGGTAACCGCACTTCACGCGCAAAATATATCACTCACCGAAATCTGCTTCGGCAGAGTGCCGCACCCAGTAATGGGTAGAAGGCATGATGATATATTTATTTTATTTATTATAATAATTATTTATTATACAAGTGTTTTATATACCAATAAAACACGAGTGTAATACAAAATTTTATCCACCAATCATAATTATAGATATTGAAGAAGATTGGTCGTAACGTTTAACATTGATTTTATTATACATAGTTTCTCAAAATACGGTAGATCATCTTTGGGAGCCGTAATTTGACGGCTGGTAAACGCACTTCACGCGCATAAATATATCACTTACCGAGATCTGCTTCCCAGTAATGGGTAAAAGGCGTGATGATATATTTAGTATTTGTATCGTAAAAAGTTATTTACCGGGCTTATGAAGTAAATAACTATTATTTAATATTTATACGTAAATATACGATGTTTGTAAGTTTGCATTTTTTTATTTTTTAATTAACCAATCTACCCTTATCAAGTGTGTACTGTAAATGCACTATGTTTCCTCTTGGGCCGCCGTGGAAAAAGTCTAATACTCTAAGTTGCAACATGAATATTAAAGTTTGAGAACCACTGGCCCAGGCTATAAAAATGCACTTTTACACTATAGGCTATAAAAAACAAACAACAAATTTGACATTTGCGATTTAATTTAATTGCAACTGCATGCCACTTCTTTAATCTTGGGTGAGGTTAACATTCTTTGGTGTTTTCCACATCCGTTGTACATACATATCTTCGACCCAAGCACAAAATCCTGCTTCTACTACCAATTTACGCATGAGTGTTGATTCGGTCCAATATATTGTTTGGGCTCTGTTACCTGGGTCTGATCTTTGCAGACTGCCACATGGTACACTATTAACAAACAATGATAAACTTTTGCCCTAAATCTAAAATCTCTTTTCTCCACTTCTATTTAAATTTTATACGTCTAGGTCATATCCATGTCATTTACTATAAATGACAAAAAGAAAAGAAGTGTCTAGACTTTATATAAATATGTTACATAAGTTTTAATTTGATTTTTATTTAATAATTGAGGGTATTTACAAATATTAGACATACTAACTGCACTTCGCGCACGAAAACTATTATTTTTTTCTTCGGCAGAATGTCACACACAGTAATTAATAAAAGGCGTGATACTAAATTTATTTATTTTATAATTTACCGTTCGGCTTAATTCTTTGTTTATGCCGAATATGAAAATACTTAAACGGGTGTCACATCTTCATGATTCTCTCAGATATATTCCATTACGAGCAAGAAAAATGCATATTGCATAATCAATTCGATCGAATATTTTATTTATTTAATTTCAAATACTTTATTCTTTTAAATTATGAATAGTGTTCATAGTGGTACTAAGATTAGGCACGGGTAACAAAACCCCAAAAAGGGATCTTGAGCCGAATCAGTACTCATGTACAGGTACATGAGCTGCAGACGCACGATCTGGAGATTTGGCCCTAGATGCACATTGCCACATTCCCCAGGCACTTTCCATTATATGTATATTGTAAATTTAAAAAAATGTAAAATAGTCCACACGCAAAATATTAATTTGGCAAAACGTAGAAAATTTAAAAAACAAATAAAAAATCATAACTAATCTAGTGAAAACAAAATGTATTTTAATAAAATAATTGACTACAAAATAGGGCAGAACAAATATAAGAACAACAAAACAAGATTAAGAAATGACCAGTTCTGAAATGTTGCATATTATGATGAATGAACATAATAAAAAAAAGTATCTCAAATAAGTACATTGAACAAAATTAATTTCAAAGTGTTGGGGATGATTTTTCACATTTTAGTCTATCATTCAATAGTTTTGTTCTAAATTTAATTAATATACGTATAGTGATAGACAAACATTAACAAAAAGTAGAATGACATTAATGAAATTATAAACGTCAATTTTGTTTTTACATAGCAACCGCTTAACAAATGTATAAAAACATTATAATTACAATGATGCCGATAATATTAAAATATATTGGAAATATTTACAAAATTAATATTAATTTTGTAATCAGCAAAAAATTATAAATCCAACACGACAAAAGAGCAGAACGGTTACACAAAGGAAGTTTCTGCGTTTTCATTATTTCACTAGTCTATCACTATTCTACATTTCTGTATTTGTTCAGCTTCTTACATCAAATAATATTTAAACTACTACCAAATTAAAAAAATAAAAATTATACAAATCTCAAAAACAGCAGATTTCCTTCTATCAAACTATAATGTTATGCTAAGGACGCATTACCATTAGCTGCAACAGCCTGAAAAGATATTAAATATAAATATCCTTAGCTATGCTACTGTTGAAAATAGTTTTTTTCGATTACAAGGTATTGTTTCCCAATTTTGACTTGGTCTGTATTTTTAATAAATGCAATTTGGTATTTTGTACATGAACTATTGAAATTTAAACTATTTCAAAAAATAAATAATGACTTGTAAAGTTCAATATAGTTCATATTACTTTGAAGAGGTTTAATAGTTTTAAAAGGCCAAAATGGCGCAATTAATAAATTAAATAAATAGTAAATATAAATCATGCATTCAACAAATTATTGGATGTGGCACTAGGCCGTAGTAGATCTCGGTACGGGAAATATTTTGCGCGTGAAGTGCGGTTACCTGCTGTCAAATCACGGCTCCTAAAGATGTTAGTAGAGGGGAGCCACAGGGGTAGTTTTAATGCTGTGAAAATAGTTTGTCGGCTGTGGGAATCGAACCCGCGTTCTCAAATCTACAAACCGACTCGATACCACTGAGCCACCTACCCCATATTAATAAATTAATAGTAGTAGCAGATAATATAATTTTAACAACTAAATAGATATTAAAGAAAGAATAAAATTCTTAGCCCTAGTTCATACCCTTTATAAGTCGTTATCCAACTTACTGTGTTTGCAACTTTATACAGTATAATAGAGAATAATATCATCGTATTGAATTTGTGAAAATAAATCCCTAGAGAATGGTAATTTAAATTTATTATCAGCAGGTTTTATTGTTGCTTGTTTTATGTAATTTTATATTCATTCCTAAATTTAGTTTTTTATTATGTTGTTGTTTTACGATGACCCCCGGTAATTTTATTTTATTGAAATGTAATAAAATTATTTCAAAATTCAATTGTAAACTTCATTTACAAAAATCAGAATGTTCACGGTCCCAACTGAATGTTTATATTACAATGAAATTGAAAATATAATTTCGATTTAACAATGACAACAAAATTTCATACACACATTTTATTTGCAGAATTGTTGTTTGGCGAATCTGTTTTATCTGTTTCGCATATTCGGACAATGTTTAAAACATGCAAACCAAAACAAAAAACATATGTTTTAATTTACATACTAAGTGAACAGAAAATAATATTATTTTAATATATACTCGTATTTTGGTACATTTGAAGTGTACTTAGTAAATAATAATCTTCCTTAGTTAGCTTTAAAATAGTTTACGTATTTTTAATAATAAGAAATTTAAGTTATTTTTGTTTGGTTTTTAATTCGCGTTTATGGACTATGATATGTATAGGCGTGTTTCTTTGGATTGTGATTGTGATTTTCTAAATCATGATTCCTTTGATCGTGATTGCGTTGAATCATGATTAAATATGATACTGAAGAAAACATCGAACAGGAATAATGATTCAAATCCAACCCGTTCGACGCGATCCTATAGTATGAACGTTAAAATAACTGCAAATGTCAAATACACAAACTAACCTATTTTAAAATTTCATAAATGAGTGTCCATGTAAGCCATTTAAACATTCTTCCAGAAGCAGCCAATTTCCATTAATTCCACAAATAGAGCACATAAATTTATCATCAGACGCCATTTTTAAACCTTAGATGTGAATCAGTCAACATGAATCATAGAAAAAGTATGATTCAGAAGGGCAGGGGGATTGTCGTTTCGTGATCACAAAATGAAAGAGTAGGGATAACGAATAACGAACGAAGAAACATGATTCTTCATGATCATGTTAAGTTTGATCACTTTGATTACGAATCACAGTCCAAAGAAACACGCCTTATATTTGTGATAATTTAAAAAATAATATTATTTAATATGAACTACTAAATTTGGCTATTTAATTTTATTTGCCTTTCTTATTAGACATAGCAATACAAAATATTTCACTTATAGACAGGGCTGAATCGATGGATTGAATCGGGCCGGGTGATTTGGATGATTCAGCCATTGCTCCCGGAACTTTTTGGCCATTTATAGGGCATATTTTAAAAAGACCGGGTCCCGAGTATAAATGAAGATCAAAGTATATTTAAATAAACTTATTTAATTTATATTTTTAATATCAATATCGAAAATAAAAATGCAGTCTCAAAAAGATGAAAAGAATGTTAGAACAACAAACAAAGAAGGAGATTGACTTTTAAAATAACATCATAGAACTTATCGGAGGTATTTAAGGATATTTATATCTTGTTATGATTTGCCAGACCATCATTATTATTATTTTTTTCGTAGTGGATAGTAGCCGTTGCATCGGCCCAAAAAAGTTATCGCCCAATAGGTCATTTTGCCTCTGCTTATAGGCAATTTATGTCTACCCACAGTCAAAATGAAATCTCTACACCTCTGCCAACAATTATAAACAAATTTAGCATTTTTGTCGACTTATTTATAAACTCCGCACTAGAACATCTGGAATTTTATAATTTGGCAGAGTTTAATAAAATACGTTTCACAATAGGATAGTAGGCTACTCGGTGATATAATTCGAGGCCACATTAGGAAAGTAGATTGTAACCACTTAGAAAAATGATGTAGGTAGCAAATTCTAGTGGCCTAACAACCTATCAGATTTATAAAATAAATTGAGAAAGTTAAATCTTAATACATTTGTATATACATACTCGTATAAAACCTATAAAATAAACTGCTTTGACAATACAAGACTATGCATCTATATAGCAATATACAAGACCCATACTTTTCATGATTTTAGTATATAAATACTAAAACATTATGGATTCATTAATAATAATTCAAAGTTTTCCGTTTTCATAAATAAATAAATATATCATCACGCCTTTTACCCATTACAGCATGTGGCACAAATTTCATTACTCACGGATTTCTCAGTAATAAAATTACTGGGTGTGGCAATCTGCCGTAGCAGATCTCGGTAAGTGATATATTTTGCTCGTGAAGTGCGGTTGCCAGCCATCAAATCACGGACACCAAGGATGTTAGTGAAAGGGAAGCCACAGGGGTAGTTTTTATCGTGGTGAAAATTGTTTGTCGACTGTAGTAATCGAACCCGGGTTCTCAAATCCACATGCCGACTCGATACCACTGAGACGCCTACCTTTGGTTTTGAAGTAAACCCTGGTTTTTCCAAAATTATTTCAAATGTTGTGTTATCCGAATCATCGAGATCCTTTGGCTCAATTAGTTTTAGCGTCTCATTGATTTTGTTGCTCCTCCTCCACTAACATCTTTGGAGGCCATAGTTTATCTGCTGATAATCGCACTTCATGCGCTTAAATACATCACTTACCGAGATCTGTTATGGCGAGTGATATACTCAATAATGGGTAAATGGCGTGATGTGATATTTATTTTATTGATTTTTCAAACATGGTTTCTTAGGTTATCTTATCACACAACAGTGTCTATAATCATTTTTTACAAATTATGGTTCATTACAGTTATTACCAATTTTGTAATAAATGTTCTAGAAAAAAATATAAAAAGTGAAAAATATGTATTGAACTTAACATACGTTCCTTGTTATAAGCTCAAATATAAAACTTGATTTCAAACTACCAAAGCATTTTTAAGATATCAATTGTGTAAGTAGACAAACATTTGTTTTTAAACTATGTTTTTTTTATTCAGTAGCGTCAAAATCGAAAAATTTACCAAAATCCCCAGATCAACAGAAATCATCACAATACTTTTTCTTTTATATCGACTGGAAAAGTAAAACATTGCTTTAATTCGTCACATACTGTCTTTATACGGAATCAACAATAACAAAATTATTTGGAAAATACAATTTACAGTAAAATCAACTCGCTCTATTTCACCTGTAAACAAATATTTATTCCATTCAAATTGAACCCACACAGAGCTACTACATAGCATTTAACCAAATGTCAAAAGCAGCCAAGTACCCAAAACTAACATACCTGACAATCGACAACGTACACAGGGAAATTTGTGATAGACACAAGAGTTTAGTTTATACCTTGTACAGTTTGAAGAAACCATTTGAGGTCAAGTATATTTACTCTATAAATGTGTATACAAGAGGTATGCAACTACGTACCCGAGACTTCATTGCTTGAGTGTGTATATAGATGTGGATGTGAAACTAGCGCAAAAGCAATTTCGTAACGCGTTACTAGGGTCGCAAACTGTCAAAGGCAATGTACTTCCGTTGTCGATATATACGCTGAACTTAGTAATTTTACGAATAAGAAAACTACTTCATCAATAATGAATTAAGTTCATTGTAGGTAAATACATATTTTTTTACTTGCGGCAACATATGATAAATATAATATGTAAAAATATTATTTGTTATATCTGAAATATTTTAAAAATAAAACAATGTCAGAAACATATTTGCGAAAACTTTAATACCAATCTAGTTATTTGTATACCAAGGGTTGAAAATAGTGTTTGCGGACAGACGCTATATATTGTAGCATGAGCGCTTCTATGACCGGAAATTAAGAAAAATAGATTTTTAATTGTAATTTACACAATTTTGAATATATATAACTAGGAAAACAATCGATGCCAATAGCAACGATCTGCAAAGAGTCCCGTTAATAATAGCGATGGACTGCAAAGACCCTTAGTGTAAAATTATTCACTTTCTGTCGCCAAATCGAAAAGCCTACTGTTTACTGATCGTAGAAAAAAAAATAATTTTCCGACCGCACAGAAAATTGATTCTTTCTTATTACTTTTTAGACCAGAAAATCTGTCTTTACATATCTAGATCAGAAAGTAAGACCAGAAGACCTTTCCTTTTAATTTGTAAAAAGAGATCAGAAAATTAATGTTAGCGTGATAATCAGTTGTATATTTTACGCAAATATTGTTAATTCGTAGTGTTTAATTTTACTGGACTTTCAAGTTTACAAAGATAGCCTACGGTTTGCTCAGTAATATGTTTGCTCACCCGGTAAGTATCAGTACTTTCAGGTCTTGTTATGTAAATAACTGTTGTTGTAAGTTTGTAAATATCATCTCAGAAAATATTTAATCTAAACGAAATTTTAAACTACAACACCGGTAATTACTCGTTTAACAACAGAAATATTGATCAGTTGTATTTCTGCCATATTCGTATATTCATACATATTTTTTAAATAAAAGAGCATATCTTTCTTTTGTTCTTTTATCCAGAAAAAAAAGTCTGAACACATTTCATATTCACAAAATTCTTATCTTACTATAATTGAGAAGTTCGCGAGAAATCTCATATAACAAGATTCAAAAGCTAATATTTCGCATTTTACTGGACTGGAAAATTAGAGTATTCCCGGTTTTACGCAAGTTCCCATATAAAACCACAGCGTATTTGAATCTCATGTAGATTTACTTTTATTAAGCGACCTTGAGTAGCTGTAACTCCTGGATACGCTCATACATTCCGGAGTTTGTATGACTCCGTTTCTCACACATTCTTCCAGAGTTGAATATTACGGAGGTACGCTTCGCTGACGCTACTTTCAATTATTATGCCTGGAAGCGACAATGTTACGAACGGCATACAATGATATTCTATTTCTTTCTAACTAGAATTTATTTTCACGTTTTAACAAAAAGTTTCACTTACATATAAAGTGAACGATGCGATGCGTTCAACAACAAATAAGTATTTAAAAATGTATTTAAGATAAATAGAAATAAAGTTTAATTAACCCATAAAATACTGTAAATTTTTAATAAATCATTATTGTCAACTTATTTATTGTTTAATTATTATTATTTAATTATTTTATTATTATTATATTTATTTAGCTTTTTATTAATTTATTGATTTATCAATTATTGCCATGCATACATGGAAAATCAAAGATGGAACTTGCTTTGCTATTCCTCTGAAAAAAATATAATTTTAGACATCTCTAATAATTTACCATAATTATTAGTTCTGTAATTATAATTGTAATTAAATGTAACAATGATTGTTATTGGAACAGAATTTTAAATGATTTAGTGTCTGTATTTAACTTATTGGTTATTAGTATTTTTTTTTTAAATTATGTATGTTTCATATAAAAATTAAGTGAAATTTTGGCTTAGTTTTCTTTTTTTTAATAACCTTGCACATATTTAATATTCCAGAGCTCATTAGTAACATTTACTATTTATTTAAATTTCTAAAGAAGAAATATTTATAGAATTCCACATAGTATATTGAACAGAAAACTATTTAATTTAAATGCTAGTATAAAAGTATCTAAGTATTCACAATATTATTTTACAAGAAAATAATAGAAAAATGAACTGTTCTTCAACATATGTAAATCTCTATTTTGTTTAGCAAAAGAAATTACAACTTATAAAGTTTCTTAAACCACTAAAAACACAACTTAGCAAGAGAACTATTATAGCCTTAAACTATTCTACAAAACTTGCACATTGCAGCAATATTATTTCACCATAAAACATAATATAATCCAGTGCAGTTTTAAACTAATATCTAAAAACATCATGGACAGACGAAGTTTTTTGGCACCATAATTCAAAAACAAGTAGAGTATTTCAGAAGTAACAAATACTTGGTGTTCATCACCAGCGTATTCGGGCGTAATTCGCTTTTAGTTCGTTGCCCAGAAACCACAAAACCGCGTACAAAAACATTCCTTCTTCCTAGTCGTCGTCGCAGTTGGTTTTCGAAACAAAAGAGCGATAAAACTCAAACGCAATGATGTATAACTGATAACAAACTGAAATCCTAAAATATCCGGTTGCGAGAACTGTCGAAAATGTATTCCGCATTCATTTCTCATTTGCATACATATTTACAAGAATATGTGAAATATTTCGTTTTTAATTTTTCAATGGCGATGCCACCATTTGGAATCAAGTGGAAACATAATTCAAAGGGTGATCTGCCATTTATTTTTAAATATATAACTGAAATAATGTAGCCGTGGTTTTTTTTTTTTCAATTTTAATCAAAAATGCTGGGTGTTTGAATTACAATTTTAAATATGCTCGTAGATTGACATTTTGGGAATTTTAATAACATACGAGTATTTATTTAAAATTGTATGTTATATTATACTAATAAATATCTAAAATTAGTTAAAACGTTTAAATTAATTGAATTCATTATTTATCTTATGGAGTATATAGCTCAGTGATATCGATTGTGAATTTGAGAACTCCAGTTTGAATCCCACAGTCGACTAACTTTTCATCCCACTTAAATTACCCCTATGGCTTCCCCTCCACCGGGGTCTACTTTTTTTCTTGTTATTTAGGGAATACAATGAGCAAATTTTCATCAGCGATAGATTTTTCTCTATTAAGTATAGAAAAAAATTGTACCTACATAAAAAATATATTTGCAATTAAAAACTGCATCCAATGAGTCTAAATTTATTATATGTCACGAGATAGATATAAATTGAAAAAAAAACATCTTTAAGCTGTTTACAGAGTGCCATTGAGAAATGAAAGAAATAATTTGATAGATCTGTCAATATAAAAATTAAAATAATTTCATTTATTTTGCATGCCACTCTGTAAATAAAATAAATAAAAACGAATATTTTATTTTACGTATATTTTATGATATGAATGTATTATATCGATATATTTAGAATCATTTAATGTAGTTTTTAATTCTTAACATCTATTGTATTTCTCGCACCATTTTTTTCTAAAATTAGTAGAAAAAAAAATCTATCGCCAATTGAAACTTTTGCTATTGTGTTTCCTACGTAACAAAAAAAGTAGACACCCGGTATATACACATGATGGTTTGGTTACCAATATCCAGGCGATATTTCGTAAACTAATAACTCCATATTGTAGCAAGAAAAATATTAAAATACATTAATATCGTAAAAATAAGGACACAAAAAATTTAAAGTAATTCTATAACATAGTAGTCTACGATATTAATATATTTTTTATTATTACAATTCGTAATTACATAATGTTACTGAGAAAAGTTTATTAAATAATATATATATACAAGGTATTCAATTTAGTTATGCCATCATTGCTATCTCGAGAAGTATAGGAGCTACTAGGTTGGTTAAATTAGTAAAGAAACTCCATTTTGTAAGTGTATTACAAAACTATTAACAAATATTTTTTGACCAGTTATTCTCAAAATACGCGGTGCAACTTTCTTATTTTAAATGTCAAAAATTTTGTAATGTGAAGGTACTGAACTTTATAGTCATTGAAATCAGATAAAATATTGAATCGAACAAGCAAATAAAAACATAGGTTTCCATTTCAAATAAGAAAGGTGGTATATTGAGAACCACTGATTTAAAGAAATGTTTGTTAATAGTTTCGTAATAGACTTGAAAAATGGTATTTCTTTGCTAGAGTAACCAACTTTGTTACTCTTATAGTTCTCGAGATAGCAATGGTGGCACAACTAAATTGAACATTCTGTATATTCAAATTATTTTCTATTAAGTTTCTATAAGTTCTGGTTTCTTTGATTTTATTTTATTTATAAAATAGATTGACGTGTATATATATATATATATATATATATATATAAACGGTGTTAAAAAAGTTCCGGGACGGTGAAATATCTCGAAAAATACACATCGAATCAAGAAACCAAAAAACACGTGTTTCATATTTTGCAAAAAAAAAGGCTTGTGGCTACTTGTGATTATGTTGATTTTTTTATTTGATTCAATGTTTATTTCTTGTGATATTAGACCGTTTTTTACTTTTCTTTCAGGATCATGTCAAAACTTATTTTTGCGTTTAGAGCGCCATCTATTCCGAATTGGAAAAAAAGTTTCAGATAAAATTAACTTATTTTTTTTCGCAGAATACGAATCTGTAATAAAAAATGGGGGTTCCCATTTAAGGTTTCAAAGGGGGTTGGGGTTTGTGTTTGGTGTGCTTAGATAGATTTTTGCAAAATATGAAACACGTGTTTTTTGGTTTCTTGATTCGATGTGTTTTTCTCGAGATATTTCACCGTCCCGGAACTTTTTTAACACCCTGTATATATATATATATATATATATATATATATATATATATATATATATATATATATATATATATATATATATATATAATTCGTGTAAAACAAAGTCATGGATGGCTATTTAACAGATTTATTATACATCTTTTCATTCTGAACATATATATCATTTTTAGAAAATACTGAAGTTTTGGGTAAGAACAACATGTATTACACATTAGCATAAAAAAGAAAAAAACATATAATATGGTGAGACTGGCAAATATTGCCTGCTGCTTTAACAATAGGTAAAACACGCTTAAATTGCCAATAATACGAATTCAACGGGTTTGTGTGAACGATTCTCATTTCAATTCGTTGCCAATTACAACTCAATCTAGTCTTCAGGAACTCAATTATAGGTTCACCGGCAATGACGAACGAAGGAAAGAAGCAATCCACATTCTGGTTGCGGTAGCGGGTAGACCAAGTCACACCGACTCAGTTCCTCTTCGATATAGCTCCGTATCTAAAATTGCTCCATGTCACTGTACCAGCCAATTAAAAACGATGCCACTAGAGTGAAGAATATACTCGTATGTACTCGTATGGTGGGATTTGATTCTATAAATCTTATCTACAGACAAATATAAATTCGGTAATATGGTGACGCGGTTATATTTAATATATATGTATATATATATATATATATATATATATATATATATATATATATATATATATATATATATATATATATATATATATATATAGGTTTAGTTCTCGCTCCATGTTCCATTTAATTTAAACAAATAACAAAAGTTTTAATATAAGTTCGCATCAGATCATGTTAAACATATTTTAGATTACGTTTTGTTACGTAAGTACAATATCCATAGATTCTCGTTTATGTGTACGCGAAAGTTTATTTCGCCAAATTCACACTTTGGTGGAGACGAATTTCAGCAAACAATATGAAACAGAAGTGCCGTAAATTGCTGATGATTTTCGTGTACGTACGAAATGCAAATAATCCACTCATATCCGTGGAGTTTGTATGCTTGGCAGCCTTCAAGGAATTAAAGATATTAAACGTAACACGGTTAGGCGACAGTTTAGTAACGCCCATGTGCGTGAAACTGGAAATTTCAAAAAGGATGTCGCCTGCTTCCCCTACGCTTGTAAGGTGACTTGATCACGCTATTTAAACCGAAATGGTAATGTGGTATGTGGTGAACATATTAATTAGATTAGTGAAATGTAGACGCACTATGCATAGGTTGTGCTTGTTGCAAAATGGTTTAATAAATTTATAAATTATACTTTATATTCCATTAATATATTTTATTATTTACCTTTAAAAATCTGATAGCAAAAAAAAAAACAGGAACAAATACTTTATTATTATCTTTAGACTTACAGATTAAATTACAAAGTTGTGATATAATTTGGATTTCTTTATTGGAATAATGTACCCGTACTTACGTATTTATTAAATTATCTGGAAGTTATGAATTAAATTATAACTTTTAAATTTAATTTTATTAGTAGTACAATAGGTACAATAAATATAATTCGCTCATTTGACACCATTTCCTATAAATCAATCACCAGGGAAGTGATGCGCAAAGGTTCTGGAAAACTCGTTTCCTATGTTAATCGACTATGGGATATGGCACAGTTCTCGTGGGATACTTCGCATATGAGTAAGTTTTAAAAGTATTCATTAAAATGACAATATCGAATCAAAAGTTTGATAGCAATATTCAATATGTAATATAACTACGATATGCATAGTTCAGACTTTAAGGTTTTTTAATGTGATTGGCTACCAAAAACCGAAATAGTTCAACGATTTATTAATTTGTTTTCTCGAATATCACCACTAAAAGCTCGTTTCCACTTACTGTTTTAATTTTTAGTTTTAGTTTTGATTTTATGTTTTAGATGCATAAATAGTCTAGTATAAAGCCTCATTCACAACACGAAATTAGTAGTTAGTGTTAGTGGTTATGGTTAGTGGTTATAGTTAGTAGTTACAGATTTCGAATTTATGTTTCTGCCGGTAATGTAGTGCACATTTTTGAAAATTATAGATATTACAAGAAATTACAATAGATGTCACAGTTGTCAACTTAAAATTTTGACAAATAGTTACAGTTTTGTTTGTTTGAGTTCTGATATTTTGTCTGTAGTTCTGATTTGGTGGAACTGGTTTTCTTCTATTTTTCTTTAAAATTGGTCCTACAAGTGCTAACAACAAATCAAATTGAGCTATGGTCATTCAGGTGTAATTAAAGAACAAGTCTTCATCATATGACCTCATTTCTTGGATCAAATTATCCCAGTCTCCCTGATTTGTCCGGTTTTGGTTGATTGGACGAACCCACCATCTTGTATTTGTTTTTTTATTTCTTTTCATTTGCACAATTAAAGTTGCAAGTAACAACTTTTTTATTGTGTTTCGATTCATTTTCGTTACATAAAATTCAAACTGAGAAAACCAACTGTCACTTTACTCCTCGTTTTTTATTGGTTGTGCCGTTAACCACTAACTAAAAGTTTGAAGTTTACAAACTTCTATGCTAACCACGATTAGCGTAGACCTGCGCTGAGCTAAGTTCGTTGTTGTGAACGCTAATAGAGGTATACTAAAGGCGTATTTCTTTGGACTGTGATTCGTAATCAAAGTGATCAAACTTAACATGATCATGAAGAATCATGTTTCTTCGTTCGTTATTCGTTATCCCTACTCTTTCATTTTGTGATCACGAAACGACAATCCCCCTACCCTTCTGAATCATACTTTTTCTATGATTCATGTTGACTGATTCACATCGAAGGTTTAAAAATGGCGTCTGATGATAAATTTATGTGCTCTATTTGTGGAATTAAGGGAAATTGGCTGCTTCTGGAAGAATTTTTAAATGGCTTACATGGACACTCATTTATGAAATTTTTAAATAGGTTAGTTTGTGTATTTGACATTTGCAGTTATTTTAACGTTCATACTATAGGATCGCGTCGATCGGGTTGGATTTGAATCATTATTCTTGTTCGATGTTTTCTTCAGTATCATATTTAATCATGATTCAACGCAATCACGATCAAAGGAATCATGATTTAGAAAATCACAATCACAGTCCAAAGAAACACGCCTTATGTCAAACTTCTAACACTAACCATAACAACTAACACTAACCACTAATTTCGTGTTGTTAATATGGTTTAATCCTCTTTGTAATGATCATTCCCTACGTATATTTTAGTTTTAGTTTTTATTCTAGTTCTATATTTTAGTTCCAAGAGTTTACAAACTGAAAACTATCTAGAACAAAAAATTAAAACTTTGGCCAACAGTTGACTATATCATCGTCAGTGTCTAATAAGCTGTGATTTAAAAATGCAGTGTGCTTTAACAACATAAATTGTAAAAAGAAGCAGGATTGGTGTTGCATTTGCGGCTATTATTTTGTTTAATAAATAAAAATAAACACGTGTATATGACTAAACATAAGCGCAGTGTGTGCTGTTTGTAAAAATAAAAGTGAAAAATTTTTTAGCAAGAAACGGCATCTTCTGTTCTTCAATAAAACATAAAATTAAAACTAAAAACTAAAACTGAAAACATAAGCTGGAAATGAGCCTTGTTCATTCAAAAATTCAATAATTAAAATTAGTGTTAGTTTAATGGTTTCTGTTTCTGTATTAACAACCTTGTAGACATACGAGTATTATCTTATTTAGCCATTCAAAAACCAGTATTTAGTTTTTATATTAACACAAAATTTTGCAAACTTCAAACTTATGTTTTCGTTTCTTTTTATGCTTTAAAATTGACTAATAGTAAGAATCGTAGAATGATGCAGCGATATATAATTATCCTTGTTTAGAATTGTCTAATGTGTGTGTGTGTGTGTGTTTTTTTTTTATGAGGGTTAGTTTGTATTTATGAATAATAAGAAATTGTTAACTACAGTTTTATTAATAAAATTATACAATGACAAAGAAAAGAGAAATAGAAGATGGGTAATAAATAAAATACGAGAATAAAAAGGAGAATGGAAAAATGTCCTACCTGAGATGAGATTAAATAAAACAGAGATGTTTCTTGAATTTACTAGTTTGAATATTGAATTATTTGACAAGTTTTTATCAATGGTTGGTCCGCTAATAAATAAATGTAATTATAATTTCTGTTGGCTTCCTGTGTTATTCCCATACATTTGTTTTTCACAATTGTCAATAAGTGTCACTATTAACTAAAACCCCAACTAAAACATGATTTGTAAATGTTGCTCAAAAATGGTATAAAACACTAATTTTGTTTTGTGAATGAACATTTACTCAGAACAAAATTGTAGAAATACGTTTTTGTTGTAATCTTTGTACAAAGATAAGTTAAAGTAAAATCTATCAACATTTTTAATATATAAATATAAGATAGTACAATATTTACAATTCCTGAAATTTAAATGAAACTACTTTATACAAATAATTCCAGTAAACTATGTTATTAGGTACTGTAATAGTTATTTACTATACAAGTATTGTAATGTATCATACTACAAAACATGATGGGAAAAATAGTCGAATGAGGCCGTAGGCTAAGTATGATAATCCATCGAGTATTGTACAATACATTACAATACGTATTCGTACAATATTTTTCCTACAACTGTGAACCCTAGGGCTGAAAGTAATTTGTGTTTTACGCAACTGTCAAAAGATTAATTGACAACGATTTAAATTTCGCGCCGAGCGCGGAAATACATATTTTAGCCACATATGTTTGTGGAAGAAGAAGGCATGCGAGCAAACGAACGGTAAATATGCAGTGATATATTTTGACGTTTAAAAACATAACCTTAAACTTCTTTATATCTTATCTGTACACATCACATTGAGCAGACAAGAACTCAAGTATATCATTATTTATTATTTATTTAATTTTATTTAAAGATGCTTCAACCAGAGGTCATTAGCATCTATTGTTGATTTACATTAATTTAAATACATTATATTTTATATATTAGATTAGTGTCTCTTAGGTAATTTAGAAGTTTGTGTATATTAACATTGTTATTACTTAAGGCAGATTGGACGTCTCTTGATATATTATATTTTTGTCGTTCATGTATGTAGTTTTGGCATTATATATATATATCATATATATTATATTATATCATTTTTAATTTGATATTATATTATATCATTATTAAATATGATAAAAAGAACCGAACAAAGTCGATAAATAGTTTTATTTAAAGAGTAAGTGAAATACATAATATTTATTGTTTGTGTATATTATTACCATAGTTGTTACAGTTGCTTATATTGACATAATGTGAAGTGGAAACTTTTGTACTGTCTATATACAGATTGATTTCTTTCGTACCTGTTCATATTATTAACACTAATATTATTGACAACAATTTCGGAGGTTTTAGAAGTACCAGCAGAAGGTTGATTGTCATTGTCAAGAATAGATCCAACATGTATATGATAAAGAAGAATCACTCAGCGTAGTATTCTAATCTAGACGATTTTGAAGAAATTATCTTGAAATTAGTGAAATATTTTTAAATAACGTAGAACAATGTGCAAGCAACCAACAAACAAACCATAGCAACGCCGTAAAATATCGTTCTCGTGTAATATCATTAAAATTTTATAAATTTTGAAAATATTTTAGTGATTTTCTAAATCGTACAGTTGTAGGAAAAATGTTGTTTATAACACGTGCCGAAAAAGGTTACGTGCTCGTGCAGATTTCCGCACTCGGCAATCTTCGTGCATTAAATTCTGCACTTGCACGTAATAAGCCTTTTTCGGCACTTTTTATAAAAATAATTATTACCTAATATCATGATATGATACAAAATATTGTAAAACTGACATTTTTTAATTCGACAATTTTCTATTTATTGCTTATTTGTGTCAGTTGTATGTGTATAACTCATGAAGATAGCGTCTTTCTTCCTATAAATGCATCAGGACCATCGAGAAGAAATATCTCACATAATTGGTCTATATATTATTTTAGAGAAAAAAATCGGCCGATATCTACATTTGAACACGCAGAACTCTGTATTTCCCACAAAGCATTTTCCCAACTTTTAAAATACCATATTATTCCTCATAAATTAAAGATTATTTAGGTACATAGGTTAAAATCCCGTCGTTGGTAAAATTTTTATTGCAAAAATAATAATTGATTTAATCGGTTAGTAAATATTTACTTAAAAATTTCCCAATAAAAATTTCAAGACATCTGTTAATATTTTTATTAAAGTTGTTATTAACAAATTATAACCAATTTCTAAAATATTGGTTAATACCCATTTTTCATAAAATAACATTTAACGATATCAAATGGTAGTTGATATTCTAAAACAAAATTTTAATGGAAACGCATTATTCTGTATACGGACTTAAGTATTTATCAAATATGTGTATAGTTAACTTACGCATAATTAGTTCAATAATTGTAAATGATATACGAACTGGACTGGTACTACTGAACTGATGTTCTCAGTAAAATAGTTCCAAATCACTGAACAAAATACTAAATCGAGGTATAGCATCCCACTTCAACCGAATTACGCAGAAAATGGAACATTCAAGCGTGCAAGATGAAAATTTCATTTGCGCCATGGTTTGGAGAAAGTGGTTACAAACTCCTTGGGGATTGGCGAATAGGATCAAGCCTGCGGGACGTTAATGCGTCTGCCACCGCCGCCTGATTTGCGATACGTTTACGTTCACGTGTTGCCAAGTCAAAGACTCGTGATTAGGGTTATGTACGTGCGTGAATTACTTATATCTAATGGTTATTTCATTAGGTAATTGACACACTATGCTGTATCCGTTTACATTAGAATTCTGGAGAGGATTTATCGATTAGCTGGCTAATTTTATATGGTAGGGTTGCTATGGATAGTGTTATACTGAAAGAATAATACAGTAAGATGAATCTTGTGTACCTACATTGAATCACTAACATTCTCTCATTTTTTCACTACCTGAAATATTGACTTTGTATAATGAGATCAACCCAAAAAAAAAATGTTGCTAATTTATTTGCATAAAATTTTACTGATATTATGAATATTTAAATATGTTAAAATAATTCGTAATTTTGTTCATACAAATTTGTGTGATCGAATTCATACACACAAAAAAATACTATTACTATACTATATACTATTCGTATATTTTAAACATCAAATATCGTCAAGTTCAGTTTCATATAGCAAAGTTCTAAAGCGGCGCACTTAGCGAATCTGTTTGTCATTTTTTTAATTAGTATTTTAAGAGACAGATGCCTCTATTTTTTTCGGAATAGGTCCTTATATAAAATATAAGAAAGTTTTATATATGGGATGGCTAGCACAGTGGTATGAAGTCGGCCTGTGGATCCTGAGGTCCCTGGTTCGATTCCCACAGGCGACAAATTTTCATAATTTGAAAAAGCTATCCCTGTGACTCCTCCACCACTAACATGTTTGGGGGCCGTGATTTGACGACTGGTAACCGCACTTCACGCGCAAAAATATATCACTTACCGAGATCTGCTTTAGCAGAGTGCCACACCCAGCATTGGGTAGAAGGCGTGATGATATATTTTATATTTTATTTATATATTATCAAAGATACAAGATATTTATTTTGTTTCAAAACTTTTTTATTGGTTTCCTGAATTTCTTACAAATAATTTTGACTAAATTCGTATTATAGTGGTGCAGCTAGTATTGCAACTTATTTAAAACTAATTCCATACTTTAGCATTTAAATGAAATAGTGAATTTGTCAAACGTTTCTGATGTAAATACATCGGTTTATAATACGAAATACAAGTCTATAAAACTAATATAGGAGAATTACAACCTACTAAACTTCGCATAATGAACAGGTCTGGATAAACTACTTTATAAATGGAAACAAACAAATATAATAATATATAAATCATTCAACGTATGGTGCCAATATTTTCTATATATTTAAATTATTTGTTGTTACTCGTACGTGTGGACCACAAAACAGAAATTATAAACTGGGAAAGTGGTATCAATTCGGCGAGCGGATTTGAGAACCCAGGTTGGATTCCTACAGTCGACAAACAATTTGCACCACATTTCACGCTTAAAATATATCATTTACCGAAATTTGCTGCGGCAGAGTGCTACACCTAGCAATGGGTAAAAGGCGTGATGATATTTTTATTTATATTTTATTTAAAATTTTCTAAGTGGGACAAATTGCCATAATAGTTATTTATGTACCAAGGGTGAAAACAGACGTTCCTGACCCGTGGCAGGATTATTAACACGAGGCGCAAAGCGCCGAGGACTAATAACATGCTCAGGGTCAGAAACGCTAATTTCACCCGTGGTACATATAATATTTTATGCACAACAAAATAACATTTAATTATATGTTCAAAAGATTAAAATTTGTAAATAGGTTATATGTTAAAATGACATTTTGCAGAATAAAGTATTCATAATAAACAAAAATTGTCATTTTATTTAAGTATCCAAAGGAATTATTATTTCTTGGTCCACGGGCCAAAAAGAAGTATTAAGCCCGTTTTTTATGGCTAAAACACATTAATTTCAGCCCGGGTTTGCATAAATATTATTAGTACGAGTATCAATAATTACTCCAACCTCAAATTCATTTAATGTTCCTAGGAATATTTACATTATAAATGAGTTTTTTTTATATACGAGTAGGTACTTTTGTACTTATTCAAATATCTATTGAAATATTAATATAAATGAAGGAATAGTCGATTAGTTGCTTTAACTTGCATTAATAATGAATTTCATCAAATACGCTATTGTGCTCAAATGTATACAAACAGGGATGAACAAAACCTATAGGGCTACAGAAAAGTTTATTGAAGGCAATTTTTTAGATGGATAATTATGTTATTAACTAATCTTTCCTTTTATCAAATTTTCTCTTGAACAAATCAATTCGCTCGCCGCTGTTCATTTAAAATTCATATCCCTAGTCACACAACATTCCCTGTATACAAATTACGTATTTCTTATTTATTATAAATAAGTCCATTAAATATGTATAAGTGATCAAATAAGTATATCGTGCATAATCAGGGTCGAATGTGAAGAGTCGTCCTGCGTACTATGTCTGCAAGATGCCGCAATATTATAATTTGAGGAAGTAAAGAAAATAATAATTTGTTACTTTTAAACGTTATTTATTCAAACTGTTTGGTAACTATGTAAGTGAATCTGTATCCAACACCAACTCATAAGCTTTATGCCATTTGTCACTTGGTTCACATAAATCAGTTCAGATAAATTAGACGACATGACTAAATGCACTGAATTAAGCAAACTGTTGCATTTATTGCTGTAAATTACTTCAGTAATAAGTAAATTAGAATAAGTAATTCTAATACTGGAAATAAAGTCAGTGATGTAATTTAGCGAAATAAATGAGTGATCTGATTCAGTAAATGTAGGTTAGATCTGATCCAAATGGCAAATAGAATGCGCCTATAATAAGCCTGTTACTATAGCTATTTAAAATAAATAATATCCATCAATGATCACTCTTTGAGAGAATAAAAGAGAAATCTAGGTACCATAACAACCATATCAGGCTACATTGTAATTTCTATGATTTATTAATATCATATCAATTGTCTTTTCAGTGTCATAGCGGCAAACAAGAACATGTAAAAACGATTTAAGACGTTTTAAAAGAGATGTTGGATAAAGCGTTGTATTGAACTCGTATGGCATGCATACTAGTCATTCAAGAAAAGTAACCCGCCCTTCGGGCACCGTGGCTAAACTTTTTCTTTCTTGAATAATATATCACATTCCACACTACCTAGTATAATAAATTATCATCACGCCTTCTACCCATTACTGGGTGTGGTACTATGCCGAAGCAGATCTCGGTAAGTGATATATTTTGCGCGTGAAGTGCGGTTACCAGTCATCAAATCACGGCCCCCAAAGATGTTAGTGGTGGAGGAGCCACAGGGGTAGTTTTTGAAATTATGAAAATTGTTTGTCGCCTGTGGGAATCGAATCAGGGTTCTCAGGATCCACAGGGCGACTTCATACCCCATATAATAAATTATTATTACAGTCTATTGATGTAAAAGTTGTAACAGTTGTAAATGTTGTATTTGTTATTCACTTGTAAAAGTCATTGATTCAAACTGGCATATACTTTTTTTTCTATAACCGAGCAGAACACTGACTTTTGCAACTGTCAGTTGAAAGCAGAAAGTTGAAATTTTCTGCTTACCGAGCGGCAATGTTAAGAGTATATTATTGTATTCATGGATACATGAAAACTGTCGCCCGAAAAAAACTGTCAAAAATTATTTTAAATTCTTCTCAAGCGTTTTTAAATGGTCGTGGGAAAAATATTTTGTGCACTTAAAGCGGAAAGGTACTCAAATAACTATTAGAGGTCAGCTGTCAATTTTACAAGTTTGTACAGAAGTAATACTTTGTCATTTGTAACTGACAGGATTTAATTATAATTTTTTATTTTGATTACAAATGAGTAAAGCCTCATTTATAGATTGCATAGAATAGAATGGAATAGAATAGAATAGGGAATAGAAATATAAACCTATGAAAATGCATGCGACCATTTATAGTAGCATAGAATGGAATAGAATAGAACAGCACAGAACAGGATATAACCAAATTTTATTTCGTGTTCTATTCCATTCCTATGTCGTTCGTGTAAATCCGATACATTTCGTTCTATTTCGGTTGAAATTTACGCGACATCTTTTGTCATTTGTGACATTTGTATTTTAAAGCAGTGTTATTTATTTGAATGTTTTGTATTTACGAAAAACATGCTTGACGATTATCGGTTAGTAGGATTAATAGAGAAATACTTTATTTATCATTTTATCATATTTTTAAAATATTTGTCTAAAAATCTGCAATTATTTTTTGCTTTTATTTATTTGCCGAATTCTACTACTACAATTTTGTAACAAATATAAAAATTCCCTATAGCATGTGCTGTACACTCCAATTTATAGTTAATTTCTATTTTTGTTAAAACTACAACTTTCAAATTTTCATGTCACTTCATTACCATGAAATTTGTAATAGTCATCTAAAATACCAATATGAACATAGCTATTTTAATGTAAAAATGACGTCATTCTGCTCCTTTCTGTGCAATCTGTAAATTGTAATTATAAATTTCTATTCGATTCCATTTCATTCCTTATTCTATTCTATGCAATCTATAAATCAGCCTTAACAAATAAAATATTGTGCAATATACGCATGGTAACTGTTTTTACTGCCTCAATGATATAACAGACTCACCTAATCGACTCGGCAGTCAGTTCTCCTTTCTGCAGTAAAACTGTTTTACAGATCAGCAGTCAATTTTACAAATTACAAGCGCTGTGACACAGTAATGCTTAGGAGATCATTTAAAACAATTTTTGACACAATAGTTGTAACTTATTTAAATTTTTAAATTTGTTTACAAATGAGTAGTAAATAAAGATTGTACAATACACGCAAGGAAACTGTTTTTATTACCTCAAGGAGATGACATGCTCGCCTAATCTTCTGACAGTCAATCCTCAATCCGGCAGTAAAAACTGTTTTACCATGTTAGTAATTACACTACTATAAACACATAAAGCATAGTAAAACTAAATGAAATTTAAAACAATGCACCGCAAGGTAGAAAGGCGTAAGGATTAAGTAAGTTAAGTAAGTAAAAACAATAAATTAAAACTCAGTATTTTTTATACGTACACTGATATACTATACACCTCATGTGAAATCTTACTATCCGTATCAATGCTGCCCAATACTGCACGAACATGTTACAACAATTTTTAATTTTTATTATACTATTCTTACTGCACAAAAAATGTTCTGCTAAGATATATTGAAATGAATTTAGTAAATTTTTGAAAAAAATCAAATAATAATAGGAAAGAGAAATTATGGAAACAATAGTACATAGACAAATTTACAAAAAATGGAAATGACATATGAACAGTTAATAATAGAGAGGAAATAATAACAAATTTGAAGATTAGATAAGGCAAAAAGAGAAGTGGATATTATCCCCGAGATGATAAAGTAGTTATGCAACGAAAGAAGAGAATATGCAATCATCTATGGCCAAATGAAGAAATACCAATGGACTGGAAAAAGAACATAATAAATAAAACAAAAATAAATATATCATTACATCTTCTAACCTTTACTGGGTGTGGCACTCCGATCACGGTAAGTGATATATTTTGCGGATGAAGTGCAGTTACCAGGCATCAAAGCACGGTCACCAAAGATGAGAGTGGAGGACGAGCCACAGGAGTAGTTTTAATGGGTTGAAAATTGTTTGTCAGCTGTGAAAATCGCACCCGAGTACTCAAATCCACAGACTGATATCACTGAGCTATCCTCCTGTTGAAAGCGAGTTGCCCCAACTTATGAGTTGAATGAAAAACAAATTTATTATAAATAAATGAAATGAATGTATTCAAATTCAATAATTGAAATACATAAACAAGAACAGTACATAAACTAAAAAACCAGATACAACATAGGTAGTTCCCTAGTTTACGAAGCCTGAAAAATACATTATTTACGAGTTAGGCTTCGCATGGGTTTATTATACAAAGTAAATACCTTAAAGATATTCGTACTTGACTTAGCTCCTTTTAAATCACGTCTGAATCACAGATGACCTTTTTACAGTAAAATAAAGACAGATTTCATTGAGAATAACAAATAATCAAACAAAAGTACTCGACACTTGCCAACATAACAATAACAAAAGATTAAGTGTCGATACAGTAGATATCTCTAAATTAAATAAATTTGACAGAACAAATTCTGACACTTAAAGATAATTATTAAAATCTAACACTCCTCCTTAATTATTATCTTTCTTAAATCTAAAAAAATTTTACGATTTAAGGGCTTTGTCAGAATGTCTGCGAGTTGATTTTGACTTCTTACGTGATTGAGTTCAACAGTAGTGCCAACATGCTGTTGAATGAACTTCCTCGGAATCTCAATGTGTTTTTTCCCTTTTGTAGTTTTTCCTTCGTGAGTATTTTTCAGCATTAATATTGCAGATTGGTTGTCTATGAAAAGTGAGGTTGGAACATTTAGATCTAAGAATCCGAGTTCATTTATAAGTCGACGAATCCAGCAGAGTTCGTCGAGTGTGGAAACAGCAGCACGATATTCGGCTTCGGCGGTGGATGTGGCGACTAGACGCTGTTTTTGTGTGTACCATACCAATGGTCCTCCGCGCATGATGAGAATCCCACTTGTCGAATGTCCTGAATTTCGATCTCCACCGTAGTCTGAATCCGAGTAACCATGAAGTATCCTGTCACGATTGAAGAAAATTCCAAACTTTTCAGTTCCCTTCAAGTATGCAAATACACGTTTGGTCATTTTCCAGTGGCTGGTCAATGGATTGTTGCAAAAACGACTGAGATAATTCACAGCAAAGCTGATGTCAGGTCTTGAAATTGTTGCCAGATAGAAAAGACTACCAATGGCTTCTCGGTAGGGTTCAACTTTAGAAAGTGGTCTGTCGTTGACTAAGTTTTCTCGTTCAGTAATCATACCTTTTTCTATAGGCGTTGCTGCAGAATGATTGAAGTCTAGATTGAAACGTTTAGTAATTTTATTGGTATATTTAGATTGACTGACACCAATTCCAGACTTGGAGATTTCAATCTGCATTCCCAGATACTCAAGATGTGTGGAAGATTCAGCATTGAAGGTAATTTCGACTTTCTTACTGAGGTTGTGCAAAAAATCCAGTATGATTTTCTCACTCTTGCTTGCGACTAGACCATCATCGACAAATAGTGCAACTAACAGACTTCTATTTTCGTTATAAAATATACATGGATCATCATCAGTGTTAGTGAGTTTCAATTCATTCAGATAACTCGAGACTTTGTCATTCCAATTTTTGGGTGCCTGTTTTAAACCGTAGAGA
Source organism: Pterostichus madidus (assembly GCA_911728475.2). NCBI lineage: Eukaryota > Metazoa > Arthropoda > Insecta > Coleoptera > Carabidae > Pterostichus > Pterostichus madidus. Next base: position 20,336,984 of record OU452302.1, read on the forward strand.
CTCTTCAGAAACTTGCAAATGCGTCGTGTCCCATCATGGAAACCTTCAGGCTGGTACATGTAAATTTCTTCTGATAAGTCTCCGTACTGGAATGCAGTTTTTACTTCGAAAGTCTTCAGTTTGAGTCTCTCAGATGCAGCCAGACTAAGAATTACACGAATCGACGAGTGTCGCACAACTGGACTGAAAGTTTCGCGGTAATCGATACCATGACGCTGCTGAAAACCTCGAGCTACCAAGCGTGCCTTCAATCTGCCATCTTGCTTCTCTCGAAGAATCCATCGACAGGTTAAGGGAGTGATTCCATCTGGGGGTTCAACCAGTTTCCACGTACCCATCTTCTGTAGTGAGTCAAATTCATCATTCATTGCAGCTCGCTATCCTTCGTGTCTCAGGGCATCTGCTACAGAAATTTCGTCTGGTTCGCTCATCACAGCAGGGTTAGCGAAATTTCCTCCTTTCAAAATGTCCATCAGATATCCAGGGAAACGAGCTGGCTTGGACAATTTGGAGCGGTCCCGAAGTTGCCGTCCTTCACAGTGAGCTCCTCCTGCATTCGTTGATTGTTGCTCCTGGAGTCCGGTATTGTACTGTTTCGGCGGTTCCTCAGAGTCATTTCCGTCCTCGTCATCGTTGGATTTATCTAGTTCTGGCTTTTCGGTATCTTCCTCATCTGCTTCATGCTCCGGATCGTCGGATTGATCTCTCTGATATTCTAGACTAGTGCTGATTTTCATTTTATCAGTTTCAACATCAAAGATAACATCATCCGAGCATATAACGTCACGTTTCTCATGTAGGTAAATACGGTAGCATGGTGAATCTACGTCATAACCAACAAACAATCCCTTTTTTGACTTTGGATCTAGCTTCTTCCCCTTGTGATCAGGAGTCTTGACGTAGCATGTGCATCCAAAGCTTTTTAGTCGACATATATTCATCTTGCGTCCGAACCAGAGTTCAGCTGGACTGACATCCTTCATAGAACTGTTTCCAGTCTGATTCAAGGTAAAAACCACGTAGTTCAAGATTTCGGCCCAAAAATTTGCATTTAGTCTTGTTTCGTGAATGATTGTGCGTGTTAGCTCTACTACAGTACGCATATCCCGCTCAATTCGTCCGTTCTGTTGCGGAGTATAGACATTGGATTTCATGTGAAAAACACCAAGTTTATCGAGCAAACTCTTCGTCCTGGTATTTTTAATTTCGGTACCGTTGTCTGACATTAAACATTTTACCTTCTTGTCAAATTGATTTTCAACCATGTTCATATAGGTTTCCAATTTCGTGGCAGCTTCGTCTTTGGATTTCAAGAAATACACGGTTCGAAAATGAGAGAAATCGTCTCTGAACAGTAGAAAATAGGTGGCTCCTCCCAAAGATTTGACATGCATCTCACCCAGATCCACATGTACCAAATCCAGCACATTATTGGCCGTCTTCATGTTAGTAGGATGTGAGTTGCAGTGGTGCTTTCCATACACGCAGCTTTCACATAGGTAATTTCCCCAGTCATTTTGATATTTGATTTTCTTCCTATCCAGTACACTCCTCACTTGATTCACATTCTGGTGAGCCATTCTACTGTGCCACGTTTTCAGACTGGTTACTGCCAAGCATTTCTGGTCCACTTCACGACGGAACATCATCAGAAAAAGATTGTCAACTCGTTCGGCCATGGCAATTGTCTCCTGCTCATCCATGGTTAGGTAAATTGACTTATGTGCATCTGCTTTCTGTTTATAACCCTTGTCGAGCATCTGTGCCACGGAGAAAAGATTGAAGGTTAGATCAGGTACATACAGAACATCCTTCAGTATTACTTTTTCCCAGTTATATCCATTGTAAGCCTCAAGTTGCACATCTCCAGTTCCAATTCCTTTCAGTTTGGTGGCGTCCCCAATCACAACTGTGATCGGCACCTTCAGTTTTTCGAAGTTGATCATCCAGTCTTGTCTGAAGGTCATGTGCTGTGTAGCAGCACAATCCTGGACCCAAAAATCGGTGTTTATCTGTTTAGTGTTTAATTTTTCAATTTCCATGGTGGACAATCCAATGGTAGCAAGGGCTCGACGCGTTGAACTTCCTGATTGAATCTTACCAGACTTTTCCTTTCGCTTGCTGTCGTTACCATCTGGACATTCTTTTGCAAAATGTCCCGTGCGTTTACAAATATTGCAAGGATACTTACTTTTGCAATAATTTATATATTTGGAGCAAGGTCTGTTTCTGCAGTCCTTCTTGACATGTCCTATTCGTCCACATTTGAAACACTCTGTGGATGAATAATTTTGACGACTTGAGCCTGCTGCTGCTTGTGACGATTTCTTCTGTTTTGCGATGAATGCGTTTTGAATTGACATTTCAGATTCGTTGAGTCTGTCCTCTTCTAACTTCAACGAGTAAATTAAAGGTTTTGTCATTTGTGCTCAGATTGTCCCATGCAGTTCTAAAATGATGAAACTTGAGCGGCAGCATTCCAATAATCCTGGTGAGAATCCAACTTTCCTTGACTGGTTCGCCTTCAGTTTCCAGATCCTCTGCTAGTTGTTTGATTTGCATACAATTTTCAGTAGCTGATAGTTCAGTGTTATATATGAAACCAAAAAAACGTCTCTGTAGACCTTCAATCGTAAGATCTGACTTTTTTCCGTATAACATGTCAAGTTTCTCTAGCATTGCTTTTGCTGTTAGACAATTTGAGATTTTACGAGCTATATTACTATCTACATTTAAGCCTATTAACGCCTGTGCATCAATATCTTTCTTGATCCAGGTCTTTACATTTGATGCATTTGCATCACCTTCCGGTTTAACTACTGTTCCTGTTGCTACACCATATACATCTCTTGATTTCAGGGTTAAATTAATTTTAAATAACCACGAAGCGTAATTATTTTCCTTCTGTGGGGTCTCGGAAAGAGTTTCAACTTGAGTTTTCACAGTTTCCATTTCTGGCTACTTCGACGTTCCGATGACTTGAATGATTGACTGACGTGCAGACTTAACCCAAAAAATCACAGCGGACTGCTGACTGACTGACGTGTTGATTCTGTGACGTGCTGACGGGGCGACGTACTGACTTGCTGTCTTGCTGACGGGGCGACGTGCTGACTTGCTGACTTGCTGACGGGGCGACGTGCTGACTTGCTGACAGGGCGACTTACTGTGCGTATCAACTGACTGACGTTTGACTGTACGTCTTACTTGACGTGTTGACTGACTTGCTTGTATCTGGTTTTTGTTTGACTTGCGTCTATTTTTAAAATTCAATAATTAGGGCATTTAGCAGTGTGCCGTTCTGGGCCCATAACCTGTTGAAAGCTTATGAGTTGAATGAAAAACAAATTTATTATAAATAAATGAAATGAATGTATTCAAATTCAATAATTGAAATACATAAACAAGAACAGTACATAAACTAAAAAACCAGATACAACATAGGTAGTTCCCTAGTTTACGAAGCCTGAAAAATACATTATTTACGAGTTAGGCTTCGCATGGGTTTATTATACAAAGTAAATACCTTAAAGATATTCGTACTTGACTTAGCTCCTTTTAAATCACGTCTGAATCACAGATGACCTTTTTACAGTAAAATAAAGACAGATTTCCACAGATTTACTTATTATTCAGATGTCTATCTCCTAGGTTACGAAAATTGCGCGCCAGTGCTGCACTCTTGCATGTGGTCCATAACTAATTAGACAAGGATAGATATATGTAGCACACTAGATTATTTTTATTTTATTTCAATTATTACACTTTTTTTAAATCATAAACTAAATATATTTTTAATACATTTATTTAATTAAATAATGTTCATAAAACATGAGGAAAACATAATAAACATAAATTTAAAGATTTCTAGTATAATTTAAATTACTATACCTTATAAAATATATCTTTTTGAAAATAAGTTAATAAAATATTTCATTTTGATTTTAAATTTAAAATAATTACATAATTTAAACTTATTATATTAGAAATCTTGCACATTAATTTTATATACAGTATAATCAAATTCTAGTGGTTAATCTCATAGAAAAATGTACATAAATAATAGCTGTATTCCATTTGCCACTTGGTTCACGTAAATCAGTTCAGATAAATTCGACACATGACTAAATTAACTGAAATAAATAAACTAATGCACTTATTGGGGTGAATTACTTCACATTAAAATAAAATCTATAATTTTAGTACTGAAAATAAAGTCAGCGAAGTAATCCAGCGAAATAAATAAGTGATCTGGTTCAGTAAATGTAAGTTAGATCTGATACAAATGGCAAAAGGAATACGCCTAATCTAATGTTTTTTAGAATTGAAGTAACAAACAACAAATTAACATATTACGTTGAATTCGGTTATATACCTCTCTTTTGATGTATTTTGAGCCAAACAATCAGAAAAAAGAAAATTATTATGTAGTTACTCTATTAGTAATATTCGTGAACACTTTTACTCTGTCTGCTTGGTCACAGTACATTATAATGTAGAATTCTGTCGTTAGCCATTTTTTCTTCTCGATCAATTAGCTGATACGTCCTCTGTAAGCGAATTTATTTCATTAAAAGAACAATATTTGATTAAATATATTTGTTGTTACCTTGCTTGGGCGATAAGTAAATTAGTTCAGCCTTCGTGATATGTCCATCTGTCGGTAATGGTATCATCTCGGGATACAGGACTTGCATCACGTCGAAGTCCACGGGTATTAGAACCCAGAAAACGTGGCGATAAAATTAAGTTTTAACATTTCGATCTAAACGGTCTTTCTCTTTCTCCACAACTCGGCACAAATTTCATATGACATGGAAAATAAAAAATATAAATACAAATAAAACATTTTTTAAACAAATAGAAAATGTGAAATTGATTTAAATATTATCTTTTTGAAGTTACTGTAATATGGATATTACAGATTACGATTCTTGAAATCAAAATGTATTGTTGCAATCAAAATTAATTGTTGAAATGAAAATATTTCATTATTGAAATCAAGTAGAGGTAGAAGTCTTGCCAGGATCTAAATATGTATTTCTTTCATGCATTTATACGTATTAATTGCTATTATATTTGCTGATATTTTTTGTGAAATTTATTTTTTCGTTTCAACTATATTTTACTGTATTTTTAATAATATTTAAAATTAATATATTATGTATATTGCTTACCTTTTATTTGGAGTTATATTTCACTATTACAACTAGTTATCAAAGTATATTAACAGTAATTGCACTTAACAAATTATTATTTTCAGTCATCTTTAAAATGTCAAATGGTTGTTATGACAACAACAATATTTAGTTTTCCCACAATTCCCCACGGCATAACTAATTTTAATGTATGTGCTGCGGAGTGCTGCCATCTCGTATGTGGTCCATAACTAAACCGCTGTCATGGGATATGCGATCTAAGTTACCTAGCCCTGCAGATTTCATTGAGAATAACAAATAATCAAACAAAAGTACTCGACACTTGCCAACATAACAATAACAAAAGATTAAGTGTCGATACAGTAGATATCTCTAAATTAAATAAATTTGACAGAACAAATTCTGACACTTAAAGATAATTATTAAAATCTAACACCTCCCTAGAACATAATAGCACTAATATCAATTTTCGCAATTCGTGTGTTCTTTTTTATAATAGTACCAATATATAAAAAGAAGAACACATGAATTGCGAAAATTACAGGGCAATATTTCTATCCTCAACATGATATAAACTATATACGAAAATAATATTAAAAAAATTAAGGGGAAAAATAGAGACAAACATAGAAGACGAACAAGTGGCTTATTGATATGGAGGACAAAAAAATGACAACACATAAGAAATGTCATGGAAAGGCAATATGCACAGGACAAAAAATTATATCTCACATTCATTGATCTAAAAGCGGCTTTCGTCATAGTACACAGAGATATAATATGAACAACACTAAACAAATACAATGTACCAAAAAAACTCTCAAGAATTAATATATAAGAAAGTGTGGGCAAAATTACAATGATGAAAGAAAAATGATCGGGCTCAATAATATTGGAAAAATACATAAAATAGAGAGACTGCTTTAACCCACTACAATTCATAGTAATAGTGGACAGTTTAATTAAAATAACAAGAGATAAAGCAAAGAAGGTCTAGATTATAATAGAATACAGGGACATGCAACCAATCAGAATAGAAATATATATCGTATGTATGTGGATACATAGTCTTAATTGCAGCCAGAAAATAAATGCAACCACTAATTCATGAATGGTAAGAAGAAATAAATAAAATATAACTAATAAAAAACATCCAGAAAACAAAATACATTATTGTAAATGAGAAAAAGATAGGAAATGGAAAAAGAGGCCTAGATATAGAATGACAGAGAATAGAAGAGGTATCTACAGAGTGATCAAAAGGAATTGTTACATTTGGCAATAAAAAAAACTACTTCAAATTGGTAAGCCTGATACATAAATTCATTTCCTGTTATTGACACTGACATTTAAAGTTTAAATTTAAGTACATTTATATAAAAAATAACTAAATATATCATCACGCCTTCTACCCATTACTGGGTGTGGCACTCTGCTAAAGCTGATCTCGGTAAGTGATATATTTTGCGCGTGAAGTGCGGTTACCAGTCGTCAAATCACGGCCCCCAAACATGTTAGTGGTGGAGGAGCCACAGGGATAGCTTTTTCAAATTATTATTACATTTATTTCTAAAGTATTTCTATTACTTAAAAAGTCAAAATTCTATTAGCTGTCAGACCCCTGACATAACCTATTTGTATTTATTAGAAATGTCAAATCGCATTTCCGCCTTTATCTGACGTTCTGCCAACTATGGAATAAAAAGATCTCTGGAATTGTATTGCCAACTATAACAATTCCATTTGATCACCCTGTAGTTTCGAATATCTGGGAAATATTCTAGCGGAGGACTGGAAGATAGACCTTGATTTTAGAAATAAAATAAAGAAAACGAACAGAGTATACTACGCATTCACAAGACTATACTAAGGAAGAACGAGATAGATGTAGATACGAAACTAAAAGTGTACAACGCAATAAGTATACCAATACTGACATATGGAAGGGAAAACTGGGCAGTATAGAAGTAGCATCAGCTATCAACGCTACGAAAATGAGATATTTAAGAAAAATTGTAGCAGTAACTGTAATCGACAAAATAAGAATTGAAGACATAAGAACGCTACGAAGCAACCACATTAAAAAAGAAAATCGAGAAAGAAGAAACATTTTTTCTACAACGTCAAAAAACATGACATTTTTACATTGCTATGGATACGCAAAATTTGTGTTTGTTTTCATTGAAATGTCTAATTTCATAATCTTTTACACTTAATAGTTATTTTTATAACAAGTGCCGAAAAAGGCTCGTTACGTGCAAGTGCAGAATTTAACGCACGAGGCTTGCCGAGTGCGGAAATCTGCACGAGCACGTAACCTTCTTCGACACGTGTTATAAACAACATTTTTCCTACAACTGTGCGATTTAGTAAATCACTAAAATATTATTAAAATTTATAAAATATATAAAATTTTAATGATATTACATGACAACGATGTTTTACGGCGTTGCTATGGTTTGTTTGTTGATTGCTTGCACATTGTTCTACGTTATTTAAAAATATTTCACTAACGTCAAAATAATTTCTTCAAAATCATCTTGATTGGAATAGTACAGTGAGTGATTCTTCTTTATCATTAACACCTCCAAAGATAATTGAAGCTCCGGATCATACTATGTTGGATCTATTTTCGACAATGACAATCAACCTGCTGCTGGTACTTCTGAAGCTTCCGAAATTGTTACCAATAATATTACTGGTAATAATATGAACAGGTACGGAAGAAATCAATGTTTCTTTAGACACAAAAGTTTCCACTTTACATTATGTCAATATAAGCAACTGTAACAACTGTATTAATAATATGCACAAACAATAAATATGAAGTATTTCACTTACTCTTTAAATAAAACCATTTATCGATATATTTTACTTTGTTCGGTTCTTTTTATTAATTGTCTACAGATTAGATATACTGCAAATTAAGGTTACGTTCATAAACGTCAAAATATACTAATGCATATTTACTAGCGCTGGTTCACCATATCTTCTTCTTCCATAAGCGTCTGTGGTCAAAATATGAATTCCGCGCTCGGCGCGAAATTTAAATCGCTGTCAAAACAATATTCTTTTGACAGTTACGTAATGAAGCACTTTCCGCACTAGTGTTTCTTTGCTTTCGGAAACGCACTTGGTCTGCATTCATCTACTTTCCATACGTAACCAAGGCAATTATAGTTACGTAATAACAAAGAAATCGCACAGTTGTAGGAAAAAAAATTATTTATCAAACATTTTCACGTTTCCTTGCTTACAACACATCAAATTTAAATTATTTTTGATTTTTACCTTTCAATTTATTTAAATAAATCAATAATTATTGTATTATTATCTTTTGACAGTTGCAGAAAAAAATGTTTGTATTTGGTCAGCGAAATTCGTGTTTTTTGGCGCTTTAGACCGATTTTTTGTCTTAATCTGATGGTGTCGACCAAAAGTGACATTCTCACACACAACAAAAAAACACTCATGTCGCGCACGTAATACAAAAATAACTATTTCTACCATAATCTGTATATCATATCATACATGCCTTTAAAGTTTGATCCACAAGTAGAGAAACACTCTATATAGTAGTTTTTATCAGTCTAACCTAGAGGACCCTACTTTCTAAGAAGTCTTTTTCATTTTGGTGGCATTATCCTACTATTAAAATTCACGATAGATAAATTGAGGGCGCATACATATCAGATATATCTTTTTCGAGAATCGGACTGTATAATTTTCGGATGAGAACTTAACTTATCGTTAGTTTAATAAGTATACATTTTCTAAATATTAGTATGTTTAGAATTTTGCCTCACATTCATAATCGTAGGCTCAATAAATTAACTTTTTGCACTTCTGGGAGTTAATGACCTACTTTTTGTTCTTTTTTGCGAAGTGAAGTATTACTTTTAATTCCGGAAGGATTAAATTTCAAATTTAATTCCATCGGGATTAAATTGACAGGTAAACAAGCATTACCGTTGCAACAAACATATTATAATACTGAAAATATTTCACTTTGTTTATGTTGCCTAAGTTAAATAAAAATTTTAATAATGCTGTCATTGTCAAGTCAATATCAAAATTAATAATTAATTCAAAATGTATTGTTGAAATAAAACAAGTAATAGAGGACGTCGGAAACTAAAATGGCATCACCATTTTAAACTGATTGCAGGTAATTCCTGGCCAAACCTACCGGGAAATATAGCAATAGCTGAGGGACACCTTCGACCCCTAGGGCAACCATTCAACTAAATTCAAATAAATTCTGCTTCATAAAAGAATAAACAAAATAGAATGTATAGTGATATTTTTGCATAAACAACATACAACAATATGTATTATGGAATGCTAATAAAGGTTAGAATAATAACAATAATAATACTGGTTGAAAGTGCAAAATATAGTTCAGGACTAAAGTGCATTTCTCTCAAGTGATTATTTTCCTCGCCTACGGCTCGTGAAATAAACTTCAGCCTCAGGATTAAATTATGCACTTTAGTACATTGGTATATAATATATTTTTAGTAATAAGATTGGAAATTAATCTTCGTTATAAACAAAATAACTATCCAAATCTCCTAGATCGTTATAATTTCTAAATGAGTCTGAAAATTGCCATCAAGTTATTTTTTTTCAATTTCATTCGTTTATTGAACTTTCTTCATTTCACCAACTCTTAAAAAAAGTCAATTTCAGTAGCACTTATCACCACAAGAATTAATTAAAAATAAGCCGTATTTTTCCAGAAAACTCCTTCTCATCCGGAGGGCATTACTATTTTAATCTTAGAACCGCGGCCGAATTCAAATTTGCACAATTTTAATTATGCAAAGTAGTCGGTGTACGCTAATTCCACTGCCGTGAGACTGGCTACAACGCAGAACGTGAAATGGTGAACGAACCGTGTCTAGATGCTGACTGCTGACTACTGACTGTGAGTGCTGACGGCGTGTTTTCGTTACAGGTGTCGTTCTTTTCCACGAGTCCCGAACTCAGCAACAAACAGAGGTTCGAGTTCTTCTCCAGAACTATCCCGTCGGATCATTACCAAGTTAAGGCCATGGTTGATATTGTCAGAATGATGGCCTGGAGTTATGTGTCAATCATCTATGAGGAGTCCAACTATGGAATTAAGGTAAGATTATAAAGTTCTTAATGTAATATAATAATATAGAGACATTTACATTATATATATACGACATTTACATCATCAATTGGTCGAATAATCGTTTGTTTTACAGAGAGTAGCTAAAATGGCATTTAACTATTTATGTATTCTATACGTTCCGTTGTAATATTTGGGTTTTGGCAAATAAACCCACTCAAAAATAAAGTCATGGCTTTTAGTAATGAGTAAAAGTTACGAAATATATCAAATATGTCGCTCCATTACTAATTTAGCTACTTTTTTATATAATATGATTTATATTCAAATATATTGTGATGATTTTATTTCCGGCTTTTTAAATACCTTAATAATTACAAAATTAATTTTTGCATAATATCATATCACGGTCAACGGCCATGGCTGCGCTCGTTGGTACTGATCTAAGCGATAACACGAGTTAAGCAACGTTGCGCGCGGGTAGTATTTGGATGGGTGACCGTCCAGAGAAAACTCGCGTTGCTGTTGACAATAACATCTAAAACGCAGATCAGGGCGTAATGGCGGCATATGACCTGAGTAGTTGGTCCGCCAAAAAAGCCAGAAAAAAAAAAAAAAAAAAATACAAAATTAATTTTTGCATAATATCATATCACTTTTATCACGAAAATCTACTATTTTAGCGTTGTACATGATCTGTTGTAAGCGATCACCATTTTATATTTTAATTAGGTATATCTGTAACATACAGCATGTTAATTTGATAATTAAATATTACTATTAATTAGTTGTAATTATTAAATGATATAATCATTTTACAACCGCTATCATATTATATATATATATATATATATAGGTAGGTAATTCGTCTTCTTACTTCAACAGCAACATTTTGTATTCTGAAAAAAAGTTTTCGATAAAAATACGTAATTAATAAACATATACATCATCTGTAAACGACGTAATATAAATTGAAAATAACTTTTCAATACAAGTTATAAATTAATATCGTTAACATAAACAAAATTTATTAAAATATTAATTAAGTAAAAGAATTACGTCGATAAATAATTCAATTTTTCAGTGAAATTAATTGGCTACCTATATCATCTATTTATTTTTGTAGGTCATATTAATGTGTATCGTTACCAACGCCATCTCTGTAATACATCATTGTTTAATGGCAATTTATCTGACAGACGGATCAACTAACAACATAAACACATATCCGTTGCTAGTGAATTGTGACAAATTGCTATAATAATTCATAAATTCACCAATAATATCATAACAGCGTAAACAGGTATAATATGTGACTAAAAGTTCGTATTAATTCCCACATTCTATATTGATTCAATTTCTAATTAATTAGATATAGTTTGCGTAGATATTTTAATTAATGTTATAACTTTGTTTTTCAAAATCATTTTAATTGATATCTTTTAAATGTCAATAAATTCAATTTCTCTAATAATTTTCACCACATTAAAACTATTCCTGTGGCTTCTCGTCCACTAACATTTTTGGGGGTCGTGATTTGACGACTGGTAATCGTACTTCACGCGAGAAAATATATCACCGAGATACAGCAGTGGAAGACGTCACACTGGATTCCCCAAGTCAACTGTTAATAATATGTGTATAGAAATAGAACAAACTTTCAAAATCTGTAACTAAGCAGAGCAAACCTAGCACTAACTTCTCATATAAAAAAATTTATAGAAACTGAATAGTTTAGGTAGGTTCTCTCTTAGTGTCATGCTGAATTCCCCAAGTGAACTGTTAATAACATGTGTATAGAAGTAGAACAAACTTAAAAAATTTGTATCTAAGTAGAACAAACCTAGCACTAACTCCTCGTATAAAAAGATTTTTAAAAACTGAAAAGTTTAAGTAGGTTCTCTCTTAGTGTCACGCTGGATGCCTCAAGTCAACTGTTAATAACATGTGTATATGTATAGAACAAGCTTTCAAAATTTGTATCTAAGCAGAACAAACCTAGCACTAACTCCTCATATAAACAGATTTTTATAAACTTAATAGATTAGGTAGGTTCACTCTTAGTGTCACGTGGATTCCCCACGTCAACTGTTAATAACATGTGTATATAAATGGAACAAACTTTTGGAATCAAGGATAAACCAGAACATATCTAGCACTAACTGTACACAAAATTTTGAAAAGATTTGAGATAGGGGGCCATCTAGCGTCACGCCCATATCTATTTTCATGAAGCAACATTAACACTTGTAAATGTAGTCTTTAACTCGTATAACGACGTTATTCGTCAATCATTTCTATTCGATGTGCACACACTGCATGTGTGTGATAATTATTTTTTACTCGTTTGAGAATTGCAAGAAAATAGTTTAAGAAAAATACTCATAAATTTGCAAATATGAGTGCCGTAAAGTGTTCGATAAAAGTAAAAATATTATATTAACATGAAAGACAATTACTTTACTGTTGAATTTAATACGCGAGACATAACTTTATGTAGTTGCTACTCTGCATAATAGACACTTAATCCCAGTTACAGTATAAAGAGCCTACAGCTTATTACACTGAAACTCTCACACAATCGTACTTTTAGATGTAAGATGAAATCGACGAGGTTTAATGCGCGAACTCTTGTTTGGTAGACGCAAGTTACATTCACTGAGGTACGACTGCCTGTTGCTGGTTATTGCGTACATTACCTACGGGTACAAGTATTTGTTTCTGTCATTTGAATTTTCAATGTATGTATCTCAATTAAATAAATAGATATGTTTGAGTGACAGCGTAATTTTCTTTCTCTTTAACATGACCTACATTGATAGAGGTATTCTTATTTTTGAAAGACTGCTTATGAAATATGGATGAATTTGTTTTTAATCTTAGGCAGCGGTCTCACTGATCGAGTACCGTCAATCGTGTGCTATCGAGCAAATTTCAAACACGTGTATTGTAATGGCGGATGTCACACTGAACCATCGTTTTGCGTCGAGTGCTATCGAATTATTTGATTTTCAAGTTGGTTTGAATTTTACTCGACGCTCGATGATGCTCGATGTCAGTTTATGACAGGTTATGTGCATATGTTTATTATTATTTGTCATCTGATGACAGTTCATTGTAAAAATGGAATCAACCAAATCAAATGAAAAAAACCTCAAGCGAAATTGATATATTAATTAATTGATCTTTATGATAAATCTAATCCAGGGTATTCAAATTTAAATATTATTGACATATGTTGGCGACACATTTCAGAACGCTTTCAAAAAAAGGATGGTAAGTTAAATTTGTATTTTAGAATTACAATTACTTTATTTAACGAAATTGTATTGAAACTGTAATTGATTTTAGCCAAATTATGTAAAAGTAAATGACAAGTGCTAAGGGGCACTTACAGAACAAAGAGGCAAGAAAATTATGCAGCATCTGGTTCTGCCGCTAAAAAGACAAAGAAGTGGGCGTATTTTGATTCAATGTTATTTCTGGAGAAATATTTGACAGAACGAAATATGTGGTTATTATATTTAAATTGTAAATAAATTAATTCTAAATTCTGTAATTTTATATTTGTCAATTTTTTACTTGTCAAGAGAGAAATGTACTTGACACCAAACGATCTATACAACTCGATCAGTGAGACCGGACCATCGATTTTTAAATGCCACGACACGAATCGACACTACACTACACGACACGAATCGTTCAGTGAGTCCGCTGCCTTACTTGTATTTTATTTTTATTCTGTACACAAATTAAAAAAACATCAAATTTTGGAAACAAATGTTTAGTTCATGTCAACTTTCAATATGAATCCAGTTTGCAGATATGTTATGTTTTAAGGACCGTTTCACTTTACATAATTAAATTAACGAAATAAAATAATATAATTATTAATTAATTAATAAATGCGATACAGAACCGTCTCAAATAGATTTTTCCCGAACGCTTAAAAATCAGTGACAGTAATGTTGTATCACCAGTGGTATATTGAGAGAAACATTTGTACGTATTATACAGTTGTATCATGAGTCACTACACAGGTTTGTTCGGATGCTATAATGCCCTGCATAAAACGTCAGTCAAACCTGTCAATACGGAAACTAACCATCCACTAGTTGTCACTTGCCCCATGTATTAAATTCTAAGGAAATATATATATATATATATATATATATATATATATATTTGTAGGTTTCAGTACAATTATATTTATATAAATAAATATATCTTCACGCTTTTTACCCATTACTGAGTGTGGCACTCTGCCGAAGCAGATCTCGGTAAGTGATATATTTATGCGCGTAAAGTGAACAACAGCATATTAAAACATCTAATTTTTATTTACACAATAAGATAAACACATAAAATAATTTTAAAACATTGGTTTCTTACTATCAAATATTTATATACTATAAAATTTCAAAAATATGCACTCACGTCAAGAACTACATGTACAAATATTTGTACTGATATATTCCATTTATAGAATAAAAATGCAAATTTCTTTATTCAAACTTTTGACATGACTACAATTTATACACATTTAAAACAAAAATGTACATACTTAAATTTTAATATATTAACAAACTTTAATTCCATTTTTGTATGAATTTATCATTATTAATCATAAGTTGTAATTATAATTGATAGCTACAGTGGAGACATCTACAAAGCGATGACAGCGGCTAACTATGTTTTTAAAAATCGAAAAAACCTGTGTAGTGGACCGTGAGTTGTACTAAGGAACTTTGTTTCCAAATGTTTGATTTAATTCAAAATGCATAATTTTATAACCACATTGTGTTTCAAATTTGATGCCCTTTGAAAATATTAATGGAACATATAGAACATAATATTATTAACATATATGTTAGATTAAATTGTGATAAATTGCTACAACGAAACAACTAGTCTATATCTGTTGAGTAAATACATTCATTTTTATTAGTAGTATTCTAGTTGTAAATTGTTGCGAATATATACCCGTTCATTCCAACAATCACTTTTTTAAAAATCTGTTGTCTCTGGGTTTTGTACAAGCTAGTAACGCCTCTATTAAGACAGTAGTAGAACTTCTCAAGACAAATTTGTGCTATTTACTAAATTCAACAATTAGGAACCCACCTGTCAAGCAAAAATTGCTAGACAGTATCTTAAAAATCACCACAAACCACAAAGATATAAAAACGTCATGGCATGTGTCAAGACATACTGCTTCCATTTTTGAAAAGAAAACAGAACAGCCAACGTTGGAATCATCGCATAAAAGCAATTGATGGAGTACGTTTTCAGTTTTTCTTTTGCTGCTTAGAAGTCTCTATGATGTATGCTATACGATCCAAAAGAAATTTCACAGAGTTTATGTGTGACATGAATTGAACGAATAGAGTTGGTAGGTATTTCCTTCCAAGAAAAGGTCTGCTAAAGCGAAGAATGAATGTCGGTTACGATAAGCTAGCACGGACAATGAAAGACTTAACTGTATTACTCGTATATTATATCGTCAACAGCATTTTAACAAAGTAATAATAATAAGGAGAAATGATGTAAAATATACTTCCCAATTATATTTATAATTCTACTAATATTCTAATGTCTACTTGAAATGCACAGTTTTATCAATCATAAAAATGTTACATTGAACGTCTGTTCTCAGTAATATTTTCATTCCCATAATTATTACTCTTCAAAATTTAATACCTGGCTCATACATATCTGATTGGTAATGAAATGATTACTAGGAACCATTTTATAAGTGAAGAAATGTGTTATGCAGTATTTTTATTTGTATCCTTATCTGACATGTTTTCACTGTTTTATTTTTACTAATTTGAAATATGTAAATAAAATTATGTAGTTATAACACGCAACAACAATTTGAATTACATTATCACATAATTTTAATATTTTATTTGTACAAGAGAATAATATATTTCCCAGCAATTTTCTTGAACAAGTTTTGCGTTATCATACAAATTTATGTGTAAATTTTTATAGCCTTTTAAGATTTCATAAAATAATTAACCTTTAATAATGTTTTATTAAGATCTAAAATTACAAAAAAATGCAATTTAGTTTTGTTCATATTTTAAACTCACATAATTATAGTTCGTAATTCTCGCTACTTGCTGGCGCTTGATTTTCCGCGATTAATTTTGAAACTTTCAGCACAAAATGTATATGGATTTTAGCTATACAAAATTGTAAATTTTATTTTAGTATATTTTATAATCATTGGCTTAAAATCAGATTGACTTTGGTATTTTATAGTCGAGTCATGTATTAAAATTTTTCTGATGTCTTTAATTGCAATAAAAGTTAATTTTAAATTCAATAAATAAATATTATTTTCTATACGTATTTCTAAAGTGACAGAAGAAAATTAGTAAATAAACAAAAATCATTTACTCAGTCTTATATTTTTGGTATTTTTTTTAACTAGTCGAGAAAATGCTACTTTCGCGACGTATATTAGGTGCAAAAATAGTACCTGAGTATGTTTATAATTGAAAAATAGGACAAAGCAATGAACTCAGTACCGGTACTGGGGCCTGGAGCGGTGATCTACCCGCTCCAGGCTCTTCAAAATTTAAGGGTCCCGAAATTGTTTTTCTTAAAGTAAATACTTTCTTTTCAATTAAGAAACAACAATGGCCATTATGCAAATTTAAAATTTGTTTCTAAAAATAAGAATTTAAGAAATTGAATAAATTAAACCCAGTTATCTTATTTTGTAATTTTTTATCATATTTGTATTCACTTTAGTGTTAAACTTATACAAAGCTGTCAAAACATGATTTTTTCTGGTATATTAATAGCTATTTACATAACAAGTGCGCGAAGACATACTTTGCACACGAATGCAATTTTAAAGCAGGAGCAAAGCGAGTGCTTTAATTTGCGCGAATCTTTGTGCACGAATTTTGTACAACGCTTTTTGTAACAAGCAAAAATTATATATTCGGCAATGAGGAAATTGAAGCATGAATTTATATTGACGGTTAAGTATGCCATGAATTGAAATTTTTTATTTGAAAATAAATTGTTTATTTTCTCTCGTAAAGTTTGATAAAACATGTCTGATTGATAGCGTTATAAGCTAATCTCTCTATTACTTTTATAAATCCCTTAAAATATGTGTGTATAAGTACAATTAGCGTTTTAATAGTCAAAATTTAGAACCATAAAAAATGGGTGTTTTTTTTCAATTACTTTGCGCACTAGTCGGTTTCCAAGATAATGTAAACTTTATTTTGAATGATGCGAGTACAATTTTTTTTATTTTCTATCTGTTTACTTTGCATTATTTTATTTCGTTAATTTTATTATAGGGAAGGAGAGGTGACTCTAAAATATTAACTCTTCAAGCCATAATATTAGCTAAACTTGCACCGAATAGCCTACAGCGGATTAAATTTTTTTTTTAATTTGTTAATACGACTTCATGAATGTATTCTAAGGTTCGCAGTTGCTAATCCTTACGATCCCACATTTTATTTAATTTTATAATATTAAAAATTCCAAAATTATTGTTTCACATTTGTCTATTTATTTACAGGCAATTTCTGTATATGTATGTATACATTATAAACAAATGAATAAGAAAGAAAATGATATTTATCTTCTTTTATACTCGTAGCATTAAATAATTAGATATAAACTTGTATCAACACAATATACCTATATACACTGCAAAATTTGGTTGATTAATAGTTCTTTGTAAATTTTAATTGAATTATACAGAAATTATTTATTTCCCAAATTTCATACAACATGGTAATTAAATTACTATATCAATTAATCGAATCAGTGTAGAGTAATACTATAATTGAATACGATGAAATTAAATTATACCTCAAAAAGATACCTGACCAGAATTAACATACAATACATAATAATTACATTAGCATCCGTATACACAAGTGGATCAATAATGACATACATACATTATTGATTACATTAATAAAGAGGGTATGCGAGATTACAATGAAATATTTAACAAAAAATTTAGCTATAGCTTTAAGCTCGACTTTAACATTATACTTGCTTCTGATCATATACGTGCTATATTAATACTGCTAATACCACTCAATACCTTACCAATGTGGTATGAGCTCGAGGTCGACAAAAATATCCCATATACGATCGAATCGGAGCAGAACTCTCTCGAATCGGATTCGGATAAAATATCCGATCCAAAAGTCAGATAAAACATCTGATCGGAAAGTCTGATAGAACAATCTACCTGAAAGTCGGATAAAACATCTTCTTCGTAGTTCGGATAAAATATCCACTTCGATAGACACAACATCCGATTCGAAGTTCGGATAAAATATCTAATAAAAAATTTGCATTTATAACTTTTTGATATCTACAGTTAAAAACATAAATTCCAATTCTACTCTAAAGAAATAATAATCCTACGTAAAATTTATTAGTACTTATGTACTACTCGTATGATCCAAAATGATTAAATAATGTTACTACAAATATGCCTCTCACAATAAATTTATTATTATAGTTTCATCTATAACGGTTATTTTTCTATTCAATGTATACTAATTGGTAACGATTGGTTGAATATAAATTAATAATATTCCTCGGTCTACGTCAGCAGTACGTCATTTATTCACGACCAGTAATGTCATTCTAGAAGCAAAATTGCAACTATGTTTGTTTTTGATGTCATTGCGGAATACGAATAAAACTTTATTTTTACATGCAGTTACAGCGCAATATTTAACAACCATTTTATCTAAAATATATTTTACAATGTAGATGTTAGTATTTATTTCATATATTATTTGTACGTATATTGATACAAAAATTTCTGGTTAGAACTCAGGCGTTTGACGTTTCAATACTTGTGAGAATGTATGAATGAAAAGTATCACTGCATGTGTACGAATAAATGACATAACAAATTCGCAGCCCCGAAAGTTTATTACCAAAATTATGAATGAAAAGTTTAACATTTTAATTTTTTTTATTGCAATATTTTAAAACCAAATTTTATATTAATACAAAAAAAATAAATAAATTTTGTTATTTGAAATGCCCAATAACGAATAAAGAAAAAATGCTATCAACTGTTTGTTAAATAGAATGATATACCTTTTTATAAGTTTTCTGAATATATTTTAAATTAGCTTTATAACGATACCAAATACTGCATCTTCATTTATAATGAAACTTGTTATTTTTCCAAATTATGAATGCATTACCAATTACCATGATAATTGTGATTTTTTTGTTTGAGGAATTTATATGTATGGTCCCTGAGGGTAATAAGGCCCACCTAACGAATAATTTGTTATAATTCATTTAACATGCAAAATTAAAACAATATTTGTATTTATAATAATTTTAAGACCATCTCTTTAGTATAATTTCATATATTTGTTTTAAAAATGCAACAAATTTTCTTAATTAATATTTTTTTAAATACTATTTTGGGCCTTATATTATCCTGTATAAGCAGAAATGAAAGCCCATTAAATTATTTATTACTTATAAAAATAAAATGTACATACTCGTATTTGTCAAAATTCAAATATTGAAGTCTTCTATGGCTTCAGACGTGAATTCTACGCATTCCTCACGTATTCATGACTTACAGACTAGACAGGATCTCAACTCAGTGACATAATTTTTATTGCACATTGTGCAATGTCAATTCTCTTCGCTTTGCATTTTTTTTGTCTGAGATAGTTTGGAAGTTTTAGGGACTGAATCTTGTTTATCGAAAAAACTTTTAGTAATTTTAAATGCTTCAAGCCTATAAAAAATTGCATGGGTGTTTTTACCTGCAAATATATTTTCAGATATTTTTGAAGTTATCTTAAAGTAATATGCTTCAATATTTAAAAAAAATTTACATATTACACAAACAAATAATTGCGTTTATATATATATATATATATATATATATATATATATATATATATATATATATATATATATATAATTCTATTTCCAACGACACCAGAAATAGAATTCACGACCTTCTGACATCAAATAGTGATATTTAAGTTCGCCCCCAAATTTTAAATTTAAACCACAGGTCCAAAATTTAAAGTAAATAAAATAGCCAATTGTCCCTATTCTTTCAATCAGCCTGTATCCGTCCTCCTCTAATAAAGTCATACATTAGCTGTATATAATTTCAAAAGTATATGTACTGCCATATTTTGTTACATATTAAAAATTAAACATAGATGCAAATTAATTATATTAAATACTTATAAAGGATCGCGATGTTCAGATATTCTTCTGCTAATAAACTATTTAATAAATTAAAAATATTGGAATAAAAGTCATAGTAAATATTTGTTTATGTTTACCTATAACATTTTAAAATTTTCTTTTAATGTTATAATTTATTAACTTTACAAGATGATAAATATTTTGTCTTCAAAGTTATATAAAATTATTTGAAAAAGAACACTGCAGCACTTTTAACAAATGTGCCAAAATAAAAAGAATACATTGTTTACAAAAAAATATAACACCTCCAAATACTGGGAAAAGGCGAGATAAACAAGATAGCTTTTAGATGGAGCAGTACTGGATTCAGTGGAACTAACGTTCAGGAATAAGTAATAAACACTTCAGATTTTATTTTTCTGATCTTTCCATATTTTCTAAATGCTGGCTAACAATCAAACTTAATTAGTCGTAGATGTATATTACGCGCTAATTTTTGTGAAATCACATATTGATAATGAATCATGAATTTAATTTCGACTGGATTATTATTGGCTCTGAAAATATTCAAATCTAAAATGAAAAAAGCTACCCCTGTGGCTCCTCCACCACTAACATATTTGGGGGCCGTGATTTGACGACTGGTAATCGCACTTCACGAGCAAAATATATCACTTAGCGAGATCTGCTTCGGCAGAGTGCCACACCCAGTAATGGGTAGAAGGCGTGATGATATATTTTTTTTTTGGTAACATTTTCATTGTTTGAACTAAATATTTTTTTGTATTGTCATTTTGCTTAAATTTTTAATTTACTATGCCTTGTATTGTAATTAAGTTTTGCAAGAAAGAAGAATTTGTATTTTTTATTTATTCATAAACAAAATATAACTATTTAAATTTGAGGTTTTGTAAAATTCTTCTTGATGTACATGGCCAGCCCTGTATTTAGAGTAGATTAATGAAACTTGTAATTGGCAAGAAAAGGTTTATTTGTTTGGATTATTTCGCAAAAATAAAAGAACACTTAGATAACTTCTCGTAATTTTCCTAACAGACTATTCACCAAGCTATGGTGAATGATTCTTTTATGAAACTAAAACAGATAACTAAGTTTAATAAAGAATGCTGTAAAGAAAAAGCAATTTTTCTCAGCCTATTGAATCTCCTGAAGCTGGTCCTGAAAGTTGTGAGAGTGTCAGTAGAGGGGAGAATAAGAGGCATGGGTCTGCGTGTGACAGGGTGCGCTTGCGGCCGGCAGCGACAGACGCTACATCAGCGCCACCCAACACGGTTCACCCTTTTCATGTTCTCCTCCTCGCCACGTAAAAAGAGCAAAAATTGCCACTTATTGTTCCTGAAGTGTATCCGCCACTCCGCGCATAAAGGGAACACTGGCCCTCGGCGATTGTCCCTCTTACATGCTCGCCAAGCACCGCACAATGTGCTCAATGCGTGCAAATAGAAACTGAGTTCCTTTTGTGTATGATTTTATGCGTACATCTACACCAAGCTATATTTTTAAGAAAGAAAATATCAGTGAAATGTTTCACCTGAATTAAATTTACATAATAGCGTGTTCCTGTTTTGAATAATTATATGGTTGGCTAGATGCGAATATAAATGTGCTACAAGTACAAGGTTAATGTAAAGGAGATTGTTACGATTTAGTTTTGTCGAAATAAATTAATATAACGTTTTTACTTATGTAGGTCTATGTGAGTTTTTACTTTTAAAATATTCCACTGTCTATAATATTATAAACATATAATTTTCTGATTCTAGGAATTTCTTACAAATAAATATATGATCACACCTTTTACCCATTACTGGGTGTGGCACTCTGCCGAAGCAGATCTCGGTGATATATTTTTTTGCGCGTGAAGTGCGGTTACCTGCCGTCAAATCACGTCTCCCAAATATATTAGTGGTGGGAGAGCCACAGGGATAATTTTAATTTAGTGAAAATAGTTTGTCGGCTGTGGGAATCGAATCTGGGTTCTCAGGATACCACTGAGCCATTACCTCATAGGAATTTCTTCATGAGTTTGATATTAGAGCAGCAAATGTGTGTATTAAAATATAAACAAAAATATTGGTTCTTTAAAAACATATTGATTTAATTTAGAAAATTATAATAAAGAAAGGTTTATTACTGTTATGCGAAAATTGATTAGGACAAAATTGGTGAAATGCAGAAAAAGAGTAACATAAGTGAGTTTTTCAACAAGATTACTGCATTTAAGTCCAAATTTGCGTTCAGCAATCCTGAAGCAGTGTACCTATATAATTTAATTTTTTTTTGTTTTATATAACTATTCCTTAAATGTATAAAGCAACTTGTCACCAGTAGCAGCCGGTGGTATTTTTAAGTAGGAATGCTGTATAATATACGAGTATGAAATAAATTTGTATAACCAAAAAAGAAGACACATAAAAATATCTCATTAAATTATAAAGTTCATCCTTTTATTCTCGGCTTGACAAATAATAATAATACCGTATCTCACTGTAATAATTAAGAAGCCTTAAAGAGACAACATAACTTATAAATGACTCCGTACACGCAAGCAATTGGCTGTAACCGCTACTAGTAAGCACTATTCGTCAGGCAGTGTCAATGATCCAGTGATTCCTATACTAACTGGAGACGATATTTACAGGGTCTTTTTTTCTATATTACGAGGGCAGGGTGAAAAGTCCCTGAAAAATGAAACAAGAAATGATTTATTTGGTCAAAACATATTTTATTTCTCAACATAATCTCCTTGTAGCTCGATACACTTCGTCCAACGTTTTTCTAATTTTTCGATCCCTTCCAAATAATACGAATTTGACAATCCTTCAAAATAGACGTTTGTCTCAGCGATGACCTCATCGTTGGAGCCAAATCTCTTTCCGCCGAGCCATTTCTTCAAGTTTTGAAATAGATAAAAATCGCAGGGGACCAAATCTGGAGAAAAAAGTCCTTATTGCGCTTGAACATGGCCAAACATTCCTTTGAACTTGTCACACGGTCGCGCTTGTTGTCAACAGAGAGCAAATGCGGCACCCATCTGGCAGATAGCTTGCTCATATCTAAAAACGTACCCGTTCGATTGAGATGCTCATAGCCTCAGCATTCTCGTGCACTTTAACTCGCCGATCGTCCAATATCATACCATGGATTTTATCGACGATTTCTGACGTTGTAACTTTAATTGGACGACCAAAACGTTCGGCGTCCTTTGTGGTCATACTACCACAACGAAAATCAGTAAACCACTTGTGAATCGTTCCAATCGATGGAGAGGAGTCCCCATAATGTTCAAGAAGCGATGTTTTGGTTTGCGTAATGTTTTTTCCACGCAAGAAATAATGTTTAATCAAGACGCAAAATTCACTTTTTTCTATGTTTTCAAAAATCTTCAAGGTTGCTTGCTCTCGATGGGTGTCAAAACATAACTGAATGACATATCGGTCTGAAAATTTTAATGCGTTCTAGTTAAAGATGGTACATCACAAATGTCACATCAGATTTGCGATTGTGGTGCCATCTGTTTTATTTTTCAGGGACTTTTCACCCTGCCCAAGTAACGAAGGAAAAAAAATTAATAAATTTTTATGTCAAACTGACTTATTGATGTAAAATAAAATTATTTTTATTACCTTACCACTTCAATCATAAGTCTTCTTATAGCAAATTAACATGTACAAATTTAACATTGTTTCTCCTATGTTTAATATAAAAATAAAGACCCTGTTTATATATTTAAACAAAAATAAATTTAGATTTTTCGTTTTTCCTTTGTTAGATGGGAATTCTGCAGTGCCGCATTGCCTTTGCACAAGCTGTCGCGGCATGTTATATTAAATACTAAATATTATCTGTTTCAAATACATAAAATGGGGTGGCTAGATCAGTGGTATGAAGTCGGCCTGTGGATCCTGAGAATCCTGGTTCGATTCCCACAGGCGGCAAACAGTTTTCATAATTTCAAAAACTACCCCTGTGGCTCCTCCACCACTAACATCTTTGGGGGCCGTGATTTGACGACTGGTAACCGCACTTCACGCCCAAAATATATCACTTACCGAGATCTGCTTCGGCAGAGTGCCACATCCAGTAATGGGTAGAAGGCGTGATAATATATTTATTTATTTTATTTATAAATACATAAAATTCGGATTGTGTTCGATTCCAACAGCCAACAACTGACTTTTATCACATTTAAATTACCTCTGTGTTTCCATTCCCACTGAAGTTGTTAACCATACTTCCTATACAAAAATACATCACTTACCAAGATCTACTAAAATAGATTGTCACACCCAGTAATGAGTAAAATGGCGTGATGCTATTGTCATTTATTTATTTTTATACTCGTATTCATGTCAACAGAAGGAAAAAATATTTCCCATTGTGCTGCACACGCCATTCCTAACGATCAGTCCAAGCAAATCTTTCCAACAATGGTCTTATTATCGGCTCGTAAGATGATTTTAAAGAATGCATTGGACTCTTAAACTAACAAATAAGATTCTAGTTTGAATTTCACGGCCAACAACTAAAACTTGCATCACCTAAAACGTATCTTTTTCTACAGAGCTCTTTATTTTTTTCTTGCAACCCAGCATTAAAATGTTTAATTTATTGTGGCGACTGGAGAAAAAAGTCATGTGTGAGTATTGAGCGCAAATCTATATTCTCGATTTTGAGAGAATGCCGTGTTAATACGTCGCGCGCCAATAACCTCTTAATCGAAAATGTACCCTTTTGTTCTCTTAATACACAAATAGTTATGGTGGTTCTTCCTCCCCTATTAAATCATTACCGTCAGTTTGATATAACGGCTGATTCCATACTTCCCGGGGAAAAAATATATCATACATACAGAGCTGGGCAGTAGCTAGCTACTTTTGTAGCTTAGCTACTAGCTTAGCTACATTTACCTTAGCTGTAGCTGTAGCTTAGCTAACTGTGAAAAAATATAGCTGTAGCTTGTAGCTCGCTACTTTTTTTTCTATTAGCTTAAAAATAACAACTGAAGCTACTTTTAAAGCTACTTTTTGTAGCTTAAAGCTACTTTTTAAGCAGAAGGTCAACAAAGTACGCATGCGTACAAGCTAAACCCACACAAAATAATTATTTGTTGCCGGTTCTAACTGGCACTAATACGCAAAAATACACAGTAGGTGCCAGATGATATTTGCTATTTTTTATATTTATGTACATAACAGTAAATTAACAGTCATTATAACAAAAGACTGATCATATGACAATGGCAAATTTAATTATTTCACAATAATTTAAAAAAGGAGCTTTAAAATTTAACAGCTACTTTACTGAAAGCTTTTAGCTGTAGCTTAGCTATATTTTACAAAATATAACTTATAGCTGTAGCTTAGCTACTTTTTTAAAGAATAGCTGTAGCTGTAGCTTAGCTACTTTTTTTAAGTAGCTTGCCCAGCTCTTCATACTTACATCAAGGTCTTTGTTAACAGATTAAAGTAGAAAGGTATAATAACGTGATGATATATTTGTTTTACTTTCATTTTGTTGAAGCACTAAATCGTATCGCAATTTACTTAAATTACAACAATAATTACAATTATATCTAATTAAAAACATGAAACGGTGAGGTACAAAATTTTAATAACTGTTAATTGTTACATTACTTATAATTAATAATTAAATTTTATTCTACAAATATGAAGTACTTATCCGCAAAAATCAAGTGAATAATATATAGGTTATGTTTAATTGTATAGGAGTAGCCTTCAACGCATAATTTATAAGCCCTGAATAAGGTAATCAAAGTTCTTATCATGAGCAAAGTTTTTTCTTCGTTAATTAATACGTTAAGTCATTATCGTGGATTATAAATTTTCACTTAACAAGTAAGCACTCAAGATAAAATCACGTATTTAGTTAATTTATTTACAAGCTCGCACAAAATATAATTTTTTTCCTTGTTAAAAAATTCTTTCATAAATATTCAGTAGATAACGTGAATATATTATGCTTATTGCGTACAGGTACGTGAATGTAATTTGAATAAATACTTGAAATTTAATGCTCCATTACACAAATATTGATATAATACTGCAAATAAAATTGTAATAAACGATATATGCGTTTATTGTGATTAAAGATTATATAAACGATTTTTATAGATTTGAAAGTTCATTGTTCCATAGTTTTTTAGAATTTTAGTTTAGTTCAGTTTCCGCCTAATCAGCAAATATCAACATGTTTATAATTTTCTTTTGAGGGAATAATGCCCAGTTATTTCGAGACCCAGTGTTCCATTTCTTACGTATAAAGTGTTCAAACCATGAATAGTGTAACCACTTGCATTTTGCCTCTCCTTATGAAATTTAAAAGATTACACAGGTCAAGGGTCTTTTTTAATCGCATAGTTATTTTAGGCGTGTTTCTGAGGACTGTGGTTGTGATTTTCTAAATCATGATTCCTTTGATATATAATACCGAAGAAAATATCAAATATGAATAATGATTAAAATCCAACCCGATCGAAGCGATAATATAGTATGAGCGTTAAAACTAAAAACGTCAAATACACAAACTAATCTATTTTAAAATTTCATAAATGTGTGTCCGTGTATGCCATATTGAAAATAGATCGTGATCGTGATGGAGCAGAAAAAATGTTCATAATCAAGAGTGTGAAATATATATTTATTTATTGCACAGTATTATATAGGACTGAATAACTACTCGTATATTTCCATAATTAATTTTATATTTTCTCTTTAATTTTATGTATTATTACACTTCATTCCACAAATGGAGCGCTCGTATTTGTTTTCAGATGCCATTTAAAAATCTTTGATACGAATTCAACATAAATCATAGCAAAAGTATGATTCAAAAGGGTAAGAGGATTGTCATTTCATGATCACAAAATAAAAAAGTGAGGATAACGAATAACGAACGAAGAAATAATATTGTATACGGTCATCTTGACAGAGAAAATCAACATGCCACAGCTGGTATTTGAACCGGGAACTTCCACAAGATAGATGAAATATTATTGTTTTTCACCATGTCAACTTTGTTCATTTTGATTAAAATCACAGTCTAAGGAAACACACTGTTTGTCAAGTTCATTTTTCTATGTACATGTAAATAAATGTTAGTTATATACAGAGCTGGGCAAGCTACTTAAAAAAAGTAGCTAAGCTACAGCTACAGCTATTCTTTAAAAAAGTAGCTAAGCTACAGCTATAAGCTATATTTTGTAAAATATAGCTAAGCTACAGCTAAAAGCTTTCGTTAAAGTAGCTGTTAAATTTTAAAGCTACTTTTTTAAATTATTGTGAA
Organism: Pterostichus madidus; assembly: GCA_911728475.2. Lineage (NCBI taxonomy): Eukaryota > Metazoa > Arthropoda > Insecta > Coleoptera > Carabidae > Pterostichus > Pterostichus madidus. The sequence goes on from OU452302.1 coordinate 20,364,776, forward strand.
ATAATTAAATTTGCCATTGTCATATGATCAGTCTTTTGTTATAATGACTGTTAATTTACTATTATGTACACAAATATCAAAAATAGCAAATAACATCTGGCACCTACTGTGTATTTTTGCTTATTAGAACCAGTTAGAACCGGCAACAAATATTTATTTTGTGTGGGTTTAGCTTGTACGCATGCGTACTTTGTTGACCTTCTGCTCAAAAAGTAGCTTTAAGCTACAAAAAGTAGCTTTAAAAGTAGCTTCAGTTGTTATTTTAAGCTAATAGAAAAAAAAGTAGCTAGCTACAAGCTACAGCTATATTTTTTCACAGTTAGCTAAGCTACAGCTACAGCTAATGTAAATGTAGCTAAGCTAGTAGCTAAGCTACAAAGGTAGCTAGCTACTGCCCAGCTCTGGTTATATATGAGAACTGTAGGCCTATTACAATACCTACAAAATACTATTTTAAGTATATATTTATCTGAAATCTACATGTAGCTATAGATCCATTCAACTGGTAAAACTATCTTATTACAAAATTCCAAAATAAATATGTAATACATTGCTTAGTTTTACATATTGGCGTCTCATATGGTAATAAAACAAAATAAAAAATAGTTATTTTTATAACAAGTGCCGAAAAAGTCTTGTTACGTGCAAGTGCAGAATTTAATCTGCACGAGCACGTAACCTTTTTCGGCGCGTGTTATAAACAACATTTTTCCTACAATTGTGCGATTTAGAATATCACTAAAATATTATAAAAATGTATAAAATTTTAATATTACACGAGAACGATCTTTTACGGCGTTGCTATGCTTTGTTTGTTGATTCCTTGCACATTGTTCTACGTTATTTAAAAATATTTCACTAATTTCAAGATAATTTTTTCAAAATGATCTAGATTGGAATACTATAATGAGTGATTCTTCTATATCATAAACACCTCCAAAGATAATTGAAGCCCCGGATCATGCTATGTTAGATCTATTTTCGACAATGCCAATCAACCTGCTGCTGGTACTTCTAAAGCCTCCGAAATTATTGTCAATAATATTGCTGTTAATAATATGAACAGGTACGGAGAAATCAATGTTCCTTTAGACAGTACAAAAGTTTCCACGTCACATTATGTCAATATAAGCAACTGTAACAATTGTGTTACTAATATACACAAACAATAAATATCATGTATTTCACTTACTCTTCAAATAAAACCATTTATCGATATATTTTACTTTGTTCGGTTCTTTTTATTAATTGTGTACAGATTAGATATACTGCAATTGAAGGTTATGTTTATAAACGTCAAAAGATACTACTGCATATTTACTAGCGCTGCCTCACGGCATCTTCTTCTTCCGTTTGTGGCCAAAATATTAATTCCGCGCTCGGCGCGAAATTTAAATCGTTCTCAATACAACATTCTTTTGACAGTTGCGTAACAAAGTACTTTCCGCACGAGTGATTCTTTGCTTACAGAAACGCACTTGGTCTGCATTTGTCTACTTTCCATACGTAACCAAGGCAACAATAGTACTAACAAAGAAATCGCACAGTTGTAGGAAAATAAATTTATCATCACGTTTTCTATCCATTACTGGTTATTGTACTCTGCCGTAGCAAATCTCGGTAAGTACTTTGCACATAAAGAGCGGTTATCAGTCGAACCCCCCCCCCCCAAGAATGTTATTGGTGGACTAGCCACAGGGGTAGTTTTGTTAATTTGGTGAAAATTGTTAGTCGCCTATGAGAATCAAACCCGCGTTCTCAAATCCACTACATAATTACCAAATTCTCTTAAATTCAAATCGTATTCCGAGAAAGAAAGTTTCATGGAAATGAATATTCGTAGTATGTTTTCATTATCATTTGCGTCACCCATTACGGAAGGCTTAATGCAGTAGTTTTTGTGCTTCAAGAACAAGATTATGCAGGAACGCGTATGCATATAGTAAATGTTCATAAATTATAAATTAATTATCTACTGCAGTTAATTTTTTGTGGTAGAATTATTGTATAAAGCTATTAGCACGAACTGAACATATAAAACACAAAATGCAAATACTTGTGGGTAGTTAAGTGAATATTTAAACATTCTACAAAATGCAACATTTAGAAATAAGAGTAAGCTGAAATTATTAAATCATATGGAACATTTGTCGGATGAAGAACTGGTGATAGGTATGTGTTATTAAAATTGAGTATGTAAAATTGCGTTAATTAGGATTAAATGGATAATAATAATTACTTATGTACCAAGGGTGAAGACAGGCGTTTATGGCCCGTGGCATGATTATTAGCACGAGGCTCTTTACGCCTCGTGCTAATAACATGCTTAGTGTCAGAAACGCTAATTTCACCCGTGGTACATACAATATTTTATGTACAATAAAATAACATTTAATTATATGTTCAATAGATTAAAATCTGTATATAGGTTATATGTTAAAATGACATTTTGTAAAATCAAGTATTTACAATAAATACAAATTGTCATTTTGTTAATGTATCCAAAGAATAATTTTTTTATGGTCCCAGGGCCAAGAAGAAATGTTTAAGCCCGCCTTTTACGGCTAGAAAACATGAATTTCGGCCCGGTTGTACATAAATGTAATATTAATACTACCAGTTTCAGCACCATACTAGGGGTAGCGCTACCACTTTACCAACTAGAGTTCGCAATTTCAATCCTCGAAGACCACAAATTTACTCGTTTAACAAGTTATAAAATACTGCAGCAACTCAAAAATTCCTTTATAAATTATATGTCCTTTGATTGCATTTACTACGATACTATTCCAGATTGAAATAATTAGTATTACCTAGACTTATTTATAAAACAGAATAAAATTATTCATAAATTCGAAGTCGTAGTTAATGCTTCATATATAACATTAGATTGTATTTTTGCCGGCGTGTCGTTGGGTGCAATAATTATTATTTATTTTTGCGAATTATAAACGGAACTAATTAGAAATATGATTAGTAGCAAATCTATTTTATGAGTCTTCTTGCAGCATGTTATAATAGGCTCCTCTATTATATTTTTTAATTATTGTTACATTTTCATGAAACTTCATAGAAACCTATGACTGTCAAAGAAAACACGGTGTAAAAATTTCTTATATTAAGCTACATATGATTTTTCAAAGACCTGTATCCAACTAAATAAAAATAAAGCTGAAAATATTTAGGTAATTACATTACATGCATTTTTAGCTTTAATAATATAATAAAATGAAAGAAATCTACAAACCTACTGCAATACGAATTTTTCAAATTACGAAAACAAAAGTTAAATACCTCTATATTCATAACTTCTGTACTATGATCAAAACAAAACACGTAACTACTGCAGTACAATTCGAAACAAAAATAGTAAACCATTACATCCATTTAGCCAGGCGAGTTTCGCAAATTAATGCTCATGAGCTAAACTGGTACGGCCATTTGCGTCCTTACAACAGCGATTCAAAGTCGCATTATACTACCATGTTGCACTCATTACCCAGATTACAGTGCACACCTTGTTACATGCACAACAAATCCAAGCATGCAGACTGCGCCCTGCGCCTGATAGCAAAACTGAGATTATTCCGCATAAAGAATACATTTGCATGGATTTCCTGGCGTCCTGGCGCTTAACTGTTCGGCAATGAACATATGTTGCCATTTCTGTACAGGATACAGAAAATCCATAACATTGATTTTCATAGAATGCAATTTTAGACATTAGGTACAAATTTTTATTTAGTTTACCTTTATTTTTCTAATAAACTGCTTGTATTGAAATTCAACTTTTTATTACACTAAAAGCATTTGTTCCAAGCAAAGATTATTTAATTGATATAAATCTTTAAATGTATTTGAGATTTAAAGTTTAATTATTGTCGTGTTGTCGATATATGTGTACCTAATACATAAATACACATGGGTGGAGTAAACGTTATAACGTTAAAATATACTGAATATATTATTAATTAATATTTGCCTTGAAATGTATATTAATAATTTCAATAAATTTGAACTAAATCATAATAAAGAATTCTCAAACCTTTTATTATGAGTATAATTTAGTTCCTTTTTTAAAAAACGATAAAAATAAATAAGAATAGAATTAAAAAATATATAGTTTATCACCCTTATACAATGTTCATACCCCAGCAGACCATTTGTTTATTATTGACTAGCTATTTTACTTTATAAGAAACATTTTATTATTCTGTGGATAGTTTCGTATACACAGAATACAAAAATTTAAATTTCATTTGATGACATGTACCAGATAATCATTCACTGTGCATTACCGCACGAACATTCCAGAATAATTTGCTCATATTCTAAATAAAAATTAAAAACCATACATTAATTTTTAAGCAATAATACAAATAGAACTTTTTATTTATTTCATTCCTATTAACACTTTCTGTCTTAATGTGTATATATTTACATTAAACAGATTATCAGTTGTTATTTCAGATCTGAGCGTGTACTTGTTTAAGCTTAGTGTTACAAATAAATGAATCGAAAAGTTACACAATTAGTAGCAATTCATAAATTTCTGTACGATAAATCATCGAAAGATTTTAATTATCAAATGTTATCCATTTGACAGATTAGTACTGAAGTTCAATCTATAAATATCGAAATAAAACAAAAGATGCCGATATTCTGTCATATTATCTGATTGGTTGATTATAATAATTTATGCGTTTAGTATAAAGCCTCATTCACTAATCGAAATTAGTTTTACTTTTTGATTTTATATTGTGAAAATGTAGCTTTCACAAGTCAAATTTATCATAAGTTTTAATTGAAAATCTTGCTAAATTTAAATTTATCGAAAATACAAATTTTTATTTGTATTCATTGACAAGCTAAATGCGCAGAACGTTGACGTATAAAATTTTAAATTGTGATGCAGTTAAATATTGATCCAGCAATATTGTACTTTTATTAAAATACAGTTGTATTAACAAAACATTAGTTAATCTACATCAACTCAGCCAATTCATGTTCATTTTATTTGACAAAACAGCTTATAAAGAAAGGTTCTGATACTAGAACATTGTGACACTGACAGATGATAGAGAGAAACAATAGACCACGGGCGTGTGACGTCACGATTTTAGATGTGCTCCGTAACTGTCAAACTAGTGACTCTCACATCAATATTAAATGTACGATTTAGACTGTATAGATAGAATATATTTTTAACAAGTATATGTGAATATAATTCCAAATATGACAAGTTTCTATTCTGTGCATCATTTTGTGGGTGACAAAGTGTAAAATTTATTTTATTAAGTGAAACGTAATTTGAAGGTTGTGCTACATGAAAAAAATTAAATACTACAGTAAAATATTAAAAAATATAACGAAATTAGTTGATTTTGAAAATGTTAACCTAAAATGTACTGTTCAAACTTCAATAAAAGTATAACTACTATATATTATAATAATTACATGGCTTTACACTATGAAGTAAATGTATAAAATTGTTTTTAAACATTTATTTTATATTTATTAAATATATAAACACTATAAAATTGTAAAAGTATGCACTCGCGACACAATCTTCAAATTATGTTTTACTTGATAAAATAAATCACACACTTTGTGACGCATAAAATGATGCACATAATAGAAACTAGTCACTTTTGGAATTATATGCACATATACTTGTTAAAAATATATTCTATCTATACAATGTAAATCGCACATTTATTACTGATGTGAGAGTCACTCGTTTGACAGTTACGGAACACATCTAAATTTGATGACGTCACACGCCCGTGGTCTATTAGGTATAGATCAATACATCATTTTATACTTCTTCCTATTGGTCAATTCTTAAGTATAAACGTAAAATTAAAACCTAAGTTTGGAGTTTGCAAACTTTTAAGAAACCTTAAAACTAAATGTTGATTTGTGAACTGGCTACATAAGGTAATATGACGCCAATGTTCTTAAAAATAGTTAAAACGTAAAACATAAGACTAAAACTAAAACTAATTTCGATATGTGAATGGACTTCTTACTTTACTCCATCTACGATACCTCTTATGTTCCTTCATTAATTTTTTTGTTTTACACTTCAAATGATATATTAGATAAACGTCAAAATATTTCCTAAAACAAAGAATATACATATATTATGATAAACTGATAATGCATTAAAGTTTCATAATTTTGAAAAGTTATTTAGGTTCATTTCAGATAAAAATTCAATTATTTAGCAGCACTGTAAAAATCAAAGATACCATCGTTGCCGATGCAACCGGAAGTAGAATTCAGGACTTTCTCACACCAAAAAATTACATTTAAGTTCGGCCCAAATTTGTAATTCTTGTAATTCAAACTAAAGGTCTAAAATTGATAGTAAAGAAACTACTCATTTGTTCCTATTTTATCCAATCATATTAATAGATTTACGTCAAGATCATTAGATAGATAGGATGAGTAACTTATACTTAATTATCCTAAAGTATGCTTTTAAAGGGAAGCATAATGAAGTAAATATTTGACAATCTAGAAAGAATAGCAAAATATAGATTATAACGGATTTATAAGCCTTTCAATTTTTGTATACCTACAACCAAGGAAAAAGCAAATGCAAATTAGTAAATAAAAATCTGTTTTATAAGAAATGGTTGATTGAGAATATTGTCTGATGTTATATATTAGAAAAAAAAATTGAAAAAGTTATAAGCGTACCCACATTTCTTCAACTAAAAATTGCACGAAATAGCATGAGTATTTCGCCGAGAGATTGTAGCTCAATTGGTTAGAGTAGTCACCATGCGAGTGAAAGATTCTGGGTTCAAATCCCGGTGAACGCTTTTTCAAAAACTATTTCTAAAAGTCTATTTTGTTCATTGACTAAAACATATAAAGTTATTTTCTTCAAACGCTGTTTTATCGAACGATTTTTTACGGTAACCGTAATTGCCGTTCCACTCCAGCGATATTTTATCGTACGATAATTTTACTGCACGGTCGTCGTGTGAAACCTGCCTGTCCATTCAATGCATATAAGCTTACAGTACGATTTTTTTAATCGTTCGATAAATTATCTCTCGTATGAAATGGCTCTCAATATTTTATTGCCTAGAGTTTTGACAGATTCTACTTTAAAAATTTGGTTCTTATTTTATATATTTCTTATTAATATAACTTACCTTTTGATATACGTTTGAGACGTAGTAGATTACAATTTTTCATGTTGAAATAGTACTGTTCTATAAACTATGAACAGTAAATCAGAAGGATTGATATACTATTGACATTTAACGACCAATTTATAAAGAGATCACAGTGTAATATACAAGGTTCGAATGCATTGGGATCTCGAAAACCGTTAAAGCTACGAGGTCGGTTAAATTACTCAACAATTTTCCCATTACTAGGGTAGTTTGAACATGTATTTGTTTTTCCAATTAAATGCATAGATCGCTAGATGTTGGTAGACTAAAATATAATTTAGCTATTTTCTATTTTTGCATATAATTTTGTTATGTGAATTAATATGAGATTCTGGTTTGCACTCTTAAGGCACTTTTCCATGATGATTTTACAGAAGTACTCAAATTTTATATATATTTACGAATTACTGATATTAACTTTAATTTTTTATATGGTGGTCATAATAAGTCATAACATTTTTTATTCTTGCTTTACAACAATATAAAGGAGTAATCATTTATTTTTCGCGCCTCCTTTCGAGATTGACAGCTATACATATCTCAAAGTCGTTCGGAAATCATGTGTTTACCGAACGCCGTTCGGTAAAACCTAGAGACTTTTGTAATGTTATCATTGATTTTACAGGGTGACATTGTCAATGAGTGCTTGGAGGTTAGAAATTCTTACCAAGTTTAAAGCTACCTTGTGCTTTGTATACTTAAATATAAGTAATTATAATTCAGTTTGCAGTTACTCTGTACAACCAATAAAAAATAGCTATACAGATAATTGAACTATCTTTAATAAATATTATTTATAGTGTAATACGCTGCAGAGAAAATTCAGCAAGGTGAGTCCAACATGTGAAAGTAGAGATATTACGATGTTATAAGACTGACTTCAATTTCTTGCATGGAGGTTAATTATTTTTAGCAATATAACTTCAGTGGCGGCTCGTCAGATGAAGCAACTAAGGCGCCGCCTCATGTGTCTGAAACAATAAAAAAAGAAATACTTTTAGTTTTGTAAGTAAAAATAAATTTTGTTGTTTTAACAATATTTATATTTATTGTAAAAAAAATGCATAAATTTGTGTGGCGATAGTGCACAGGCTAAACTCTGTACTACTTTACAGCGGCCCAACCAAACAAAGATCGCTCTAAACATGTCATAACTTTCGACTGTATCATCGGTCCACTGACTGAAACGACACGACACACGACAGACCATACAAGAACTGAGACGAACGCAGTCTCCGCTTCACCCAGACACATTTCACTATACTGAATTGTATAGCTCAAGCGATCTGGCGCATGCGCATTCCTGTGCCTGTGATTATAATGTGATGCAATGCTTTCGTTGTCTCACCGGTGAGCTCCGTGGTATTAGCGCTGCGTTTTAAATTTTATACGTCGCTCAGCTAAACTTTATATATGTAATTAATAAATTTTGATATAAAATAAAGACAGAATAATAGACCTAAATTATAAAAATATAAACTTTAATTTTGTTAGATGTGGTTTTCAATCATTTTATATTTTTATGACAATATGTTTTTATTTTTATTAGTATTCTTTTATTTTCTTTCCCGATTATTAGATTTGTTCAAGTGACCTCACTGCTCGATAGAGTCACGAGCAGCCACTGTATAACATTAATAATTTGATTTAAATCGGCGTAAAAGAAGCTATCTTCAGTCCGTACTTAATGCATCAGTTGATAACTTCACGTCGTAACTAAAACGTTCGAAGACACAATTTGTCAATAAGAGATTAAGATATTTTAATAACGGGATTAGAAAAATATTTATATTATTATATTTTTTATCTTTTAAATGAATAATAAGAATTAATATAAATTTTTGTCATTTGGCATAATTATGAATGCACAAATGACAATGATATTTTTATGCAAAATCAGGCCTAAATTTTTGTGTTGCAGCCATTTTTTGATATTGAACAAATTTAAATAATAGTGTTATTATTATTATTTTTTTCTTCAACCTTCTTAAAGACATTGGTTTAATACTATTTTATGTGAATAAACTTGACGTTCGTTCTATTAATATAAAAATATTATTGTTGGTAAGTTATATTTTTAATACATGTAACGAAATATTTTTTAAAAATTATATATGAAAAAATGAATTCTTCCAAATTTATTTTAGATTTATTGTCGTTTTATTTCAAATTCTAAATTAATGAATGAATTATCTGACTTCAGAAATTTATTTTCATAACTTTTAATACAAATTTTATCTGAAAATTATATTTTTTTATTAATACGGTTTTTTCTTAGCTCTCATGTCATGTCTACCGTCGTAGTTACTTTTTAACATCAGTCAGTTCAGCTAAGACGGTATCACAATCCACTATTCCCCAGTTGGTCTAGTTGGATAAATGATCACACCATACTGATGAGTCCGGAAGGACGAAACGCCTCTATGGTTAAAGCTGAACTGACCAGCAATTTGATGATGACCTGATAAGTTGATTCAAACGTGCTGTTAATTTTTGGAACTTGTGACAAGTGATGGAAAGGTTTTTCCTAATTTTCTTATTTATTTAATTTTATGTTCAAAAGATTATTATAAGTACATTTATAAATCTTGAAAAATTAATCACAATAAACAAAAATTGTCATTCTGTTTATGTATCCATAGAGCATTATTTTATTATAGCCCTTGGGCCAAAAACAAGTGTTTACGTTCCCTGTTCATGGCTAAAACACATGAATTTTGGAACGATTGTGCATAAACAGTGTTTTTATGCAATATTGTGTATTATAAAATTATTAATGTTATTATTAATATTTTCATGATAGCAGGTATCACTTTTGCGAAATTAACAATTTTGTGATTATACCAAAGTTTCAAAGTAAAGTATTGCCAGGATAGCACATGTTATCATTTATTTAGTCCCAGAAGCATATTACTCTCTCCTGAGCAATGTACAGATACTGTGCAATCAGATACCAGATGAGAAATTCCGAATCCGGAAAACGAACAAATAAGTGGGAAATGGAAAAGCAAATAACGTGATTTCAAACAGCGATGCCCAGTCGGCAGATCGTAACAAAGAATTTGAATGTTCTCTCAAAGGTTTCCCAACGGAACGAGTTTTTGCGGCCTTCACTGGCCTCTGTTGCGTACAAATAAATGTGAAAATACATCTAGACACCGGTTAAAGTTTGTTATCAGGGCAGCAGTTGGATCGAGTTAGTTAGTCGACGGCTATAATTCTACTGAACTAGCGTTTGGTTTCCCAACTATGTATGTTGTTCCACTCTGACAGAGTCATACACATAGATTCTGTTTTTTGTGCCATGGATACGTGCGTTTTTTAAAGGTGCTTCATTTAAAATATAACACTGATATTTTTATACCAGTGTGCGCAGATAATAACTACATATACATGAATGGATAAAAATCTTGAAAAGAAATAAAACATAAAATATACACAGTGGTATAATATTTCCTTTACGCTTTACAGTTGTATTACTTTCATACTTACAAACTGGACACAAACAAAATTTTATCTTTGAAACTACGAGTATAAATGCTACGGCGAAAAAAGAACAAATTAAAATTCATTTCTTTTTCTTTATGCTGGCTTTCTGTAAAAAATAATTATAAATCCTGCAATTAGCGTTTCAGAAAAATCATCGGAGATTGAAAAAAAGAACTGAAATATTAATTATAGTTGTACACAATGATTTAGTGCGAAATGAAAAAGAAGTTTGTCATCTATTTAATGGTGATACAAATAATTAACTTATCAATAATATTTGTTTTTATGAATTATTTAAACGATTTATTTGACGTTTCTGACCTTTGAAAGAAACCAAAACAAAACAGTCATACGTAACTATATTTATATTCGATAAAAACTAGATTTAATATTTAATTTAAATGTAACTAATATAACTCCATTTTGTCAATCAACTTGCATTAAGATAATTCTAATTTAAGGTAGGTTGTCACAGGATAATTCTATTGCATGCCAATATCACAAGTTATTCTGAATGTCCTTTGCATAGATTGTATAAACATTATGAAGTCAATAAAAAAAAAGAATTAATTTACGAGACCAAATTACTATTAAATTAAAATTAATTTACATCGTTCGATTCAGAAAAATAATATCTTTCGATTCATACTAGAATCTTTGTTATCCGGTAGAACATCGAGCAACAATAATAATAATAATAATATATCATCACGCCTTCTACCCATTACTGGGTGTGGCACTCTGCTGAAGCAGATCTCGGTAAGTGATATATTTTGCGCGTGAAGTGCGGTTACCAGTCGTCAAATCACGGCCCCCAAACATGTTAGTGGTGGAGGAGCCACAGGGATAGCTTTTTCAAATTATGAAAATTTGTCGCCTGTGGGAATCGAACCAGGGACCTCAGGATCCACAGACCGACTTCATACCACTGAGCTAGCCATCCCATATCGAGCAACAGCAAGTAAAAAAACTGATTTTCCATCTTTAAAATAATAGTCTGGCATATAATAATTTTTATTTTATTGTAAATAATATTTCTTTTTGCTAAGTTATTATTTTCGAAGTTAATAACAGTATTCCATACTATCATATATTAAAATCACCCATGTTACCTTCACTAATATTGTGGGGGAGGGGGGCTGATTTGAAGGCATGTAACTGCACTTACCGAGATCTGCAACAGCAGAATGCCTTACAAAATGGGGGTAATAGGCTTAAAGATATATTTGTTTTTTTCTGTATCAGTATGCTGCTTCTCAAAATGTGAACCTAGGGATTCACGAAACTTGACGGTTGAAGATCGTGAAAAATTAATACAGTGTCACATATGATGATTCGTAGGTTCGTTGGCGGAACATTAAATTTTGGATCGTTTAGCAAAAATATATTTGCCCTGCTCCCCACCATTGAAATTTACATACCTACACAAAGCAAAAATTTTAACTAATGCTACTAATGCAACACAAGTATTACTACATTAAAAGCAATAGCGATCACTTCTAAGTATGCACAAAAGTGCTAGGTATAGACACTTTTGAGGAATCCCGGAACCACATACAGCTTGTTCACCGCAGAAGATAAACATACAATCAAATATACACTAAAAAATAATTAAATTAAATAATAATGTTTCAGTCATTAACAATCTAACATAATCTGAAAGTAAATTCACTATTTGGAAAAAAATTTGCGAATTAAATAATATACTTCAGTAAGTTCTCCACCCCCCTCCAAACCGCACAGTGGAGTCCAACACCAAGTACTTCCACCACTGCGTAGCGGCAATAGGTTTGAAAAATGCTGCCTTTTAATAATACATAATTATGATTAAGTCCGTGTTCAACAGCGCACTAAAGAAATAATAATTTTTCGCTTTTAAACGCTGCTAAATTATTATTATTATACTTCAAGTAAAAGATTAAAAGAACCTAATTATTAAATTTGAGAAGACTTAACAGCAAGATTTTTAGATGAGTATGATATGCCAATTTTTTTTTATTAATGAAAATGTTTAAAGTGCGCTTTAGCAGGACATATTTATTTCATTTATTTCCTTATATCCAAAAATAATATTCAATTTAGAAACTGCCAGTCCCGAAAAATAATTGCAATATATCTCAGTAAAAAGTAAGGTAATACGGCTCATTTACTTTCAGAGAAAAATAGAACCGCATTTGTACGCTACACTTATAGTCCTGAGAAAATGGAAAAAGGTAAAAAAGTAGTTAGACTCATGTTATCACCATAATGCGGGACCCTTTTCAGTTTAGCATATTAATGTTTTGAATCTTACCCAAATGCGGACCATTTTGTTGCTAGACACGTTACTTGCGAACATTGAGAAGACCGACAATTTAAGAGAAAAGATAAAAAGTTTTTCCCCTAATTATTATAAAAATTTACATATAACATTTTGGACGTATTTTTACAATATTTTTACGTAAAATGTATAAATGTTCTTTTGATGTTAATGACGAAAAGTATACTTTATTCTATTTCGTTATATACAAATAAATTAAGCTGAAAATACAAATTTACAAACAATTTTGTATATTTTATAGGTACGAAATAAGCAGATATTTTCCAAATGACAAATTTAAAGAAGACTGATTCATCCAATTTAGAATACGTCGCATCGTAAATTAATTTTTAAAGTGAATTCGCAGAAACGACGAAAACAAAAAGCTTATCCGAATAGAATTTCAATTTATTGCTCTCGTAAAATTAGAAAAACAGACTTCGCAATACCCACCCTGTCTTTTTAACTTTACTACAACAGATTTAAAATTTATTGTTGATTTATTGATTGCTGCAGTAAAATCCGTTTTATGTGCTGCATTACTTATCATATAAATTGGTAAATGGACGTTATCTGCACTTTTCTACTCGATGCACATTTGTTACAAATGTACTTGAATCAGTGCACTGGGACTGGACTGGAACTGATAAATATTTCAATATTATCACCATATCTTCAAATTTTCATTTCGTACTGCTTGTTATTTATTACTGCACAGATAATTGTTCACTAATTGAAATCGGTTTATTTTTAATTTTTTAATTGCTTATTCACTAATGTGTTGTCATGATTTCTGGTAGCGAAAATTTAATGTAATTTAATATAATATAATAAATACTTCTACATCAATATTTTTAAATAACGTATAGTATGCAATTATTTTTAAATAATAAATATTTGTTTATTAGTATTTTAGTGCTTTAAAATTTAACATATACCCGACTATTCGACCAAGTGATGAACTCGACTTACTTGACTATAACTGTGCTTGTAATAATTATGCAAACGTGCACTTCACTGATTCGATAATCCGAGTTGAAGCACCAGAATGATGATCTGACTTAATCTTTTTGAAGTAAAATATTATTGTAATTATAAATGAAAATTATTATTATTATCACTATCACGCCTTTTACCCATTGCAGTGGAGCCGTAACAGATCTCGGTAATTGATATATGTATTCATGCGCGTGAAGTACAGTTACCAGCCGTTAAATTACGTCCTCCAGAGATGCTAGTGGTGAAAATTGTTTATTCGGCTATGCAATTGTATTTTGAATAAATTTTATTTTTAATATTAATGTACATACGGTAGACTATGTATGAAAAACAAATGAGTTTAAATTAAAACGAAACGTAAATATTTATTAATAACTTTAGAAATAGTATTCTGTTTGTTTTCCACCCTTTTCATGTTGTTTTAGATTTTTCGTATGTACATTAACATTAAAAATAAAATTTATTAAAAATCCAATCACAGTTTTCTCAATATTTTGGTCATGTTAGGATATAAAATTATTGTATGACTGAATTCAGAAAAAAAAATCTATGATATAAGTATAAAAAATATGTATAATCATATTTGAAAAATATAACTTTATGTTGTAAATTGAGAACTACTGATTTAAAAAATATATATTTTCTGCTATAGTCAAATGTCCTTGTTTTTCTATAAGTTTGTTTAATAGTATTTTATTGTATCTTTAATAATATAGAAATTATTAGAGGTAGCATAAATGTGCGATGTTTTATCTCTTTTTCAGATTTAATTTGTACCGTTACAAAGAATGAAACATTAATATTGTTTATTGGTTTAGATGCAAAATTTTATGCCCTAAAACTTTTATTTATAGCTATTTTGCTTAAAATAATTAGGGAAGCAGGATATTAATAAATTGTGATTTTACTTGTTAAATCCCTATGTTCGAGAGTCGCGGTCACCACCAGATATATATAATTCTAACAATATTAAAAAAATAATAAAAATCTCAAATTTGTTAGTCTTATATATATACTTCGAAAATTATTTACGTTATGCGAGTGAGTTCAGAGATGTTAGAAATAATAACATCGATCATAATTTAGATAAAATTAAATGAATGGCATGTTTATAATTTACATTATTATTGACGCTACTAAAAAATACGTACTATTATTCCAACTATAAGGTCTGCATAGACTTTTATAGGTTTTCTGTGATTGATCAAGTCTACTGTTTACACTAACTATATAAATAATCTAGAAAGAACGTTTTACGTTTAATTATCAAGGAATATGATAATCGAAACAAATTTATTACTGGTTAAACAAATTATTTTAAAACTAAAATGGCAATTGCTAGAACACATCTTCTAAATGCAATCTACTAGTAGTGGGAACTAGTCACTATCTTTCTTATGAAACGTTCCTTTTAAATGTACTTATTCGCGTTTAACGGTCGCAATACCCACAGAACTGATCAATAATTGTGTACCTCTCCTTTTTCTGAAAGCAGAAATTACATATCTCTCATATATCACGTAATTTTGCAAAATGATTAAAAAATGTGTTTATATTTTAATAACACAGGAATTTCTTAATATGCGTAAGCAATGTGTCTGATATGAATTTTATTTTTGACATTGTAGAAAATTTTCAGCAGTTAGTCCAGTAAATTTTGAAATTTGTTCAACAAACTTTGAGACTGCTTACCGTCGTCGAACGTAGAACTTTTAATGCATTATAACACAATATTTTACTTTTAAATACTAAGTTATTCTTAAGTTTATATTTCACATTTTTCATTTTTATATCAAATATGTAAAGGAAAACAAATAAAACAGTGAAAATTTTCTACAACCGCATCCGATACAGAGTTCTCCATATTTATGAACGAAAGTTATCAAATATAACAGCGTTGTTGCTGCTACTCAGAATAAATAAAAATAAAGCTTGAATAACTGTCAAAAGCACATACAATATTTTCATTGAATTTATATTTTGGAAGACTGTAGACAACAGATTTTCCTACTCTACTTTCATGTTGTTTCATTTCCTATACCGATAGCTTTATTTTAGAGGACAGCAAGCGTTTTCCTTTTAATTCACTTTATTTGTAAACCATTTTTCTTATCTTAAAATATCTCAAATCGGGCAAATAATGTTCTAATAAAGGAATGAATAAAATATACGTTTCAACGTAATTACTATAGAAAGGTAATAGGTACTCCGCTTTGTATAATACGGATATAGTCGTGAAAATACTTCTGTAATATCATGTATATTTATATAAAACATAATTTACTAACACACTCAGATTTATGAATTAATAATATAGTCATTACACATCATGTGATGAATTTTCTATTTCAATATTCATAAATTGTTTCTATTATACTTATTGTCAAGGAATAGGTGAATGACATTTTGATTACTGTGACATCAACTTTATAATTTTTATTTATTTATATTATAAATGTAATATAAAATATATAAACGATGACATATCCAATTTATTAGTTACCAGTAATTATATATTGTCATAAGAAATCTACTTAATACACGGTGTTTACGGCCTTCTTATTTTTTTGTTTTAGTTGGTGATGCTACAGGCCAAAAGAAGGCGAAAAACGTTAAAACAACTTAGTGAAAGTTTTATAATAAAAGAGATATTTTTTTAGTTTTTATGATGAGGTAATATATTAATGTTAGAAAATGTTGTAGAAGCCTGTGAAGTAGCAACTCTCATTTATTTTTTTGTTTTGTTTATCTGTCAGTTGTAGTTTGTTATCAGTTTGATGCATTTTCCCATCAATAATTACGCCAACTTATTTCATATTAGAAAACACATCGTTATCGTTCACCTTTTACGCAAGTAATAATTTAAGAAATGACAGTACACAATTAGATGATAAGAAACATGAGCTGTATTCCATTTTCCATTTGGTTCAATTAAATCAGTTCAGATAAATTAGACAACATGACTAAATAAACTGAACAAAGCAAATTGACGCATTTATTGGGGTGAGTTACTTTAAGCTAAATTCGAATCAGTAAATCTAGAGCTAGAAATAAAGTGAGCGAAATAATATAGTGCAATAAATAAGTCATCTAGTTCAATTATTATAGGTTAGATCTAATCCAAATGACAAATGGAGTACACCTTACAATTGATAGATAAATAAATTAAAAAACAAATGAAATTTGTTAGTTCGCAGGTTACTACATATCTTTTCAACATTATCGCTCCCTTATAAAAAGTAACAAAAATAATATCTCTAATATAAAACTTTCACTAAGGAGTTTTACGTTTTTTCGCCTTCTTTTTACCTGTAATATCACCCAATAAAAAAAATAAAAAGACCGAAACACCCTATAATGTCAGAAACTTAATTGGCAATATTATTTTAGGTACGTCTACGAGTGTCTCGTGAATGAAGCATATTTTATTTCTAACTCAAACTTAAAAATATATTTTATTTTAATTAGGTACTTATTTATTTATTATACTCTTTATAAATTTGTTGTAATGGCTCAGTGGTATCAAGTCGGCCTGTGGATCCTAAGAACCCTGGTTCGATCCCCACAGCCGACAAAACGTTTTCACCAATTTAAAATTACCCCTGTGGCTCCCCCAACACTAACATCTTTAGGGGCCATGATTTGACGGCTGGTACCCGCACTTCACGTGCTTAAATATATCACTTACCGAAATCTGATTCGTCTGAGTGCCACACCCAGTATTGTGTAAAAGGCGTGATGATATATTTATTTATATTTTATTTATTTTATAAATTTGTCTGTAAATAATTAATTTAATCCTATTTTGTGAATTCGCATTGCAGTTAGTTAGTTTAACATTTCACGGTATTAAAAGTAGAACTAAAATGGTACTAGCAGTAATTTGGGAAATAAAAATTAGTTAATGATCTGTTTTATGAATATGCTTGTAAAGTATTAAAATAGTTGTATCGCGACAGTACTTTTCAAAAAACTTATTATTTGTTACAAAGAAAAATATAAAATTATGCTTTTAATAGGTAAAATGTATATTAACTGAATAAAAAAATAATAGAAATCACCGTAGCAAACGAAGTTCTGTCATTTTTATTTGTACCTGTACAAGTTCTGTATTTCGATACACGCATATAGTTTAAGGAGTAGGTCTGTTCAAAAAAATCAAATAAACGTTTTAATCGATCTATTTTTGTTTTTAAATTATAGATTTTTTACGTTTGTTTGATCATAAATATATAAAATTAATATAGATTTTTGATTCTCGTTTACAATATGTAAATAGTTATCATTATTAATTATAAAGTGTTAATGGAATAGCGAAATCATACACGTTGTGTGTGATTGTGGTCTGAACCTGAACTGCATCAGGTTCAAATCACTATTAATTAGCTGAATCTGATTGGTATGATGCAAATGTGGTCTATGTTTTCTTATTATGTTTATTATATGTTTTTAATAAAAATAATAAAATCAAATTGATTTTTTTTTGTGTTCAATTTTATATTTAAAACCGAACAAATCGATGTTTTGATCATATTCTTGAATTATTTTCTTTTTTAATTTTTTATCTTTTTGATCGCAATCCTTTTCAGATTTTGCAATAAATCGCTGGAATCGATCAGATCGATCAATCGTAATAAATCGATTCCATTTTATGATAAGAGATCGATTTCCAAATTCGTAGATCGCCCAGCCCTAGTACGAAGTACGATAATAAGAATATAGAGGCAACATCGCGCGTAAACAAGAGGAAAATATGGCTATATACCTGTCATACGCCAGTTTTTGGTTAAAATTTAATTTATAAAATAATTCCATTTTAATTTTATATATATTTCAGTGTAACATTTCTTTACCAATTTCAGTGTTTGATGAAGATACGAAATTTTAGGTTATTAAGCATTTGTTTATTCGGATATAAAAGTAATAAACAATTTATTAATAATAATAATAATAATAATGTATTTATTTAATATCTTGGCTAATACATAACATTGAACAAAATTAAAACTCAAATATATAACAAAAAGTCTTATAAAATATACAAAAGAAAAAAACATAATTATATACTCGTATTATTACTTAATCTATTTGTTTAAATAATAACATTTTAATCGATTTTTAAAAAGTTTTAGAGTTTGGGATGTTTTAATATCAACAGGCAATCCATTGTAACACTGTAAACCTTTATGAAATATCATGTTAAAAGTCTTTTTTTTACTTTTCTGATCTATATAAAAACATTCACCATTTCTTGTATTGTACATATGCATATCCTTGTGATATTTTAAGTTACTTTTAAGGTAATCTGGGAACTGCCCATTAACAATTTTAAATATGAATATCATAGCAGAGTACTCACACAGTTGATTTATACTCAACCATCCCAACACATTCATCATATCACTTACTCTACTGTATTTAGAACATTTTAAAATAATTCTCATAGCTCTGTTCTGTAATACTTGGAGCTTATTGATATCTTTTTGGTTACATAGATATAGAATGGTATTACAATAAGTGAAATGTGGTAAAATAATTGAATTATAAATCAAATGTAATGTCCAAGTTGATAAGTTCTTACTTAAACGTGACATGAAATTGAGTTTTTTCGCAACCTTTTTACATATGTATTGTACATGTACATCAAACTTAAATTTATTATCAATAACAACACCTAAATATTTGATGCTATGTACAGTATCTAACTGGACATTACCTATCTGAACTTTCTTATCATTATTATATATTCTAATGAGTGCATTTTCTGTTGTCATAAACATGCATTTACATTTATCACAATTTAGTTTTAATTTATTATTGTTCATCCACTGCTCAACACTATGAAGGTCATTGTTTACTTTTTGTATGATATCCGTATGATCATCTCCACTGTAGAAAATTAATGTATCGTCCGCAAAAAGATGTATTTCACAGAACTCAACTACATTAATTATATCATTAATGTAGATTATGAATAATAGTGGACCAAGAACACTTCCTTGTGGCACACCAATATCGTTTGCTAACATAGTTGAAGTATTTTTATCAATCTTAACCCTTTGACACTTATTACATAAATAACTTTCAAACCATCTTAATACAACACCAGTCAGACCATATGTACTTAATTTTTTTATTAATATACCTCTATCAATAGTTTCGAAGGCTCTTTTGAGATCAAGAAAAACAGCACATACAGTTTTATTCTTATCTAGTGCACATTTCCAAATATTAATAACATAATTTATCGCTGTCTCACATGAGTGATTATTCCTGAAACCAGACTGCTCCTTACAAAATAAATTATTGTCATTAAAGTAGGATAATATTTGTTGTCGTACAATAATTTCCAAAATTTTCTCACAGGCTGGTAACATATTTATTGGTCAAAACTCATTGATTTTCTTAGTATTTTTTATTTTTGGTATAGGTCTAATTGTCGCTAACTTTAATTTATCTGGAAACACACCCGATTGCAGAGAACTATTAATAATATTGAGCATTGGATGACCAACAATATGAAAAAAATCTTTTAAAAATTTCATATTAATCTCTACATAAGATGATTTACTATTTTGATTAAAAATAATATTTTTAAGATCAATTCGAGACACAGATTTGAATAATGATAGACTACAATAATTAAACGATGGAATCGTCCTTACAACATTCAACTGATTAGTAGTACAAGTTATAGAGTTACTTACATCAACAATACTTTGAACAAAAAAATTATTAAAAGTATTAGCAATAACTTCAGGATCATTACACATTGTATTATTAATTATTAGTTCAACAACTTCTTCATTATTTGTAGTGTTTATAATATTCTTTAACGTTTTCCACATTAATGGAGAATTTTGTTTGCAATTGTCTATTTTATTATTATAATACTGTTCTTTTTTAATATTAATGATTTCTGTTACTTTATTCCGTTTTTTTTTATAAATTTCCCAGTCATTTTCATTACTCGTAATACGAAACTTGGAATATGCATAATTTCTTTCAGTTATTACCTTCCTCACGTTATTATCAAACCATGGTTTGTTGTTATAATTTTTAATCTCTTTTACGGTTACACATTTGTTTATACACGCTAAAATATTATTTTCAAAGTTATCATATAAATTATTTATGTTGGTACACTCATATTTCCAGTCACATTTAATTAATTCAGTTTCACACATGTCTATATTGAATTTTTTAAATACTTTTAATTTATGTTTCGATAATGTAAGATGATTCGTATTCTGAACATAAATAATATTGTGATCTATAATTTTGGGCACTGACATTACTGATACTTTATTTATTAAACTAAAGTCATTAGAAATAATCAAATCAATTATTGTTTTACTGTTTAATGTTTCTTTCGTATAGTCTTGTATTAATTGTTTGTACCCAAAAAGTTGCACAATATCTTTTAACTTATTTGTATAATAATTATCGTCGGCCCAGTTAAAGTTGAAATCGCCAAAAATTATTTGAGTCTCCGAATTGTCACAATAGGAATCTAAAAAGTCATTGAAATCTGTTAAGAAATCTGCAGAACTGCCACTGGGTGAACGGTAAAGCACTGTTATTAAATAGTTTATTTTATTATACTTAATTTTTATTGTTAATAACCAGTTTAAATTTTGTTTACTTATGTTGTTGATATTATGATATGATATATCTTTCCTCAAAAATATTAGTACACCACCTGTGTGCCTATTAATAGAATTGCAACGTATTGTATTGTAGTTTTCAATTGAAATTTCGTTGTTTTCGATGTCCTCAGTAATCCTTGTTTCAGATAGACATACTCCAATAGGATTCTCTTTAGTAATTAATAACTCTATTTCATCTTTATGTGCAAGATAACTTTGACTATTCATATAAATTATAAATGGTGTATCGTTTTTATTCTGTAATTGCTATGTGAATCTTATTTGATTTTTTTTAAATTCCATTTTCTTTAGTAACACAGGACTTTTTTGTCAAGAGCAAAATGAGCCGTATCTAATGTTAATTTTAATTTCTCGTTGGCAGTGAGACAATTTATACATTTAATTTCCCTAGATTGACATTGATTGAACTTATGTTCCCCTGCACATTTACCACATGCACTTTTATTTCTACAATCATCAGCCTTATGATTGAACCCCAGGCATTTAAAGCATCGCAGTATATTCATATCTTCATATACTGCACATCTTTGCCATCCTATGTTGATTTTACCCTCTTGCATAATTTTTCCAAAAGATTCTCCATCAATTTCTATATTAGCTGTTATACTATTATTTTTACCCTCCCAAATACTTCTAACTTTTATAGTGGAACTATTTGTGATCATATTATTATTTTTACCTTCAGATGCTTCTCAATTTCTTTTAATGTTAGTCCTTTTTCAATTCCAACTACTTTAATATGTGGATTCTTTAGTTCGGACATTTTCACGTTGTACTTATTTCCTAATTTAGTTAATGCCTCCCTTTCTAACTTCTTAGTGTCCTCTTCTCTCTGACATCTTACCACTATTCCTCCATCTTTAGCATTTTTCACAGAAGTGACACCTACGGATAATTCTAATAGCTTAATATTTTCTCTCACCTCTTTTCTTGTTTTTTCACAATTCTGTTTGTCTTTCGGTTTTATAACAATTGCTGGTTTATTTACAATTTGTGAAAAAGTTTGTTTAGAAACCTCAACATTAGTGGTATCACGATTGCTTATTAATTTTTTTATCTCTAGAATATCTTTGAAACTACATTCCCACTATAGTGGGCGGTGCTAACAGGCATTCCATGTTTATAATAAGGCGTTTCCATGACGTTACATCACTGTACATTGATGCCAAATATAATTTTTTTTAAATTATGATCAAGTGTCGTTTTAATTTTCGTATAAAAGACGTGTATTAATCCTATATAACAAAGTTTAAATTACAAATTACATGATTATTTTGTCATTGCTTATTCTCTACGAAAAGGTAAAATTATTGAAAATATCTCTGATTCTGAACGTCAAATCGTTTTTTAATTACGGTAGCCCTTAGGTTATACTTTAATATAAGTGTACCTAATTTAAATTTCAGTTAATTCTAACAAAAATGGTTTCGTAATATATTAAATAAGTATGACAAAAGGAGTAAATTAATATAAAAATTAACGAACAATTTACAAAATGTATCAAAATAAGTATATTTCTCTGTAAATACTTCATCAAGCTTTCACCTCATACAAATAGGTAACCATGTACAGTCGTTGACAAGACTGCCGGAGCGGACAGGGAGAATAGTCAACTCTGACATAAATCGTGGACGTCGCTTCTGTGTAATTTGCTACTCTCGGTTGAAGTATTTTAATTCTTTTTCTTGAGTTTTCGCAGATGAACTTAACTTTAGTGCTTTATTTTGTGCTTCATTATCGCACATCTGTATAATATTTGCAAAAATATCCCCGCGCTCTACTATGAATTGTTTTACCCTGCACATATTTCACGTTTCTACTATTATGTGCTCATTCCTACTGCGCTTCTCACCGTTTGCAAAAGAAGGGGAATACAGTGGTACAACTGTACTCTCGACAGAAAATCACTGTGAAATTGTATTTATTATAATTATAAATTATATTTTTAAATTTTCTCACGATTACGCGGGTCACAACGTGATGCCTGGTGACCCAATCAATATCACGGCCCGCGCCGTTCTAATATCTATACAAAACATACTTGTATCTCATACAAACTAAACTCAGAAACATGTCCTATACCTTGGTGTGAATGTAGTTTCAAATAAAAAATAGATTCAGGGCATTAAGCAATCTCCCAAATTAATCCCTGTTCGAAAGTTTAGAAATTATGTATCAATTGGCTTAAAACTGTAACATTTTAATGTAAATTTTCATTAAGGTGTCACTTAATTCCAATCAGTTTTGTTGACAAATTATTTCCTATTTACAGGTATGTTTATAGAATTAAAAGTCTTCGAATGCTGGTATATTGTTAATCGATTTTCTTTTTATTATGGACGTAGTAAACATTAAATACAATTAATTTTTAATGTTGAACTGAGGCAGCATTGACAGCAATAAATATATATATATATATATATATATATATATATATATATATTTTAGCTAGTAATGACATTTCGTCTGCCATGTGGTTGAGAAAGAGGTTATGTGCTCAAGAATTAAACAAATATTTTTGCTCTGTACTGGAAAATTAGCACTGTATGGTTATATAGGCACTTCAAATATAGTATTATGTTTAACTATGATTATTCTAATTTTAAAGATTGTTTGATTTATTTATCGAGATTGAAGACGTCTTTCTCTAATAACACAATGTTGCCAACTAAAATGGATAAGATTTTATCTAAAATACAACTATTAGATGAAATCAATGCAAATGTCATTAAATTTCAATCTGCAATACAATCTAACAGTGACAATATTCAAACGCTTGAAGAAAAGATAACCTCACAAAATCGCATTATCAACCAACTCCAAAAAGCAATTAAACGAAAGAATATCATAATACATGGCAAGAATGAAGAAGAAAATAACAAAGAGGAACTGGTGATAAACATCTTAAGTCTCTTTAATAATTCGCTTGGTGTGCCAGTGAAGTCCACTGACATCGAGGAAATTTACCGCCTTGGCCGGCCATCTTCACCAAAAATACGTCCAATATTGGTTTCTTTAATGTCAATCAATATTAAAAACATGATATTAGCAAGCAGATCAAGGCTACAAGGTACAAAAACATATATTAATGAAGACTTAACAGCGAGTGATTGGGCGATCCGAAAGGATTTACTCCAACAAGCAAAAAGCAAGAGACAAGAAGGCAAAAACGTAAAAATTGTAAACAATAAACTGCACATCATAGAAGATAAAAACGGCAGTAAGCGACCTAGACCACCTTCAGAAGACACACCGACTAAACCACCACAAGCAAAGAAGCCCTCTAGCAATGATAATCTAATGCTTCAAAAGAAAATTAATTCACAAGAAGAACAGAGTCCTTTTCCGCAACCCAGCCTGTTCCAAGCATCAATATGACACCGGCGTTAGCACAGGCGTTCCAACACAAAGAAACGTCCAGCTCCACACTATCAGATTCAAAAAATAAAGGGCATTCAAGCACAGTATCTAATTTAAATAACGAAAATTCTGGCATAGAGGCAATCCATGACGGAAATACAGCGGTAACTTCACCTAAGCTAAGTAACACTTTTATTAGTAATGCAAATTTAAGCATAGTATTCTGGAATGTAAATGGCTTAAATAACTTATTCAATATAGATGAAGACACTGAATCCAGAATGCTAAATGTATCATTTAGCAAAAAGAGACTAATTGCACAGCTCAGACTCTCAAACAAAAATTACATTAAAATTATTCAAAAGGGTTTAAAATACATCTTACACCCAGAAGACAATTGTACTATCTGTAATATGCTAGAAAATGAAAATTTGTATCACTTTTTCATTAAGTGCCCAATATACAGCCCAGTCAGAGAATATTATTTGTCAGATTACATAAAAACTATTACCTCTGAACAACGATTGTTCGTTCTCTTTGAAGAATTGAATGTACAAAAAATAAATAACATTTACTATTTCACCGTAAATGCACTTAAACTTAGAAGTTTCTGTTTTAATGAGTAGAGCTTCCATGCAATAAGAATGTAAAATTAAATATCTCTAATATGATCAACTTCGCTTTTGTACTAAACTTAAATCTGTCTTTAAACTAACAACTATTTTCTACGATGTTTGTTTTTTTTTTGGTAGTATATATATATATGTATATATAAAAATGTGTTTCACAAACTTGTTTATTAAAAATGTGCCATATTATTATTGTATGTAATAAAAAATAGATAATGTGAATTTAGACTTAATATTAAATCACTTGTAAACTTACTAATTTTACTTATGTACTGTACTCTTAAACTTCTTATTGTTCTTACACATAATTCAAATTTGTAATTGTAGACAACCAACCTCATTTGTACGAAGTGTTTGTATCTTCTAACAAGGAAATATACTGATTACTGATATATATATAATTTCATTTAATTAATTAATTAATATAAAAACTATACTCATATATGCTGCAACTATGTAGTGGTATGCAGTATCGATGCGCCGACCCGACCCGAACCACCGTCGGATTTCGGGTCGATTTTATGTAAATATAAAGTTCGGGTCGGGTTCGGGTCGAGCTGGTTCAGTCCGGGTTGGTTCAGTTCGGGTCGGGCTGGATTAGTTCGAGTCGGGTCGAGTTCGGGTCGGTACAGTTCAGGTACCGTTCAGGTCGGGTTGGTTCATTTCCGGTCGGGTCGGGTTCGGGTTGGTTCGGAACGTATGTCTTAGAAGTGATTTATTTGCATGTTTTAAATTAAATAGTTGTTAAAACAAAACACAAATGGAAAACAAAACACAAATGAAAAAAATCAATAAAAAACTATCATTGCCGTTTGCCGATATTATTATTTTTCAAATAAAATGGCTCGTTGTAAAGCTTTGAGTAGAGATTTACGGTGGTCTATAATAAATGCTCATAAAAATGGTATTTCTGCAAGAAAAATATCTATTTCTCATTCTATTGCGAGATCTATGATACAAAATATTAAAAACTTATATAAAAAAATTGGTGGAATATCTGAAAGTTTAAAAAATGGCCGTTCTTCAGCCATTTCCCGTGCTGATCTACGAGGTTTAAGAATAATTTTGAAAGTAGATAAGATAAGATTCATATAATAACGTAGATATAGTTTTGTTGTAAGAATAAAACATTTTTAGTATATTTTTACATTTTTGTAAAGCATAAAGTTTGAAATTTATACCGAACTATTCTGGATTTGGGTTCGTATATCATCATCACGCCTTCTACCCATTACTGGATGTGGCACTCAGCCGAAGCAGATCTCGGTAAGTAATATATTTTTGCGTGTGAAGTGCGGTTACCAGTCGTCAAATCATGGCCCCCAAAGATGTTAGTGGTGGAGGAGCCACAGAGGTAGCTTTTGAGATTATAAAAATTTTTTGTCGCCTGTGAGAATCGAACCATGGTTCTCAGGATCCACAGGCCGACTTCATACCACTGAGCTAGCCACCTCATAAATTATGTTTATAATATTTTATATTATTTTTCTCTTTCTTCTCTCGTGAAATTCAAGCTGTAAACTGGACCTACAGTGAAGATCATAGCCAATAAATATAAATTAATTAATAACTCTAAGAACTAAGAAGCTTTGCAAGTTGAAAGCACCGATATATAATTTCAACAAATACTACAAGATTGCTCTAACCCATTAGAATCTAATAACTCTTTGGATACAAGGCAAGTTTTGCACAGAGTATAGCAACCTTCACTTTTGCTAGAGTAAACTTTGCTCGTTTCGAACCTAACTTTCAACAGTCAGCGAAAGTTTGTAAATATGGAGTATAAGAAACAAATAATGTGCGCACAGAAACTTCTTCCTTGAATTCTCGTGGCAGTTGAGTATCAACAAAGCAGTAACTATTACCACTTCAACGTCAGTATATTTTATTCTTCACTAATTTGCCGTGGTATAACTTACGGATTATAGCAGATTTACATTTCATTTCTGTACCCTCTGTATATTTTTATCTATATAAATTCGTTAATTTATTGCTAAAATTATCAGCCTGGGACGGCTTTCAGTATGAATAATATTAGCATAGGATTATCGCAAAAAAACAGATATTAATTTTGATTTTTTTC